>CM021100.1:913040032-913596753 GCA_007115665.2 Sequoiadendron giganteum | reverse complement strand
TACCCTCTACCCTATAGACCCTTAAACACTCAACCCTAAACCCTAAACCCTTAACCCTTAAACCCTCTACCCTCTACCGTTAATCCTCTACCCTCAACCCTAATTTCCCAACCCCTAACCCTTAAACCCACTTAGTAAACTCTCTACCCTAATCCCTCAACCCTCTTGACCCTTAATCCCTCAACCCTAATCCCCTAACCCTATACCCTCTACCCTCTACATTTGGACCCTCTGACCTTAATCCCTGACCTATGCCCTCAGTCCTCCTAGGCCTTCTGACCCTCAGCCGCCCGTCCTCGACCCTCTGCCATCTACCATGGGCCAAATGTCAGCCCTAAAGCCTAGACCTAGGCCTAGGCCCTCAGCCTTAGGCCCTAGGCCATGAGCCACTGCCGTCTGCCCTCCAATGGGTCTGCCTCTGCCCTCTGCCCTCCTACCTCAGCACCTAGACCTCAGCCCTAGTCCTCTGACCCATAGAGCCCATGGTAAAATCTCCACCCTAATCCCTCAACCCCTATACCCTCTACCATATACGTTGGACCCTCAACCCTAATATCCCCAACCCTATACCCTCAATCATCCACCCTCAACCTTAAATCCTCTACCCTCTACCCTATACATTAAACACCCAACCCTCAATTATCAACCCTCAACCCTTAATCCCTCAATACTCAACCCTCAAACCCTAAACCCTCAACCCCGATACCCTCTACCCTATACATTGGACTCTTAACCCCAATCCTTCAACCATATGTACCCTCAACCCTAATCCCTCAACCCTACAGGTCATCAACCCTGTACCCTCTATTCTCAACCCTCTACCCTATACATTGGATCCTCAACCCTCATATATCTACGTCCCTCCCTCCTCTTCTCTCCTCTCTATCCTAATCCATTAACCCTAAACCTTAAACCCTTAAACCCTTAAACACTCAACCCTAAACCCTCAACCCCTAAACGCTTAAACCCTCTACCCTCTACCCTCTACTCAATACCCTCTACCCTAAACCCTAATCCCTCAACCCTTACACCCTTAAATCCAAGAAAACTCTCTACCCTAATCCCTAAACCCTCAACCCTCAACCCTTAAACCCTAATCTCTCAACCCTTATAACCTCTACCTTATACATTGGACCCTCAACCCTAATCCCTCGACCCTATACCCTATACCCTATACCCTCAATCCTCTACCCTCAACCCTCAACCCTCTACCCTTTACCCTCTACCCTATACATTAAACCCTCAACCCTCAATTCTCAACCCTCAACCCTTAATCCCTAATCCCTCAACCCTCGATCCTTAAACCCTAAACCCTCAACCCCTATATCCTCTACCCTTTACATTGGACCCTCAACCGAATCCTTCAACCATATACCCTAAACCCTCTACCTTCAACCCTAAACCCTAAACCCTAAACCCTTAAACCTTCTACCCTATACCTTATACCCTCAACCCAATACCCTCTATCATTGACCCTAATCCCTAAACCCTCAACCCTTAAACCCTAATACACTAAAAACCATCAACCCTATAGGTCCTCCACCCTAATCCCTCAACCATATACCCTCAAACCCTATCACTTTCTCTCTATCTATACATATCACCTCTCCCTCCCTCCTATCCTCTCTAATTGTTTCTATCTACCCTCTCGCTCTTTCTACGTACCTCTCATTCAATCAATCCCTACCACCCTCTCTTACTCCCTCTATCCATCTCTCTCTATGTCCATCCCACTCTCTCCCACTCCCTTTCTCTCCCTCTCTCTCATATCTCTCCCTCCCACCCTCTCTCTCTCAGGTCTCTCCCTCTGGCAACCTACCTAGGTAACTCTCTCTCTCTCTCTCCCCTCTCTCTATCTATCCCTCCCACCCTACCTAGATAAGTCCCTCTCACTCCACCTCCTCTTTCTCCACCTCTATTAGGTCACTCCCTCCCACACCCTCTCCCTCTCTCAGGTCTCTCACTCACACTCCCTCTCTCTCGCACTCCCTCTCATTGCCTATCTCTCAAATCTCTCCCTCTCACCCCCCTCACACTCTCAAGTCTCTCTCTTTGGCACCCTACCTATATAACTCTCTATTTCTCTTCGTCTCTCTCCCCCCCCCCCTCACACTCTCAAGTCTCTCCCTTTGGCACCCTACCTACATAACTCTCTCTTTCTCTATATCTTTCTCCCCCTCTCCCCCTCTCTCTTCCTCTCTCTCAATTCTCTCTCTCCAACCCCCCCCCTCTCTCTCTCCCTCCTTCTATCCCTCCCACCCTACCTAGCTAAGTCCATCTCACTCCAACCCCTTCTCCACCACTCCCTCTCTCTTAAACTCTCACTTCCACCCCCTCTCCCTCTCTCCAGACTCTCTCTATCTCTTAAAATTCTCCCTCCCTCTAAAGACATACACAAATACATACATACTTACATACATACAAGCATAATACATATGTACATATAATCCTAAATCCATACAAGCATACATACATACATGTGTCGATACAATCTTACATACATATAGGCATACATACAATATACATGCATTATTACATGCAAACATACATACATGCATACATACAAACATACAAATATATCGACATACATTCAATAGAGTGGCATTTAATATAAATGAAGACATAACACGAGTGTGTTATAACGCACTCACATTATGTCTTGGTTGACATGTTTCCCGTAGAAGCAAAAAACCATGTCAAAACTGAGATATAACGTGAGCACGTTATAATGCGCTCACGTTATTTCTTACTTTGGGAATCCCCAAGCCTTAGGATTGGTATTTTCCTTGGAATACCAATCCAAAGGCTTGGAGGGCATTCCCAACGACCAGAGACATGTTTTTGCAAATTCTACAATATTTCACATAATCGAGTTCATGCTCACCATCAGGATTACACGTGGTTCAATATCAAACAAATCAAAGATCTGGGTAATGTTACGTTCTCTCTTAGCTATCCAACGATGTAATTTTTTTCACTTTATAACGATGTTAAGCCTTTCATCCATAATTTCTTTTATTTGTATGTCTCTTTTTTGCCAAAAAACAGTGTTTGGTGTTTTTTTTGTTATAAATTAACCGCTCATCAAAATTTCAAATAAATTACATTTTTAGAAACTAGACTCCATTCTACAATTTATTTATTTAAAAAAAATAAATCAATTATTTTCCAAAATTTGTAGGGGTAGCACAGCCAAAATTTTGTTTTTCAGGAAGTGTCCACTTCGAAAATTAGTAAAAAATCAAATATTTATTAAAAAATTATCAAAAAAATCAAGCATCAACTACATACTGTTAGCTAACTTTTGACCATAGCGATTTTAAAAATAATAAAAAAAAATACACAGTGCTAGGGTCATACAAGAGTTGCTATGTCATGTTTTTCTGATAAAAACAACACCAATTTGTGTACGTCCCTTGTTTGAACCCCTTAATATCAACCATTTTAAAAATAAATTAGTAGTTTAGAAAGTAGACTCAGAGCACTTCAATCCTTGTTTTTGTTCCATCTCAAAATTCTGAGTGTAACTATCCTCAATTTCACGTCCAAGGTCAGTATTTCTTGATTTCAGAAAAAAAGGTGTCCACTTAAGTCCCCTTTTTGGGAACCATCTTGGTGCACTTACCCAATTCTCAATCCTTCTTTATCTTTTGGTTGGATATAATGAGTTTATGAAGTAGCAGGAAGACCCTTTTTAACCCCATTTAGCCCAAAGAAAGTTTCTGATAAGATGAGTTAGTTGGATATAACATGTTTTAAAGGGTAGTCAATACGAAGAGATGTAGACATGATTGACCAAAATAATTTTTTTCGCAACTTGGATTCTACTAGCCATCAAGAGGAACTTATTTGTCCAATTCAAAAGTTTTTTAAAATTTAATGTAAGAACCAAACAAATCTCTTTAAGCGAGACTCTAATGCCAAAGGGGATACCAAGGTATACTGTGATGTTTTCATGTTTCACTTCAAACCATTCAGTAGGGATCTAAGGTGAACAAAGGCTGGGGCTAGTCATTATAATTTTTTTTTTTTTGCATTGCCAATTTGGAGCCTGAAATAGTATGGAACAATTCTAATATGTCCAAGGTATTAATCACTTCTTCCTCAAAACTTTGTATGAACAACATGCCGTCATCCATAAAATATGAGTTTAGTGTGGTAGCGTTGCTTGGAAGTGGGATGCCTTGAATAAGCCTATTCAAGCAAGCATGCTGAAAAAGATAGCCTAGAGCATCAACAACAAGGACATAAAGGAAAGGAGCGAGGGGACAATCCTAAAGAATGGATTTTTGTAAAGGGAAGGAAGGAGAAAGACTACCATTAACAACCACTCTAGCCTCAACATCTCTAAAAAGTATGTTGATTTGATCACATAACTTAGTGCCAAAACCAAGCCATTATAAAATTTTAAGGATGAAAGGTTGGAACGAATGCGATCATAGGCTTTATCAATTGTTGAGCACATTCAACAATTTCTCAGAATAAAATTGTCTAAGATAAATCTTCCTCCCGAGAATCTAGTTTGCTCTAGATACATTATCATTTGGGAGATGTGTTTAATTCTATGAGCCAAAGCTTTAGTTATTATTTTATATGATGTGTTGAGGAGGGTAATTGGTGCCACCCATTAAAGTATCTTCCTCTTTGCCTTTGGGAATGGGTTTAATTAGCCCCTGGTCAATCACCTTTCCATATTTTATACTAACAATGTATGGTTAAATGATTTTTAAAACAAGCATTACTCAAATAGTTTAATAATTATTTAACAAAAAAAAAAAAATTATTTATAAACAATCTTATTTTTTAATAATAAATACATTAAAAATTTATAAATATATTAATATCTAAAAAAAACTAATAAAAGTAACATATAAATTATATACAATTTTAAAACTTTTCAAAATAAAAACAAACTAAAAGAATTATCCATTTAAAAACTTTTCAAAGTAAAAACAAAACAAAAAAATTATCCATTTAAAAAAAATTCAAAGTAAAAATAAAATAAAAGAATTATCCAAATAATGAATAGTTGTTTTTCCTAAAAATAAAATAAAAAATCATTGACAAAAGCAAAATAAATAACAAGTATTACTCAAATAGTTTAGTAATTATTTAGCAAAATAAAATACAAAATTATATAGAATCAACCTTATTTTCTAATAATAAATACATTAAAAATTTATAAATATATTAATATCTACAAATGAAACTATTAAAAATAACATATAAATTATATACAATTTTAAAACTTTTCAAAATAAAAACAAAATAAAAGAATTATCCATTTAAAAAAAATTCAAAGTAAAAACAAAACAAAAAAATCATCCATTTAAAAACTTTTCGAAGTAAAATAAAATAAAAGAATTATCCAAATAATGAATAGTGGTTTTTTCTAAAAATAAAATAAAAGAATCATTAACAAAAGCAAAACAAATAACAAGTATTACTCAAATAGTTAAGTAATTATTTAGCAAAATAAAATAAAATATTATTTAAAATTGACCTTATTTTATATAAAAAAAAATCATATTGTTTTTAACATTGAATATTTTTTTTTACAAAATTATCTTTATTTTGAAAAGAAACAATGAAATCATTTAATATTTCTCTTTAGAATTAATATTATTTAAAATTATTATATATATATTTTTAAATTACTTAAGAATTAATTATTTAAGAGTTGTTTTTTTGTAGTTTTAATACATTGAAAACTAAGATCAAAAAAGTTTTTTAAAAAATAATTATATTTCAAATTTAAGAAGGACAATGTTAAGTAAGGAAAAAATATTAATTATAAAAAATTTAAAATTAATAATTTTATAACATGTAATCTTTATTTAATAATTTTAATGAAGATGTAAGCATTTTTCTTCAAGATAATGACAACTTTCAACGTTTTTTACATATATTATTAATTAATAAATGTATGCTAGTTTTTAATAACAAATACATCAAAATATATATATATATATATATATTATAAAAGGAAAATTTATAAATATATTATTATCTAAAACTATTAAAAAGTAACATAAATTTATACAATTTTAAAAGAAATTGAAATAAAAACAAAATAAAAAGAATTATCCATTTAAAAAATTTTCAAAGTAAAAACAAACAAAAAATTATCCATTTAAAAAAAATTCAAAGTAAAAATAAAACAAAAGAATTATAGAAATAATGAATAGTGGTTTTTTCTAAAAATAAAATAAAAAATCATTAACAAAAGCAAAACAAATAACAATTATTACTCAAATAGTTTAGTAATTATTTAGCAAAATAAAATAAAAAACTATTTAGAATCAACCTTATTTAGTATGTGAGTCTCTCTCAATAAAAACTCAACAAATTAAAATTGACCATTTGGTGAAGGCTAAAAATATGTTTAAATAATCCATTTACTTAAAAGTTATTTTATACTTACTTCAAGAACTATTTTTAAAAGTAGGTCACTCTGTATTTTCTTTGAAAAAAATTCAAATAAAATATATACATATACATATGAAAAATGGAAATATTAAATTTATTTAAGATTGTTTGAAACATATTTTGTATATTAAAATATATTTTAAGATTTTGCAAGGATTCGGTTAAATAAATTTAATACATATTTTAAATTCATAATTTTTTATATTAAAAATTCTATTTGAATACATTTTTAATCCATCTTTTGTTATATTTAAAAAATATATTTCAATACATTTAAAAAAAACACAAATAAAATATATAAATATATATATGAAAAATGGAAATATTAAATTTATTTAAGGGATTGTTTAATACATATTTTGTATATTTAATATAAATTAAATATTTGGAAATACCATTGAATATACATATTAATATAACATTTTCAATATGAAATTTTATAATTAAATACATATTTTTTATATTACCAAATATATTTTACTATTATTTTAATACATATTACCAAATATATGAAAAAATATAGTAATGTTTTTACCATCTCCGCTTCTGGCTTCTTGGTCAAGCTTTTCTCTCCCTCCACCATTGAGATGATTCTGCTAGGAAAGCCATACCAACTGGGCGCAACAATTCCTCGTGATGGCGCACAGATTGGCCCAACTGATTCTTGGAGGTAAAAGGTGGGGAAATTTTCTAAAATGGGGGAGAAAAGATTGGACAAGAGTAAAAACCTTCATCATGCATCATTATGCGCCCATCAAGGATAACTGATTCTCAAAAATAGTTCTTGATACGTGATTTGAAGGATTCAAAATTGAAAACAAAAGGCTGAGACAGGATTAGATAGTTGGACGATAGGAGGAAGCATAAATCTTTTGACACCATTTTTATCTAGGAAAACAATATTTATGAGACATGCCAGTGGTCTGAGTGTGGAGTGAGTGTGGAGAGTTGAGAACAATTTATGTCTGAAAAATCTATTTAGATTATCTATTGAGTATCTGTCATTTTTGGAAATTTGAGGAATTTGTCCTTCATTTATAGTAGATGCTGAAAAATTGACATGAGATACAACCAATAATTTGATTTGTTCCTTTTGCAGTAAAAACTAGAAAGGCCTCTTTTGACTAGCAGAGGGAATAATTAATTTTTCACTTCAACAGGAGGAAGCCGTCCCCAAATACTCCAACTAGCTACATCTTTAGAGATACATCAAGCACATGTAAGCTTTTGAAATTGCAAATATTCACATACTATTAAAGTTGCAAAATAATCCATTTGTTAATAGTTCTTCCTCTTTTGCAATTGAGAAATATAACTTATATTGCATTGTAGTTATTTGGACTGCATTTTTTGCATGGAAGTATAATAGTAATTCCCATATGTAATGTTTCTCCGAGTGTTCTCTTTGGTATATTTATGAGTATATTTTAGCTTATTTTGAGTATATGAATTATTCTGGATTAGTTAGCAGTTAGCACAACTTATAAAAGTGATGAAGTCTTTTCATGCACAACTTATAGGTTCCTAATTTTTGAAATGGTTGGACTGTTGTTTAGCACAGATGCCCTAAGTGATTTCTTTTGAAATAAGCTTTTAATATTTTTCTAATTTGATTGTTGATTAGGACATAGTCGTTTACTGGGTAGTGCATTTCAATGCGTGGTCTTCAGGGATTGTAGATCAAAATATTTACGTACTTATACAGTTAATCCAAAATTAGGGCTTCACTTATACTTCAACTTGCAAGTTGGAAAGCTTCTCTGTCTGTAAAGTCTTACATGATGCAGAGAATTTTGTTGCAGTTTAACGAATGTAGCTCTATCCCAATCCTTATCTTTATCCATTTAGATAGGTGTGGGGTACCTTTAGGGTTATTTTGTATGGAATAGTTAGGATTTCAATGCAACACCTTCTATTAGCGCACTAAGACACTCTACCAGTGAGGTATTGACACCTTTGCAGTGTAGAGTGTGAATTATTCAAGACCCTTCCCAACAACCCATGACATCTTGTTAGCATGTTGAGTCACTCAACCACTTAGCTATTGACTTTCATGGTTTGCACAGTTTATTGTTCAAGATTTCATTGTTAAAAGGTTATCAGTTTAATAAAGTTTACATTGTGTTCTATAGAATCAAAAATATTACAAGTGTTCCCTATGTAAAGTAGTTTAGGTAGCCATTTAAATCTCACATCTCCACATCAAAGAGAGATATAGGATCACTTTGCAGTAGATTTGAAGCGAAGTTTTAATGCAAATAGAACCTCTTTAGCACACCACCAAGAAAATCAAGAGCGACTTTCATTCTTTCTGTAACCATTTAAATTTTCTGAGATATAATGTCACTGCTAAGTATGGAACAATTTTACATTGATTCCTCATTTACACAAATTTTACTAGAGTAATCTTCCTTATTTTTTGAATACCCTTGCCCTGCCTTTAAAAATGTTATGTTTGAGAATGTTTGAAGGCTACCTTCTTTAGCTACTTGGTTCATAATGGATGGAAAACTATTTTTCTTGCTTACAACTACTTCTTTCCTTCCATGTAGTTATGACACTAATAGAGCATCACAATTGGTGCCTTGAGTTATTTAAGGTTTCTAGACTCAAAGAACTGTCACATGGTTGACCACATAATGATGAACTTAGTTGGTCATAGACCGTTGGGGCACATTTTCATTTGATTTTCCATTAATGGTGTCCACTCTAAACCAATCATTCAAAATATTCAAACCTAGGAATGGATTTGTTCATTGCTTTCTTTGAATAAATCTTCGCAAGAGGTCATGATACAATTTAAAGGAAAAAAATGGAAAAAAAATGATTGACTATACCAAAAAATAAACCAAATCTTTCATATATCTTTTGGAATCCCCTCTCCATATTATCAGTATGCTTCCTATGAACCAAATATGGCAATTGATAATATATGAATAATCAACAACTGGTATTTTCATACACTTAAATCAAAATGTTCTAGAATATAGTTCTTTGAATATTTAAAATTCAAATTAGGATTCTAATACAACTGTTAAGATTCAGATCTGAAGCAAAATACAAACCTTGACTACAGTATGATAGGAAAATTTCCTTCAGCTCTCTTTCATCCTCATGATGGATTACGTAGTGTGATTCGAAATGTTGATGATGAAAAATTAACGACACAATCTAATCCAGAAAACAAATTCAGAAAATTTCCAAATGTTATGATTGGTAGCATATTATATATTCCAAGTCCATCAACTTTCCCAAGTGTGTTCAACAGTAGCAGATTGATTGAAGCTGGCAAGTTCTTTCCCTAGTCAATACTAACACAAATTCTAGAGTAACTAAGACTTAAATGGCCTTATTCTCAATAAGGTAGGAGAAAAACATGTAAGGCCAAATACACTTTATATTTTCAAGGTCCTTCAACTTTCCTAAGTGTGGTCAATAGCAATAGATTGATTAAAGCTGGCAAGTTCTTTCCCCAATCAAGATCAACACAAATTCTAGCATAAATGCAACTTAAATGGCCTTATTCTCAGTAACGTAGGAGACAAACATGAAAGGCCAAATACACTTGATTGTCCCATATTATTCTAGGGCCAAAGCCAAAATTTGACTATGGTATATCATGGAAACTTATAAAATAATCTGATTAGTAACATATTACACTTTAAAAGATATTTTCAATCCGCCAGCTTTAATAAATATGTTTTAGCCACAATAGATTGATTGAGCTGGCAAGTTCTTTCCCCAATCAAGATCAATACAAATTATAGCATACTTAAATGACTTTACTCTAGGTAAGGTATGATCCAATATATTTGATTATCCTCATAGTCATGACTCATAATTCCCAAGATGCAACATGCAGGAGGCTTTAAGGTTGATGAGCATGTACTTCAGAATATTATTCTAGGATTAATGAAATCATGTTGCATTGCAAAGGGAGATAAAAATAAGACCTAAGAAAATTCCCAATCTATTCAAAACTTATTGGTGCTAGCAATCTTGAGGTAGCTCATGAAGTCATACCTAAACTCCAGTAGTCACTCATGCTTCTTCTAATGAGTAGAATCCATCACTCAATCTTGAGCTTCTTGATGATACTGATAGTTCTACAACCTCATACACAAAGGTGAGATTATTTAGTATTTATCATTTATTCATATAGGGTCGATTTCTTTGTAATTAGGTGTAATTCCTGGATCATTAGGAATGCATGCCTCTGGCTACAGATGCATGTCCTTTGCTGTTGTAGTATCTCTCTATCCATAGTTGTGTTTTGAACCTTGGGTTAGAATTTGAGCCATAGGCCACATTAATTCAAAATAAAACCTTACCTACCAAATGTATAAAACAATTTAGTAAACCATTTAGCTTTGATACTTGCATCATAGTTTTTACACCACTAATATGCACCGAAAACCCAACGCTTCCATTAAATGCTAGCATTTGAACCCTAGGTCACATTAGCTAACATCCATCTCATTGGGAATAGAACAAGAAAATATTCAATGTATTATACTAATATCAACATTAGATAACATCCTTTATATTATAAAATGTGCATCAAACTATAATGAGCTAAGAGTATATTATCTAATATCTAATCAACTCTTATTTAGAACAAAGAAAATAATTGATTTCACCATAGTAGGTGGTATATAGAGTGCTTATTCGATGAATAGCATAGCACAGTGCATTACTTTTTGTTCATATTTAGAGCACACAAAATATAAGAAATAGTTCTAGACACAGAAATCCCACATTAACATAAAATTGAAGTTGGAAACTATATTATTCAGATTTAGCCATGCTTGTTAACAACAATTATGTTATAACATCTATCCATATTTAGTAAGGAATCAAAGTTCATGTAGCTTTCACATTTCATTTATGGAGGAAATTGCAGTCATGACATCAACATCAGCACCAACATGAGTAAATGGGGACACAAAATCAGGTGCACAATTTTCTTCTAAGCTCGTATCTAATCAATGTCAGAGCATAGCAAGTTGTTATTGACCTTGGCAACAATTATGTGAATTAATCATGTGGCAAAATCTGAAGTTTGGTTTAGGAATTAAGATGTAAATATTGTTGAGTTTTCATTACTTGAGATACATATTTCCTTCATGAAAGAGACACCTTTGTATCCAAGTTATCCAAATAATTGGAAAAGTGATTCATGCCACATGTATCCATCATGTAGTATGTTGTTTCTTATTTTATGGTGGCAATCTTCTTCCTTGAAGCTAATTTCTTTGTTTCTTCTTTGATCTTGTGCTCCTCCACTCCGAGCCTTTTCAATTTAGGAGAGCCCAAAACCAGAGCAAACACAGCCTCGATTGTAATACCTTCACATCTACTAATATCAATAGTCTCTAGCACCTAACACCTTTGGAAAATTAAGACCACAACCATGTCTGTCGGTCCTCTACATCTTAACAATTTAAATAGAAAACACAATGATTGTGTAGTGATTTTTATCATTATATATTACAAACTAGAAACGTTCATATCCAAGTACATGTAATTGCAATTCTAAAAAATAGAGAAAAACAAAGATTGTCCAGATAGTTAGCAATACAAAGATGGGTATACATATTTTTGGATTGTATTGTGTAAAATTGTATCATTTTTTGTTTTGTTTTATTGATTTTCCTTCCTTTTACATGCAGTTCTTGAGTTTATAAGGTTCATTTAGCTCTCTATTGTCATAGAATTCTTGACTGATGATTTTAATGATGAATTATATAGAATATAATTATGTTAGTATCTTGCAACAATTTTTTTCTCTTGGAGATGTTTGTATTGTCATTTTAGAGCCTAGATGTTGTGAGGCATAGACAACATAAACACAACAGTAAGTGCCACTCTAGAAATATTGTACGATGGATGTTTTGTATCAAGCTTTTACAGAATGGTGGCCTTGTGGCATCATGGCCCTTGTGCTGATTGAATAAGCAAGGAAGTAGTGTTTTCGGTGGCCCTATTTTTTTGTGGCTTTTTAAATATTATTGGCTTGGATCTTAGATCTAGTCCTGTGTCAATTGAATAAGAAAGGAAGTAGTGTTTTTGGTGCCCCTTTTTTGTGGCTTCTTAAGTATTATTAGCTTGGATGTTAGGTGAGCTTAATGAGAAATCTTTGACACAGTGTAATGTGAATCCTTGGTCTTCATTCTTAGAATTTGTAAACATTGGTCATGTTTAGATGGACGACATAATCATTACATCACAACCTTTCCATATGTACACTGGATTTATAGGCCACCATAATCATTACAACTGATTTTAGGCTGGAAACACACAAAGTTTATGCAATTGAGTAATCTCAAAGTTCAACAACAATGATAGGTTTGAAGGTGTACAAAACAAGGTCTTAGACTGTGGTGCAACTTATGTATAGAAAAGCACACTCATAGATGCAAGCCACTAATCTTCTTAAGAACAAAATATTATCTTCCCTCAAAAAGAGTATCAGTCCTCGTAATGGGAGGGAAGTTTTTTCAACGACCATGAAAATAGAATAGCTTTTGTGTACTTACAGGTATCCAACTGCCTTTTGATAGCATGTGGTTTCTATGCTACACGTAATTGTCTTGTATATCTCCTTCTAGCCAATGCCTTGGAAATATTTTAAGGTGGTTGAATTACTTTCTTGATAACTAAGGGTTTACCAAGTCTTTAAGCTAAGAAAAAGGTAGAAAGATAACATGCTTCAACACCCAAGATGAAAGAAAGATGGAAGTAATATAATCAAATTAAAGGCCTCAAATCACCATTCCCAATTTTAACATCTAGGAAAATTAACAAAACATAACTACTTCCCTATTATGGTCAACTATAATCAAATATTGGGAATGGAAAGAAATTGAATCGTCGGGATCATTCCTGAACTACCAGTGCCATGACACAGTGTAGGGTGAAGCCTTGGTCTCCGTTCTTAGGATTTGTAAACATTGGTCACTTTTAGATGGATGACATAATCATTACATCATAACCTTACCATATGTACACTGGAGTTATAGGCCACCATAGTCATTACAGTTGATTTTAGGCTAGAAACACACAAAGTTGATGTAATTGAGTAATATCAAATTTCAACAACAATGATAGGTTTGAAGGTGGACAAAACAAGGTCTTAGATTGTGGTGCAACTTATGTATAGAAAAGCACACTCATAGATGTAAGCCACTAATCTTCTTAAGAACAAAATATTATCTTCCCTCAAAAAGAGTATCAGTCCTCGTAATGAGAGGGAAGCTTTTTCAACGACCATGAAAATAAAATAGCTTTGGTGTACTTATAGGTATCCAAATACCTTGTGATAGCATGTGGTTTTTATATTGCACGTAATTGTCTTATATATCTCCTTCCAGCCAATCCCTTGGAAATATTTTTAAGGTGGCTGAATTACTTTCTTGATAACTGAGGGTTTACCAGGTCTTTAAGCTGAGAAAAAGGTAGAAAGATAACATGCTCCAACACCCAAGATGAAAAAAATATGGAAGTAGCATAATCAACTTAAAGGCCTCAATTCACCATTCCCAATTTTAACATCTAAACAAATTAACAAAACATAACTACTTCACTGTTATGGTTAACTATCATCAAATTTTGGGAATGGAAATAAATTGAATCGTTAGGATCATTCCTAAACTACTAATGTCATGACCTTATTCTTCTTAGCTCCCATGGCTAATGTTGGATGCAACCTCATGTGTTTTTGTAGTCCCTCTCTTACCATGTTTCCTCTATAGCACCTCCACCTCCACTCTTTGTGCTCTCATATCTATGACTTCCTTGCCTTTACAGTAGCTCTTCTGCTTATTTCCTCACTCGATCAGTGCCTTTGGCTAATTCTTGTTACTAATTGTGCTTCAAGACCTCCAACAATTTATGGGACATCCTTCTACAGGGATACTTTGCGTCAGCCTTTGTCAATCTCCCTTTGCATTATTTCTCTATGTATGGATGAGTGTTGTCTATGGGAATTGATTTTTTTGCATCCATTTGCCTCCAGGGGGTATTGGGTAAGAGAATCCTGTGGGGCATCACTGATAATGTGAAAAATGAATCTGACCTGCTCAAGGCATAGTTTATTCTCATACCCATGCAATTCTACCAACATTTTCTTCTAAGCCCTTGTTTTTTCCTTGATCTTCTTCAAGCAGTTATGAAAGACCGAGGTTGAGGATCCTCTTCTTGTAAACTTTTAGAGTTGCTAGAGAGAGCTCACTCATCTTTAGGTCCATAATGGGCTGCCATTTCAACTTTGTAAAATTAGAGATTAGAGATCATGTCCAAATAATAAAAAAATTCCTTTGCACAATGAGTGTTGAAGTTTGATGGTTGCTACCTAGTAGAATGATGATATTCATGGTTGAAAAAATCCTTTTCATTCCTCATTTTGTGACAAGGGATGACGATTCTTGTTATTGCTGAGTGGACCGATTTACCTAAATACAATTATAGTTTGCTAAGAATGTTCAAAATTTAATGTGCAAGGATGCTTTTGTGATTCATTATAGATTTCTAAATAAAATCACATTTCATACCCCATAAATTTTGTGAGTACCACTAACAAAAATACACGCTGTCAATTACTCTTATCATGTGTTTTTTCAAAATGTTGGATAGCAAATACTTGAAAGTATAATATAAAGAAAATTTCGTTTCATTTGGTAACCAAACTTTTGATTGGTTGTCTTTGTATTGAAGTGATGGAGTATCCCTTCCAGTCAATGAAATCCTGTCTTCTAAATTGTTCATGTTGTACATCGAGAAGGAAGCAGCCAACCTTTGACATCTTCATTATCAATATTGTCTTCGTAACCGCCATTTTGGGAGGTGACAGTTATGAAGACAATACTAATAAAGGAGATGTGCAATGCAAGGGAAAGAAAGAGCTGCCATTGTAGATGTATCCATCGTTTTATCATCAAAGTGGTTCTATGTCATGCCAAATTTGCCCCTCGATGGCGGTGTTGGCACCCTTATGCCCTTAACTGATAATATGCCCACGTAGGTAATATTTTCATTTCATATTTGCTCTTCGATAACCTTAAATTCATGTGTAGAGCAATATTTGTGATTAAGATTGCCTTGCCCTATCCAATGGGGGAGTTCATTGTAGTGATCATGTGAAGCATGGCCAAACTCTAAATCAACTCAAACTATATATTGAACTTTTCCAAAATATTATTCATCGTTCTCTGACTTCTTTCATCATTCTACACTATTTGATTCAAATATGATAAGGCACGTCTGATTTGACATAAAACAATTATCTTGATCATGTTAATTTCTTTCATCATTGTTAAGACCAATTTATCATGTTAATTGTCTACACACATTGAATTACAAAGAAATTTTCCACCTATAATACTAATGTGAAACCTTCTATGCCAGACATGGTACGGACTAAACAAACTACTCGTAAGTCAATAACAGGGAATGCTCGCTATTTATAGTGTAAGGAGTGAGCATCGTTAACCACGTGAACATTACTACCACTACTATCATCTTTATCTATAAATCACCAATCTCCTACATGACAAACAAATGATACCAATAACTTGCTTACACTTTTCCTTGTAGTTTGATTAGCTTTGAAAATTCAATGGAAAATCATACAAAAAATTCCTACAACTAAGAATCATACATATCTTTATAACCTGTTACTTATTTATGAGATTGATTTATTGTTTAGCTCATGGCTACCCAAAATGAATCTACTTCCAGCCAACCATTAGTTCAACAACTAGAAGCCCCTGAAGCCTTTGAAGAGTCAACAAATTCAAACACACATGTGCCAACTCCGATTGAGAAGTTGTACTCATCAATTGAAGCCCATTCAAAACAAATCATAAGAGAACTCCATGATGTTGCATTGCTTGCACGTGTAGTAGAATGAGAAGATATTGATGACATGGAAGACATTGCTCGCAAATTACACACAACATGCAAGAAAGTTGCAGGATTCTCTGGTTTCTTAAGAGAACTTTTTTATGATGAGAAGTATGACGAACCAAGAGCTACAAAAACCACTATTGAAGAAATTATTTTGTACTTGTATGATACTATTTAGGGTAGACGCATATGAACCATATAGAAGGTTGTTACATGGTTGGTTAACTCTAATAAACAAAATTTTGATATAGAATTTCATGTCTATTTTGTTAAAGAATTGTTCATATGTGTTGTATGTAGGTGGCAACCATTGTTGACTTAGTATTGCGAACAATATTTTTATATAGATTTTAATGTCCAGTTTTGGAAAAAACTACTCATATATTTTGGATGTACATGGTCTACTTGAGATATAAATAGTCAAAAAATAACAATAATGAGTGCGCTTTTCCAAGGACCAATATACAAAACATAATAAAGGTTTAAAGTGCCTTCTACATCATGAATTTTTTATGTTTGTCTTTTTTAGGCAGCAATATTCAAATAATTTACTTGAATGAATTACACAACTTGCATTCCATTACTTAATTTCAAATTCTTAAATAAAAAAGGAAGTAGAACTTCATTACTTTGATAACATGAAATTTATTTGAAAGTCGTGTAAATTTGTATTCAATTTATAACCTTTCAATTGCAATAGTCTTCGATATTAAATGAAATTCGTTTAAGAGAAAAGTAGAATTACCATTGAAAAACATCAATTTTATAAATCCAACTTCAATTATTGTCTAGATATGGTGTGATTGAGATTGAATTTCAATTAGAGGAACAAAGAAGGCAATATCAAAGAGAATATAGAAGATGACGACATGAAAAAATGACAAATGTTGAAAGGGAAGAACATAGGAAAAGACACAATGAATTTTAAAGAGAAAGATATGCAAGAAGAAGGGCATAACTCACAATACAAGATGAGATACATGTAGGTGTACAAAGAAACATACAAAACCCAAATGGAAGGCTTCACGATGATTTCAAAAAACTTCAAATACAATTTCGACATAAATTAGATAACTTCATAACACTAGACATTTGTTATATCTGTTAAGAATGCTACCTAGGAATGAAAGTATTTTACACCTCTCAAGGTTCAGTTTGTAATAGATGTCATCAAGAGAGAGGGGATAATAGATTTTCAACTTTAAATAATATGGATCCCGGGCCACAACTAAACGAGCTTGCGGAATTGACTCAAGTAGAAGAAATGTTGATTGCACGTGTCAGCCCAATATTACAAGTTACCCATGCAGTAGGTGGCCAATACAAATACAAAGGATAGACAATAAGTTTTCCACAAAATGTTGAATATGTTTCAAATGTTTTTCCACATTCGATAAGAGAGTTGCCAATCATCATTGTTCGAAGAAGGGATCAACGTGGCACAAATTATCACTTCACAGTCAATAGGGATCATGTTTATAGGGCATTAAGATACAAAGTAGACCATGAAGGGTTTTCAGATGTTAGAATCAATGAAAATTCTCTAAATGATCTCATAGGAAATTCAGATGAAAATATTTTCAACAAATTACAAAAAGTGCACATGGAATATGATTCTAATTCAAATGAAATTGTATTTATGGGTCCACACATGGAGATGGATGAAGGAAATGTAATTGAGCATGCTACATCAATGACTTCTATGCCAGCTACTACTCAAAGATAAATGGAATTGATTCAGGCATGGGTGAATAACCCTGATGCAAATTCAACAACACTGATTGATTGGCCAGGAATAGGCTCATCTCCTATCAATGAATATGTCACTCCAGGATTACTTGATATGGGATTCCCAACATTGTTCCCTAATGGTACATGTGATTGATTAGAACCACGAATGAGGAGAGTGCATCTACATGAATTTTTTAAGCATTTATTATGTTATAGGGACCATCATTTTGCTTGGCATCCAAGATTTTGATATTTCATGATGAACATGATAATGAGACACCGTGAATAAACTTCTTCGACTGTATTTGTCAAAAGAATTTTTCAAGACATGCTAATAACCATCAACGAGTTGCGTCAACATATCAAAAACATGCCACAGTCCCATCTAGTTGACAGATTGATGCGATTTGGAGCAACATTGAGGGGTACAAGGTCATATTGGGCACAATGTCGTGCAAAATTGACTGACATGCTTCATCAAATAGGCTCTCCTACAATATTCTTCACTTTGAGTGCAACAAATATGTATTGGCCCGATTTGCATGCAATATGCAAGGAACATCGTCAACTATGCCACAGGAAGCTCAAATATGGCAAAAAAATAATGTTATTGACTATCCTCATATAGTCACACGATACATGCACTTGAGGAATTCAATGTTCATAAAAAAAATACTAGAAACAAGAATAAAAATTAAGGATTTTTGGTCAAGATATGAGTGGAAACATAGGGGCTCACCACATGTGCATGGATACATATGGATACAGGGAGCACCAAATATGGACAACTTGGATTGGTCAAATCAAGAGCAACAAACAAGTGTAGAAAGATATTTCTATTCTCTTGTTCAAGCATGGAATTTTAAACAAGATCCACATCAACAAAACATCTAGGCACGTTCAAAATAGTTAAACATATCCATATCATATATGGCATAAACAATTTGTAGTTGATCACATAACTAATAAAATTATTTGTATATCTAATTGTAGGCATTCCACAACTTTTGTCAACATCCATGTTAGAAAAATACAACACAACTGGCAAAAATAGATGTTAATCATGACTATGAAGAGATGCTAAATTTTGTAGAACGACACAGGTCTGTAGGGAGAGTGCATACCTACGCAAAAAAAGAGGAACAATGGTTTGCAGGTAACAATTTAAAAAAAATACAATATGTATATTAAAATAACATGTCATATGATTCAAAACAACTAAAATACATTAATTATTCATATCCATACTAGCTATAATGCTCCATGGCCATTGAATTTGGAGGGATCCAAATTATATGAGGACGTAGAAATAGGTGAATTCTTTTTGAGCTAGCAAGGAATGATGATAGAGTAAACACACACAATCGCTACATATTGCAATTGTGGAGAGAAAATATAGATTGGCAACTTGTTCTTTCCAAACATGTTATAATCAAATATATTGCAAAGTATGCAGCAAAAGTAGAAAAAACTTAGAAACATACCAACAGATGTTTATGCGTCTTGCCAACATGGAGAATCATGATGATTTGGCTGCAAAAGCATTTAGGAGGCTTTTGACTGAAACTATCATAGAAAAAGACATTGGAGCTCAAGAGACGTGCCACATGCTACTTGAACTTCCATTGGTGGAGAGCAGTAGAAGGTTTATCAAACTAAATGTGTCACGTGAGGTGTTCAAACCCGTAAGTGTAAATGAGGAAGAAAATAATGAAGCACAAACAACATCTTTCATTCAAGGATATAAAATAAGGTCGTTGTCTATGGAAGGTGTTACACTAATTGATGCAGCCAGATCATGGATATATAATCCTAAAAGAAGAAGAGATAAAAAATGGGAGCCCGGATAAAAATTGCTATTGTTCAAGTCTGTTTGAAGTTTTTATCCATTCCTCCACGTGAGTCAGATAAATGGATTGATTTTTTTTATTCAAAATTATTGTTCTACAAACCTTTTTGTGATGTGGATAGAGATGTTGGTCATGATAATGATTCAATCGAACAAAATTGGGAGTCATTCCATTATAACCCATGGCACGTTGAACGAATACCAATCGAAGAAAATGACGAAAACATCAATTATTCTAAAATGAAGACAATGAAGCTATTCAAAGAAATATTATCGAGCATAAATGGGAAATACTATTTGGACTACATCATGGTCAAAATATATAAGTTTTTGAAATAGATATGCTGGGCAGGAGAGATATTGATAAACAAGTAGATTGGTGTAATGAATATCATGGTGAAATGTACACGAGTCAAGCAAACAATTTCATCAGTAGTATGAGAGAACATGGCTGTCTCATACATGTCAAAATACCACAACCTATGAACTACACAACCCTCAGTGACAAACAAAAAAAGGCACTCAACATAATCATGGCACACTACCATAATAATCAAAATGCATCGCCCTTGTTGATGATAATTCAAGGAACAACAAGGGCAAGAAAGTCATATCTAATTGGTTCTATTAGTCAAGCTCTTCAAAATGTAGCATATCTCGGTCCTTCACCTTTGCTATTATTTGCACCAATTGGTGTTGCAACATTCAACATAAGTGCAGGCATAGTTCATTCAAAACTTTGAATCCCAATCAAAGATTTTGCTCAATTGGAAGGAGCGAGACTCACAAGTTTTCAAGAAGAAATAGTAAACATCAAGTACATTTTAATTGATGAAATGAGCTTCATTGTTCAAAACTTGCTAGAGAATATCGATTCTCGACTCCGACAAGCATTCCCACAAAATGCAAATCGTAACTTTGCAAGTAGAGATATATTTGATTCACCAAGCTAATTATTTGATATTGAAATACCAAAAACTTCATGTAACTGAAAAATTGTATGACTAAAAATTTCTATGGTATTGACAATAATTGTTATCAACTCCCTATCAGGCATATCTATCATTCTTGTTGGAGATTTGGGTCAATTGCCTCCTGTTAATGATAGACCAACATATGAAAACAAAACATGGGCTAAGTTGCTATGGGAAGAATTAAAAATTTTGGTTACTCTGGATAAAATATTCAGACAAGATGGACAAAACAACCATCAACAAAGATTTCGTCAACTTTTGACAAATCTGAGAGATGCAAACCCAACAATCGATGATTGAAAATTGCTTATGACAAGAACCGCTACTACATTGGATGCATCAAGCAATGAGGAGTTTCACATTGGTGTTCATTTATTCTCCACAAATGAAAATGTTAATAACCATAACAAGAAGATGCTATAATCATTGAAGCATCCAATTACACGTAGTATTGCAACAAAATCAAGAAGTAGTAATGCAGTAGAAGAATGCTCCAATGATGAGCTCGATCAAGAATTATTGATATGTAAAGATGCCAGGGTTATGCTAACCTCAAATCTATTTATACAAGCAGGTCTTGTCAATGGAGCTTTAGGATATATACGAAACATAGTATACAAACCTGGAACCAGTCCACCAGAACCACCAACATATGTAATGGTTGAGTTTGACAACTATTCGGGAATACCATTTCATAATCATAACCCAAAGACAATTCCAATTACAGAAATACGAAGGGGTAGGACAATCCAAATTCTGATAAGATTGGCTTGGGAATTGACAATCCATAAATCATAGGGTTTGACTCTATCAAAAGCTACTATTGATATAGGACCAAGAGAAAAAACAAGCTTGAAATTTATAGCTATATCTCATGTAAAATCCATAGAAGGCTTAAGAATTATGCCACCATTCACATATGACCACTATGAGAAAATGAAAAAGGGTAGACAATTGACCAAGAGAAAGGCTAAAGAAAACAAATTAATTTTTTTATAAAATACTTGATGTAACATGCATATGTTCTCCAAATGTGGTTTCATGAGTGTCACATTTCAAAATGTTAAATATATGTGTATGATATGTAATGTCACATGAAATTTAATTCTTCTATCATAGTAAACATTCAACAAATTTAAAATGTTTCAATTCTTCTATTGTAATGGTGCTATGTCTATGATTGTACTCTTCCAATTTTTTGGCCATGTTCGATTTCTTTTGAATACTATTTTTCTTAGTTGATGATGATGCAGGCATGGACCCTACCAACAATCTATCAAATCACCCAAATGTTGGAAAACATGAAGCTCCTACAAGAATCATTCTTATTGCAGCACTTAATCCTTATTAGAATAGATGGTCAATAAAGGTAAGAGTCACTAGAAAGGGTCAATTCCTTCATTTTAACAATGCAAAAGGAGATGGAAAGGTGTTTAATTTCGACTTGGTTGATTCCAATGGTGGTGAAATAAGAGTCACATGTTTCAATGCAGTTGCCAAATAGTTTTATGATCGCATAGAAATAATTGGGAAAGTGTTTATCATCTCAAAAGGGAGACTCAAACCCGCACAAAAGAATTTCAACCAATTAAAGAAAATGAGAAATCTTATTAGAAACTAATTCGATGGTTGAGTTGTGTTTGGAGGAGGATAGCTTGATACCAAAACAACAATTCTATTTTACATCGATAAGTGAAATTGAGAACATTAAAAGCAATTCTATGGTTGATATCATTGGCGTTGTTTTCTCAATCAACACACCAAACACAATATTTAGAAAGGATTCCACACAAACTCAAAAAAGAACCCTTTAGCTGAAAGACATGTTAGGTTGTATGGTGGAATTAACAATGTGGGGTAGTTTCTGCAATAAGGAAGGTCAACAACTCCAAGAAATGTGCAATTCAGAAACTTTCCCCATTCTTGCTATAAAGGCTGGACGAATTAGTGATTTCGGTGAAAAAATTGTTAGAACAATTACTACAACCTAGCTCCTTATAAATCCAGATCTGCCAGAGTCACAATGATTGAGAATTTGGTTTGACACAGAAGGGAAGAATCTCCATTCTCATTCTATTACAAAGGAAACCTCATTTGTGATAGAAGCTAAAATTTTAAAAAGTATCACACAAATAGAGCATTAGGAACTTGGAAACTCTCATAAACCTTACTGGATACTGATAAAAGCTACCTTATCTTTCATAAAGGTAGACAATTTTTGTTATACAACATGCCCCTAAATATTGGAGGTATGCACTGCAAAAAGACGGTAAACAATAATGGAAATGGTGAGTGGTATTGTGGAAGATGTGATAAAACTTTCCTAGAATGTGATTATAGATATATACTTCAATGCAAAGTTCAAGACCATACTGCTTTCACTTGGATTACTGCTTTTGAAGAAGCGACAAAAGAAATTATGGGTGTTACAACAAAATAATTGAACATTATGAAGCATGAAGAGCAAGATGATGTCAAGTTTTCACAAATTACACAAAAGGTCCTTTTCAACAGATGCATATTTAAACTCCAATTGAAAAAAGAGACTTATAATGCTAAACAGAGGATTAAATGCACTATCATAAAAACAACAAAGTTTGATTATTCAGATGAGAGAAAAGCTTTATTAGATTCAATTGCAAACCTCTAAGTTTCATTACATTCAAATGCTTGAATGTATATCTTGTTAACAATGTATTCAAACATTTCAAATAAACTCAGTGGATATATCAAAGTTAGTTGGTGTGATTTTTACTGTTATATTATTCTTTGTTGTTTTTAATACTGAATCTGATGATTGATGAAAATTGATGAATTGATCATAATACATGAGTTGTCAGATTGTCCCACTATCTCTCTAATATTGTTGAAAACTGATTACCAGTGTATAAATATTCAACTAAATAAAATGATTCCTTTAAACAAATTTAAAGTATTTGAGTTTTAATCAAATGAAAATGGTTGATGTTAATGTTATCTTATGTTATATACAAGTTGGTATGATTTTAACTTATTCTTTAAAAAAACTAAAACGAGATACTTTGAGGGAAAATCAAATATATTTGAATGTGAACCCTTATATACGAGAATTGAAATAAATAATGATAGCAACTATAATGGAATCATATATAATACTTTTCAAATTAGTGTTAATGAAGATGTAAGCATTCTTCCCAAAAGTCAATAAGCGTCTGATAATGATAACTCTCGATGTTTTTATATATATTATTAATTAATATATGTATGCTAGTAATAAATACATTAAAAATTTATAAATATATTAATATCTACAAATGAAACTATTAAAAAGTAACACATAAATTATATACAATTTTAAAGCTTTTCAAAATAAAAAACAAAATAAAAGAATTATCCATTAAAAAACTTTCCAAAGTAAAAACAAAACAAAAGAATTATCCATTTAAAAACTTCTAAAAGTAAAAATAAAACAAAAGAATTATCCAAATAATGAACATCGACTTTTTCTAAAATAAAAAATTAATAGCAAAAGCAAAAAAAATATATTATAAAAAATGATTCTTTATATAAAATTATTATTTTTTTAAATAAAATAAAACAACTCTTAATATTTTATTTACTATCTTACCTATTATTTGATAAATATATTAAATATATCTATACTAATTTATTTATATTTATATTTGTGTCATAAGAAAAAAATAACAAAGAAAACACTTATTTTATTTATATTAATTTTTGTTCTTCATTATTAAATAATTTGCTCTTTTTCTTTTTATCTTTCTTTCTCCCCCTTCCCCCTCTCTTTTTAGTTAGTCTTCTTGTTGTGTCTCGGTCCCATAGGCTGTTTAGTCTTGTGGACATCATTAAAATCTTTCATTCATTCTTTGCAATTAATCATTCGGTCCCATGGAGGGGCTTCAAGGTCTATTTTCATGGAGCAAGTGGTCTCATTAAGCAAAAAAAAATTATGCAACAAGATTAATTGGAATCTTTCTTGAAAAATAGCAGCCCCTACCTTTTAGGATTGCAAATTTAGTGAGTGAAATTAAGGTAGGGCTAGAAATTGCCACTTGTCTAGCATTTAAAATTTAAAATTCTTAAAATAAAATAAAAATGAGGAAATTTTATTTATTTATTAATTTTTAAGCTGAATTGCAAAATTAAATTCATGGATCCACTAAGCATCCTGTCGCAAGCAAGAAGTCACGAGGTCTAATTTCCCCACCATCCTCCTCGTACTGAAGGGTGTGTCTCACTAGTCACGTGACCACACTACAGTTTATAGGAGAAAGAAGACTCCATTCTGAAAAAAACCACTTTTAAATCCTATATAGGTAATACATTTTTTTATTTCAAATTGTACATTATACTAATTAAAAATTTGTTAAAGAAAACTTAAGGGTCTTTTGACCAATAGAAGGCATCTTTCTTATTATACAATTTTACTCCCACAATTCCCAATATCTTCAAGCCTTGTCACGTGACATTTTGTGCATTTCCCATACCTCTCTAAAATCATTCAGCTTGATGCGAACATAAAAAATGATAGACTGCATCTGATTCATACAACCGGACCTTATATCTCATTTATGGTGTCGATTCCATCGAATCCCTCATAATTCAAAGACGGGTCTTCTCCTCTCTAGTTTTTTTGCATGCATTTATTTTTGCCTACCAGTTTTCAAGCTTCACCTAATCGGCTAATCCCTTCCATTATTAATCACTCGCTTGCTGTTCCCATTAATTCCAATTCTTCTCTTTTTGGCTCTGGATTCGTCTTCTTTTCATTACTCACATTTCCATGTATGTTCATTCATAACATTCTTTCCTGCTTTGTCAGTTTTCTCATAAAATTCCAATTAAAGCCAATACAAGTGGTTGGTATTCTTTCTCGCTGCAGTTTATCTTGTTATGCAAGCCAACAGAAGCAATGTAAGACACTGCTGCTTCTGTTTGGTACACGACATGCACACATATAAAAACAACGGTCTTAAGCTTCGGAGCAATTTACAGGTCCGGAGCATTCAATCCTCCTCGTTTACCTTTAGCTTGTAGTATGTTACTGCATTAACTGTAGCTCGTCTAGTTATGTCAATGAGACTTGGGTGTTTCTATGGGCATTTATCGTAGGCGTATCTATTGGCATTGATTGTGTTTAATATTGAATCTTCGTGGGTTTCATGAGCATTGTGAAATTATCTCAGCTGTTTGAGCCTAATCGACATGTATTGTATGCGTGCATGCATTGTTGATACATATTATTGTTTTATGTTGGTCTCAGAGGTTTTAAGGGTTTTCCATCGAGTTTTACTGTGTGGGTGTTCACGGATAGATCTATTGATATATATTAAGGCCGAAAATTCTAGCCGTCTTTATTGCAGATTATGTGTTTTGTAGTTTACTTAATGTGTTCAAATATGCCAGCGTACGGGCTCTTTGGCTAGATGTGTTGATGCTTATTTAGCTTGCGCATTCTGCGATTTGTGTGGGTTTTAGAGGTTTTAAAATTTGTTTCATGTGATTATGGTCGGATCTATTGATTTTCATTAAAGTTTGGAATGGTGGACTTGCAGCAATTTATGTCTTAAGTGGAAGGTTAAAGAGATGGAACTGGTGCATTTTGTGGAGCTTTTAGTTGATGATTTATATACCAAGTTGACCCCCAAAATTGGAGAGTAATATAATTAATCCAATTGCTGTTAAAGGCAAGGTGTAAGCTATTCATTACAAATTAGTACAGTGATATTGAAAGGGAAACCGATCTTGCTAAGTGAACCATATTCAGAGAACTGTCCTGGTACAATATTTGGCCAAGAGCCTGTAAAAATGAATGGACTGACCAACACTTTCAGTATGGATGTTAACAAAATGCCTGAAAATCCACCTCGAAGAGGTAACCACAGAAGAGCTCAGTCAGAATTGGCATTTAGTCTACCTGGTAATATTGATGTTGGGTTAACTGAAACTGAAACGCCTACCCTCTCTGATGAAATGGGTGAAGATTTGTTGCCCATGCATATGAATGTGGAGAAACACGAAAACAAGTGTTTGGGAGAAGGAGGAGATATGAAGATTAATAGTACCGGAGTTTCAAATCATTCGAGAAGTTTGTCTGTAGATGACGATGCAATGTGGGGATCAAAGAATAAAGCTAGTTTTGTAACTGCAGATGGATATGCGGGAATTGAAGTTTCTCCAGACCATGGCCGATCTCGGCATCGACACAGCTATTCCATGGATGGATCAACGTCATCGCTGTCTGACCAACTATTTTCAGAAATGCCAGAGTTAAAGAAAGCAATGCCTGCTGAAAAGCTTGCGGAACTAGCAGTCCTGGATCCTAAGAGAGCGAAGAGGTCTCATATTTCTTATCTTATTTGTTTTGGGAGATGGTGATATCTGCATTGATTTTCTTATGGTTATGTTACATGTATATGGTAAATTAATGTTGAAATAATATGTTTTTTTTATTGTAGGATTCTGGCAAATCGGCAATCAGCAGCACGATCAAAGGAACGGAAGACACGATATATATTAGAATTAGAGCAAAAAGTGCGAACACTTCAGGCAGAAGCGACTACTCTTTCAGCACGGCTTACACTATATCAGGTGAACACAATTTGCCAAAAGTTTTCTATCTATAATTCTTGTAGTAATTACATTTTTATTCATCACTTGCTTTGCATTTGGCTTTATGAGATACATAATAGAAAGAAGTAAAATAGAATACAAATTATATAGGCTTTGTTTTGTATGTGCCAGTACTTTGAGCTTACAGTTTCTTTATACAAATTAGCCATGCCTTATGGAGATGCAAGACAAATGGATGTAGTCTCTCACTTAATGTTTGTGTATCAACTCTCTGGCGATAAGATTATGTGCTGTCATTTTGGCCATTTCTATTGACTTCATAGCAGAGAATTGATATTTTATTCTTATTAGATCAGGATAAAGTTACTTGTTAACATTCAGATATTTTTGTTCCTGTCTTATATTTGTTCATAGAAAGAAAGAAAGAAAGAAAGAAAGAAATAATGTTAATGTCTGCAAAAGTAGATCGGGACTTTAAGGATACATTCAGTTATAACTTACAATAGAGAAGTACTGCGGTAAAGTTCCTTATACAATGAAAAAGTAATTATGGTACATTAAAGAAATATAAACATAACTATGGGGTAAGCCTAAAACAGTTAACAATGAATCATAAAAGCTAAGTACTAATAATCCTGTTAGGTTTTGACCCCCTCAAGGAAGTGTGGAGCCGATGAATGAAAAAGCAGGGAATTGTGGCAGAAGGCCAGTCCAGGAAGCATGTAGCTGATGCAGGTGAAAGTAGGAGATTGAGACAGGAGGCTAGTCGAGGAACCATGTAGCCAATGCAGGTGAAAGTAGGAGTTTGTGACAGGAGGCCAGTCAAGGAAGCATGTAGCCAATGAAGGTTAAAGTAGGAGATCATAACAGGAGACCAGTAACATCACATGTGTGTAGTAATGTACAGACTCAAAGAACCAGCAACATGTAGCTGATGCAGGTGAAAGTAGGAGATTGAGACAGGAGGCTAGTCGAGGAAGCATGTAGCCAATGCAGGTGAAAGTAGGAGTTTGTGACAGGAGGCCAGTCAAGGAAGCATGTAGCCAATGAAGGTGAAAGTAGATCATAACAGGAGACCAGTAACATCACATGTGTGTAGTAATGTACAGACTCAAAGAACCAACAACATTGTCATGTTAGGAGTATTAGGCTTTCACAGTCTATATCAGGGATCTTGTAAAGCATTTGGAGAAAAACAGTGGAGCAGAGTTTTCTACACGGATGTGAAAATTTGTTACACAGTTTTTCTTCAAAAGCTTTACAGCTTCAACATTGTCATCAATTTCTTCAAAAGGGCGAAAAGGCCCAAAAGAAGATCTGATTATGCCCATAGGGGAATTTCCAGGGCTGATGGTAGCAGGCTGCACAATTCTAGGGGGAAGTTGGGTATTCTATCCTAGATTATCCCTGAATGTCCATGATTTACAAACCTTGTACACAGAGAATAATCTGTTAATGTGTGTGTGCTATGCGACCTTAATTGTGGACAAGGGGAAGGCCCTTGCTACTGATATGAAACATATCTACTCTACCTCGATTGAGATTGGGATGCTCTGGTAGAAACGTGCAAAGAGGAATACTGTGTGGAGACACTTTTATTCCTTTCCTTTATTTTTTGTTTGAAATATGGCATTTTCCATTGTTTTGGCAGAAAAATTCAAACTTCAGATTTTGGGAGTGTTTTTATAAGATTCTGCCAAGTCAGAGATATAGCAAGGCAAACAATAGATAGAGTGAAGAAATAAATATGATTACCATTCATATATGACCAGAAATGGTCCTTAACAATTTTAACTTTAATATGATAGAGAAATACATGAGGAAGTGCATTGGGGGTTTCGAACACGAGGAAGTGCTTTAAGGTTTTGTAACATTCCAGAGAATATGATAGAAATTCAATTAAATCTTCAGTGAAAATGGCAATCTATCTCAAGTCCATGTAAGAAAGGGAGGATACAAATGATTCTATAAAATAACAATTGTGCATTATGTCATCCAACATACCCATTATTATATGTATGAGTTGCAATTGGACATCCATCATGCTGCTCACCATTACAATTTAAAAATTTAGGCTGATTTCACTCTAGAAAAATTAGAAGCAAGTTGTTCTTATGTTTCATCTGTTCTTCAGTTATCGAGAGCTCTTTATGGGCTGCAGCTGGTTAAATGATAACTACTTGGGATTGGTAGTGCACCTTACTTGATATTTGTAAACAATACCCTCCTCTTGTTTTTTTTTTGATGAATTGATTGGGGCCCTCGCTTAAAAAGTAATAAAATCATTACAATAATATATATAAAACAAAATGACCATGACAACCTCAAGGATCTACAAGACAACAACAAAACAGACCACCATATGTTGACCAGCTGCAAATACCATCATGGAAGGATCCCAAAAGACTTGCTAAACACATAAACTGGGATATCAACAAACTCCTCAATGCTTCATACTAGAAGAAACATCATCTCCCCACCCAACAACCTCCTTGACTTGCACTCTGTTGCCTTAGTCACCTATTACCTCTTGAGTTATTTGCCAACACGTGTCTAGAGAAGGGAAGCAAACTCATGGAAAGCCTCCCTACGCTTCTAAGCATGGTGAGTCAAATCCCCACAAAATACATGAACAGCAAACTCATTGAAGACTGCAAGGTGTCCCTTGGTGTAGGTAACCATGAGGCCCTTTAGGACTTTTCTAGTGCCATTATAGTATGCCATAGTAGATGTAGCTCCTAGTGAACAAATTTTGCTTCCTACCAATCCTATCCCTTCTGTTAGAAATGAAGTTAAACAACTAGAATATGAAAATCTGAAAATTATGTTGCAAATCTAAAATTTATCCTATATGATACCAAAAGACATTTAAGGAAATGTAAGTCAACAACAAAGAAATCAACAAGCATAAGAGATACTTATGAGTGCTTCTGGTTTTAATTGCGTATGCCTTTTTAGAATTGACGTTTCGAATCACACTCAGCGATCCATCATCAAGAAGAGGACAATAAGGAATGGGATTGCAGAATTGGCCTTACGAAGAGTTGAGGTGTGGGAGGGGGGTGAGAAAGACCGGAAAACGATGCAAGAGGTAGAGAGGGTGGGTTGGAAGGATGGTAAAAGGAGGAAAAGTTAAATTGATTGATAAAAACATTAATTACAAACATATATAATTCCTTTATTTGATAAAAAAATAAAATAAAATAAAATAAAATGGCCTATATTAATGTGAAAATAAATGTTATAAAATGAGTTCAAAAATTAAAAATATGTTGAAAAAGCAATATATAATAGTATATTATATTAGTTATATAATTATGTGTAAAAATTAAAGTTATTTATATAATATAATTGAATTTATAAATCAAATGCACATAAATAGATATATAGATTTATTATAAATTAGTACAAAAATATACCTATTGCAAATAATATAGGTAAATATAGATTGTATATGAAAGAAAGTTGTGATTCAAAAGTATAAAAAAGTGATTTTATGTATCAAAATTTTGCAAATCTAAGAAACCAAATAAATTAATAAAGTTATATAATTGTTTAAGCATAAGAGATCTACACGACACAATATTTAAGTGGAGAAAAAGCCTTTCAAGTAAAAAACTCCATTAGAAAAGAGGCCAAGTTTGTATTATCTTCAAACAAGAATACAATACAATCACTTCCTTCGTTCTTGTATCCAACCTAACAACATCCATGTATCCATGCAACCTCACACTTCTCTCTATCTCTTCTACTACCTCAAGCACCTACAACCACCTCAAGCACCTACAATATATAAGAATGAAACTCCACAACCTCTCAATGTAACAAGTATGGCATCTATAGTCATGCACTTTCCAATGCCTCATTTTGGGACCCCACTTGCATGCTAAACTTAGCCTCTTACATGACTCCTACAAATGCTTATAATGCATTGCATTCTTGTAACTTCCTCAAACTACCCCAAACTACCACCCAACTAAATAAATATTTTAATACTAACATTAGTCACTAAGGTGCCTCTATTAAAAAAAATGTAAACTTTAATATTCCAACAATTGCTTTATATTTGCATAACCACCCTATGGCTCAAGCCATAGATTACATTCAACATTAGCAACTTGTGCTACAAATTCTCAAGGATGATCATGACATGTCACGTGATGCATGGATATCAAAATAGAAGTGAACATCATTTTGAGGAAGGAGACTGGGTTGTTCTTTGTCTCTAACAAATTGGCTTTGTAGTGTTATGACGTGTACAAAGTCACTGGACCCTTTTAGAAACAAAGTTACCAAAATTGTATATGATGAGGGCCAAATCCTTGGTTGATAGGTGAGTCAAATGACTCCATAATAGGGCACTATCATAAGGTATTTTATCAATGTGGAGGATGTGACATTTGAGGACACATGTCATGTAGATGCACTTGCAATTGGGAAGTGCTTAGGGAAATGTGTTTTTGAAGGCAACCACTTATTTGTTTGGATCTATTGTGTATCTTGCACTAGTATTCCAATAGTTAGATAGAGAAGAAACAAAAAAAATGGTGGTTAGTGTCATCAATGACATAATGAATCAGCTTGAAGAGAAATAAGGGAATGGACAAAGTGTTCACAAAGTGGCACCGAAGACTTAATAGATATTGTTATCCTCAACGAAAAGATTGAAATATTTAGACACTTTGAAAATATTTTGAAGGAAAAAAAAATGGAGGGAGGAAAATTTGCACACGCTGAGAGCAAATATTGTTAGCCTCAATTGCAAGATTGGGAAATCCGGACATGTACAAAGCCTTGGGGGAGTAAATGATCCTAATTACATCACCATGATGGATTCATGTAGGCACCTTTTATAGATAGATGACAAATTGAGCAACTACATCTCAATCTTTGTACAAGTGGAAATTCTCTCTTAAGTTTCCATATTGCCGAGTTAAAGTTGGTGGCTATTACCTCAAAACCTCATATACTGCAAGAGAAGATGTTCTTGTGGTCCACAATATTCACTTGTTGATCTCATTAGGATTTTTTTGGATAAATCACGAAGATCCTTGTTAGGTCACAATTACATCATCAAGGGCATAAATGCAAAACTTGCCAAAAACTCTTTAACATTGCAAGTTATTTGCGAGTTGTAGAGGGCATTGAGTAACTTGCCTACTTTCTCATGGAACTTGTAATGAGATCCCATGAGTCAGGTCAGTAACTTGCAGCATGCACCCATGACTACTTGCTGAGACTTTGCCAACTTGGCTTGTGTTTTGTACATTGAGTTTTTAATTTAAATATCCTTTTTGATTTGCTAAGTTTTTGCCAAGTTGCTAAGTTTGAGTTAGACTTGTTTATTCGAGTTTTTATGAGTTGCAAGTTTTAAAATTATGATCAAAGCACAAAAGACCAAAATATAATCTCTGAGTGGATATTTTAATGGGATTTACAAATGAGTCTTATGCAGATATTTGAGATTGAATTCCCAAATTATGCAAGTCAACTGCATAAGGAGTGTCTTGTTTATTAGAGAAGCTCCAAGGTAATAGCTCTTTGAGGCAAATTAAGCTGGGTATGAAGTTCATAGAAATAATGAATTTAATAGCTCTTGCGGTGATCAAAGTAGGTCAATGATGTTGATGTTTATAGCTTCAGTCGATTTACTTCCAAGCACAATTTTCTCTAAAGGTAATAAATTAAATGTAGCCTTATGGCTATTTAATTTATATGATCGATATGCAATGTGAAGAGGCTCTTCACATACAAGCAATAAATAAATATTAATCATTGTTAATAATTAATTATATGAAGAGTCACGATTTTTATGGAGGCTGACATGATGATCTTAAGAGACACGTCTCTTTTGGAGGCCGACTTCTTGCCTTGAAGAGACGCATCCTTTCCTTCCAGCGGGTATATACATGAGTGATGATCACTCATTTAATCATCAAGTTCATTCATCATAAATTGCATTCAAGAGGAAGTTCGCGCCTGAGCAACAAATCATCAGTTTGTATCAGCAAATCGATTTCAAGGAGAAACATATTCATTTGTATTTGCATCTAGGAGAGGTGCGATTATTTATTGTATCAAAATTGACATTGTGTTGTGCCTGAGTTGTAAGCAAATTTCTGCTCTTATTGTTCAATATTTAAGAGATGTAATTGCTGGGTTTTTCTCCCTCAAGTTGGAGGGTTTTCTCAAGGTATCCTGTTGTGTTCATTGTCCTAAGTGCTGCATTTTCTGATTGATTTCAGTTTTATTTATCTGATCATAAAAACTAACATGGTATTAGAGCGGGTCTAAGGAAAGATCAGATCAGATTTATATAAGGAGCGTTATCCTCCATTATTGTTCTCATTTTAGATTACATCTATCTTATTGTCAAGATGGTGAACGGGCTCAAGATCGAAGATAGACTTGAGGGAGCATCAAACTTCACATTTTGGAAGTTTAGAGTGATGCTCGCTTTGGAGGAAAATGAGTTAGCTGAGTTCGTGGAGGACGAAGTTCCTGAACCAACCGAAGAAAATGAGAAGCCTCAATGGAAGAGAAATGGCACTAAGGCGAAAAAGATGTTGGTTGATTCCATGAAAGATCACATTGTGCCAATCATCTCCAAGTTGAAAACAGCAAGAGATATGTTCAAGACTTTGGAGGAGATGTATGAGATCAACAACACAAGTCGAGCTCTTGCATTAAAGCAACAACTTCATAATATCAAGATGGCGAAAGGAGAATCCGTCATCTCATACTTTATGAAGATCACCGAGTTGAGAGATCAGCTCTCTACCATTGGGCATATTGTTGATAACAAGGATTTGACTATGCTGGCTCTCAATGGTCTTCCTACATCTTGGGAGTCATACATTCAAGGAATCAGTGCCAGATCAAAACTTCCTAAGTTTGATTGATTGAGAGCATATTGTATTCAAGAAGAATCAAGGTTGGTTGCAAGAGGCATTGATCAAAGTTCTACCAATGAGGAGATTCATGTTCTTACCACTCAATCTTTGAAGAAGAGAAGGAAAGAAAGGCTACTTCAAGAGGAATAAAGATTTGATGGTGGCTCCTCCATTTAAGAAGAAGAAGGATCTGTCCCACCTTCAGTGCTTTAGATGTGACAAGTTTGGTCACTATGCAAAGGATTGCCCTACTAGACCAAAACAACATGCTTCATTTGCGGATGTGGATGAGATCTCTCCTCAAAAGGATTCAAGGGAATTTCTATTCTATTCTGCCTTGTCAAGCAATGTTCCAACATACAACAACACTTGGTTGATTGATAGTGGTGCCTCTCGTCACATCATTGGGTTTAGAGAACATCTTTCAGATTTGGTGATGAGAGATACAAGTGTTCAAGTCATAATTGGAAACGATGCATGTTATTCTGTGAAAGGTGTTGGGACCTCCACTATTCACTTAGATTTAGGCATAGTTGGAAGACTCGCCCCAAGCAAAAACTCGCCAAGCCAAAAGTTGGAGAGTTTTTAAAACTCGGAAAAAACTCGGCAAAAAACTCGGGAACTTAAAAAATCGCATAAATTTCATTAGAAACACATTTTTTTTGCAAAATTCAATGACAAGATGAATCCAATGAATCCATAAATGAGTACAAAAGTGTTTTCTATTAATTTTGATTGACTTCAATGTAAATTGATTGCAAAATCACATTCTTATGCGGAATCCCGATGGATAAAAGCCTGAAAGTCTGATACATGAAAGCAATAAAACTAGAACTAGAAGCAAATACTAAACAGTAACTAAATACAACATGCTAGGCTTTCCTCTTCCCTAGTCTAACAGTAGCTAGGGAAGAAGGGGTGGGTCCTCTAGTCCTCCCGCGTGTGCGTGGTGGTGGTGGCGGTGATCGCACTCGCGGTGCTACTACTACTGGTTCCTTAGCTGGCATGGAAGGCTGTGTTTGTGGCTCTGGCTGAATCTCATCCATATCCTTAGGAATGTCCTCCAACCCTACATCTCTTGATGCACCCACATCCTCCATTGCTTGTCTCTCAAAGTCAAGGATCTCGTCCGCACTAAACAATGGAGGCTGCTCATCTCACCCTGTCCAATCACTATAAGGATCTATCTCATCTAAATCAATAGGATAGGATCCAGTGATTTTTCTTCTACTCTCTTTGTACGCAACCAAAGGTTGTATTGCACAAGGACAAGATCATTGAGGTGCTTTTGTGCCAACTTGTTCCTCTTTTTTCGTGTGAATGGACTCAAACAAGCTCCAATTGCGCTCACAACTGGATGCACTACAAGGCTGACATAATACGCAGAGGGCAATTTTTTGAAGATGTGGGGTTTTTCCACCCCAATTTTTCCACCAAACCTATGCAAAACAAATAAATATTGAAGAGTTAGAAAACAAAGTCAAAGACTCAAAAGTCAAAACACATTTTATCAAATAATAAGATGCATGTGAAAAAACTTAAAAGTTAAAGACTACCAATTTTATACCTGGTGGCAGAGTGTTTCTTCCTCTAACAGCCAACTCCGAAGAAAAGAGATTACCAGTTGCTTCCTTGTACATATCCAACTCGTTGACGATGTGGTCTCTTGCTGCAACCTCGGATTCCATCCTCTGAAAGCATGTCATGAGCCCCTCCATAACCTCTCCATTAGGATCGGAGAAGTTCTCTGAGAAGAGATAAGAAGGGTTGAGGAAGTACCCTGCTGCATGGATGGGTTGGTGGAGTTGATTGTTCCACCTCCTATCAACAATTTCCCATATGGGATCAAATTTCAGGTTGTCTCCCATGTAGTAACTTTTGATAATCTCTTTGGCCCTATCCATAGCCTCATAAATATATCCCATGGGGTTTTGATCCCCATCTACCAAGCGAAGGACTCTTACCAAGGGCTCCGACACCTAGATTAAAAATACAAAAAGATCAAAGTTAGAAATTTATAATGAAAGGCTTAAAGTTAAATTAAAAAATATATATATTTATATTCAACTTGAGTTTAAAATTAAAATCAAAGTTTTGAAGTTACCTTCACGATCTCTGTAGCTTTTTGTGCAAACAAGGGGTCGAAGACTATTGTAGCAACTCTCTCTCCTTCGGGTTTCTTTGAATATGAGTCGTCATTCCATGCTTGACTCACAAACATTTGTTTTAAAGAGCCCAAAGAATCCAAAATGCTTTGCAACGTTATGAAAATCGTTGCAAACCTTGTGGCACCTGGTCTCACCAACTCCTTCCCTTGCGTATGATCTCTCATCAAGCTAAGAACCCAAGGGTGATTGTAGATAAATTTTGTGATGCTCCTTGCATCATCTATAATCGGTGCCACCTAAACAAGTTTGCCTATGTCCTCCAAAAGAAGGTCAAGGCAATGGGCCGTACAAGGTGACCAAAAGAGTGATGGATGTCTAATCTCAAGCATTCTTCCTGCTGCCACATACGTTACTGCATTATCTGTGATAACTTGCACCAGATTAGCAATCCCCACCTCCATCACAACTTCTTCCAACAATGTACACAATGTATCTGCAGTTTTTATCCTGTTGGAAGCATCCATCGACTTCCAAAACACAACTTCACCTTTGCAAGCAACCAAAAAGTTAATGATGGTGCGGTTTCTCCCATCCGTCCACCCATCAGAAAGAATGGAGTAGCCATATTTCTTCCATTTATTTTTTTGTTCTTCAACCACTTGCATTGCCCTTTGGGTTGCATTTGTGAGCAACCTGCAGGTACAAAGTAAAATAATTAAATAAGTACAAAATTGTAAGTTTTAAACAAAAATAGCTTGAATTCAACATAAATAATAAATTATAAATTAATTTGATTTAAAGAACATAAACTTAGCATAAAATTTAAGTTGACTTTCACTTACCTCCCACTCAAATCTTTGTGAGAAGGTGGCTTGTAGCCTTTTCCCGCAGCTGTCAATGTAGTGACCATATTGTGCCAATAGGGACTCGCCACATTAAATGGTATGTTCTTGAAATACCAAAAGTCAGCACATGCCGAGTCGGCATGTTGATGCACCTCCTTGTTCCACCCTGTAGCCTCCAATGATACTTGTGCTCCTGATGTGTTTCGAGGCACACAAAAACTCTGTGGGTTGCGTGAAGATGAAGTTGGTGGTGGCACTGGCACTCTAGTCGAAGTCAAACTAGAGGAAACGAGGGGCCTAGAGGACAGTACAGTTGTGGCTGTGCTATGAATGCGAATCCGTGGACCACGAAGAGAGCCCACAATGCCAATATCTCCCTCCTCATCTGACTCTATCTCCATGTGCTCGGCCCTGTGCTCCTGAGTCTGACCGTGGGCATGCGCATGTCAACTAGCTATGGCAGCTGCTATGGCTTTTTTTGCCCTCTCCCTTTGCATTTTTCTTTCCTCAGCTATTGAAAGTAGTGCAAGCATCTCTCTTCTAATCTCTTCTTTGGGCTGCTTACAAGGCTTGGCATCACACTGAGGAATGCGTGCAAGATGGTATTTGAGGCGATTAATGCCTCCATGATATGTATTCTTGCACTCACTGCAAACAACTATTCCAGGTATGTGCCCTCTCACACCATACTTCCATGTAGGGTCTCTAGCCCCTGGAGAATGAGTGCCTGGAACCCATGATGATGGTGTAGGCGGGGTGGAACTTGATGGGGCAGGGGCGGAACCTGATGCTGAACCAGAGCCAAAAGCCATTATAGTGTGCATTCAATGATCAATCTACCCATACAAAAAATATGTACAACATATTAGTTTTTTAATACAATTTCTTTTTTAAAAACAACCTAAATCATTAAAAAAATAAAACTTAAAAGATATAGAGCTAAATTTGATTTAAATTGATACAAATGTGTTTAAATGAATTATAAATTAACATTATTAACTAATCTTATCATTCTACACAAAAATTGAACCTAGGTCTGAAAATTTCAAAAAACAGTGAAAACAATGAAAAAAATGAGCAAAAATCAACAAAAGATTGTGATGAATCTTGTTTTTTGGATTCTAAATGCAAAAAAATTGTTTCTTTGTGCTCTATCATGACTTTTTTTCAATTTGGAATGAGTATTTTGCAAGAAGAATGAAAGAAAATGATTAAGCAAAAACAAAAACCGTACCTGTGAATTGAATCTCTCTTTGAAATCCACACAAAATGGCGTTTGAATCTGCTCTCCTCGATGGCAAATTGTTGGAAATGATATCTCCTTCCTTGGGGGGGGTTTTTAGCTCCTCACACAAACTATCATTCAATTTCGAAATGAAATGAAATTGAAAAAAAACGTTTTTTAGCTTTATGCTGCGCAGCCGAGTTTTTTTCACGAACTTGCGAGTTTTTGGCGAGTACTCGCTAAAAATCTCGGAAAAACTCATTTTTTTCGAGTTTGGCGAGTAAACCTCTAAAAAACTCGGTGAGTTTTTCTACGAGTGTGCCAACTATGGATTTAGGCATCTCCTTGCAGTTGAGTGATGTACTATTTGTACCAGGCATCAAGAGGAACTTTGTCTCTATTTCAGCCTTAGAAGATAAGGGATATCAAGTAGCATTCTCTGAAGGAAAAGTTCTTGCATGGCCGAAGAACTCTAACATCAAGTCAGCCAATGTGATTGGTGTTCGACAAGAATATCTCTACAGGCTCTCCACTCGTCCTCTACAAGCTTTGTTGCACGATGCTTCAAGTTCGTGTGAGCTTTGGCATAGAAGACTTGCTCACATTCACTTCCGAGCGCTTCCAACCATGGAGAAGATGGTCACTGACATTCCTTAACTCAGCTAGGAGCACGAAGGTACTTGTCAAGGATGCGCATTGGGTAAGAATACTAAAAGACCCTTTCATAGTAGTGAAAGTAGATCTAAATGCATTCTAGATCTTGTTCATTTTGATTTGTGTGGTCCAATATCTGTTACTTCTTTGAGTGGTTTCTTGTATTATGTAATTTTTATTGATGACTACTCTAGAAAGACTTGGATTTATTTCTTAAAGACTAAAGAATCTGAGGAAGTACTTGAGAGATTCAAGGAATTCAAAGCTCAAGTAGAAAACTTGTCTGGGAAAAGGATCAAAGTCTTGAGATCTGACAACGGAGGAGAATACATCTTTGGAAGCTTTCGTAACTTTTGTATTGAAGCAGGAATTAAGAGGGAGGTTTGTGTTCCCTACAATCCACAACAAAACGGTGTAGCATAAAGGAAGAACAAATCTATTGTAGAAGCAACTAAGGCCATGATTCATGATTAGGATCTGCAAATCTTCTCTTGGGCCAAAGCTTCTAGGACAGCTATGTATGTCTTAAATCGAAGCCCTCATCGCATCTTGGAGGACATGACTCCTGAAGAAGTTTTCACAGGTGTAAAGCCTGAAGTTAGTCATTTGAGAATATTTGGCTGTCTTGTGTATATTCATGTCCCTAAAGATGAAAAGGACAAAATTGGAACCATCTGGCAAGAAGGGAATATTTGTGGGCTACAGTGAGACTTCAAAAGCCTACAGGATTTACATTCCAGGTCAAAAACTAATAGAGATCAGCAGAGATGTTACATTTGAAGAAGATGTTGCATTCAAGAGATCTAAAGGCTATCACATGGAGATAGACAATGGAGACCAAGAGTCTTCCTAGGATATGGAAGTTGACCATCTCGAGATTCAGAGGGAGGCTATTGATTCTAAAGAAGATGATGATCCAGTTGAGCCGTTGGAACCAACTGATGGGCCTACAAACATTGTTATTGGTCGGAAGAGACCTCTATGGGCTAGGAAAACAATGCAGGAGGCAGAGAAGTTTGCAACCCCTAGAGGAACATTTAGAGAAAGCAAAAGACCTCTGAAGTTTTCAAACTATGTTGCATTGATGAGTCTAATGATTGAATCTGAGCCTTCCAGTGTTGAGGAAGCTTCAAGTCAACAAGTATGGAAAGATGCTATGGCTGAAGAGTATCAATCAATCCTCAAGAACAATGTTTGGGACATTGTACCTAGACTAGAAGGCAAATCTGTTGTATCTTCTAAGTGGCTTTTTAAGATCAAGCATGCAACGAATGGAAGCATTGAGAAGTACAAGGCTAGATTTGTGGCTAGAGGATTCTCTCAGAAAGAGGGAATAGACTATGAGGAAACATTTGCTCTAGTTGCTCGTTATACCTCCATCAGAACTATCATTGCCATTGCAGCAGCTAAAGGTTGGAAGTTGCACCAGATGGATGTGAAGACAACATTTCTAAATGGTGTAATTGAAGAAGAGGTATACATTGAGCAACCTGATGGATTTGAGGCTCATGGGAAAGAGTCTCATGTTTGCAGATTGAAGAAGGCATTGCATGGCCTTAAGCAGGCTCCTCGTGCTTGGTATGAGAGGATTGATCGATACCTGCTGAGTTTGGGCTTCTCCAAGAATGATGCTAATTCTAATCTATATTTCAAGGTAATTAATGGTGAGGCCTTGATATCGGTTCTCTATGTTGATGATCTATTTCTTACTGGAGAAGAACACCTCATTATCAAATGCAAGAAAGAGTTGGCTTCTGAATTTGAAATGAAGGATCTTAAGTACATGCATTACTTCCTTGGTTTAGAAGTGTGGCAGAGGCCTAATGAGATCATTCTAAATCAAGGGAAGTATACAATAGACATCTTGAAGAGATTTGGCATGATGAATTGCAAATCTATGTCTACACCTATGGAAACCAATTTTCAGAAGTTAAAGGAGGCTGCAGCTAGTTCAGATTTGGTAGATCCTACTATGTACAGGCAGTTGATTGGATCGTTGATGTATAGTCAATACTAGACTAGAGATTTGCTATGCAGTGAGTGCACTTAGTCAGTTCATGTGTGAACCAAGGCAAATACATCTAGTTGCAGCGAAGCATATCTTGAGATACTTGTGTGGCACAGTTGGATATGGCTTGAGATATTCTTCTGGTGTGGCCTTGAAGCTGCATGGTTATACAGATTTTGATTGGGCAGGTTGTGTTGCTGATCGGAAGAGCACTTCTGGATGTTGTTTCAATTTGGGGTCTGCAATGATCTTTTGGTCTAGCAGGAAGCAGTCTTTAGTGGCACTGAAATATTCTCTCTCAATTTTTTTGATTTTTAAACCAAACATTTACAATGTAACCAAGCACCCGTTAAGGTTAGCATAACCCAAAACGTGCATGAAAGAACTCTAACCAAGAATGTGCCCTAAAACCACTTAAGGAGGAGGGGTGGGCATATGGTCAGAGGATCCCTAGGATCTACTGGATCAAGATTACAAGATTATATTGAAAGAGAGAGATTAAACTCAACACCAAGAATGTGCACTCAAGATCCTTTGACAGGCGAGGTGCTAACATATGGTGGAGTACTAATGCTGAAATTGAAATGAACAAAGGCGGATAACCAACCATAAGGAACTTTCCACGCTACCACCAAACAGTGGGGGGAAAAGATTACAATATTAATACTTCTTTTGCTGCAGCAGGCATCCACTCAACAGTGGGAATTCACCACTTGAAAGTGGGTATGAAAAGAGATACAAATGTTTATTCTCCACATTGGCGGTAAACCAACCAGGGGTTAAAGTGTTTGCATTAGGAAATCACAAGTAAATGCAATAAAAAAAATGACTGGATTAGTACTACTAAATCTCAGCCTTACAATAAAATAAATCTGCAATTTCCATGTGTTACAATGATATAATCAATGCAAACTACTGAAGAATGTTTATTACAATATATAATCTTCTCAATCACCAAGATATAAGCCAAAAATTAGAACTGAAGCAAATCTGATATGATGAACAACAAACTGAAATTCTGAACCAGCAATCAATGATAATACCAAAATTCTTATTACACCTTTAAAAGTACCTCCAAATGTTTTGAAATGAATTTGTGAATGCATACTAGGAGGATGGCGCCCAAAATCAATCACGAAAACCTCATCAATGGGTCACCAATATTCAAGCACGAACTCCAAAACACTTCCAGCAATGGTACGGCCTTCTAGGGAGGTTGACTTTGCATTAAATATTCAAATCTGCAAAATAAAAATCTGTAACTTTGCCAAGAGGGTCGCCCTTAGCCTAGGAATAGATTGCTTCAATGCCCAGAAGCAAATTAAATTCATTCAAAAAGCTGTATATAAAAATCTCTTTCAGCCAAACAATAACCAGCAACTTGAAAACTGAAAATATCTCACCAAAACTCCACAGTAATGCTCAATATGTACTTTTGGATGAAGCACACTCTCAATCCATTATCTAGGGAACCATAGTTTCAGGCCCGAAGAGTTGAATAGAATTGCTAAGCTTTCCCTTAGCCGGATTCTGGATTTCAAACCAATAGCATAACTTTGCTTTCTAAAACATAACATAATCAGCTCTCTACAATGCAGCAATATATAAGTTTCAATGGCCAAATGAAACACTTCGAATTCCAAGAAGTTGAATCACTTCAACTTCCCAAGGGACGCCACCTTCAACTATTCACTTTATTGTGAAATAATAAAACATTATTTCCCTTCCCTTTAGGCGTCCATTTCTATTTGCAACAATAAAGCATTTAATAAATCATTAAATGCTCAACATGACCCCTTAATGTCCTCTCTTTAAAACAACATGAAGTTATCACTCCTAGGCATGGGGGAACAACTTAAAAACATGAAATTAACTAAGTATAACACTTAGTCCAAGGAGATAACCAAAACCAATGCCAATACCGAAACTGAAGGATTACCACAAATAGCATAATGACCTGAGCTGAACTGCAGATGATGATACTGCCAAAATTAGACTTACTAAAAATAGCTACTGCCAAAAATAGTAAATTCACTTCAACTCAACAGAAAGCCAAATTGATCGGCCACATTGAATTGCAAAAGATTGAGTTGCTGCTAGAGTGATATTGCTATAAATATACTTACCAAAAATAGCATATTGCTATAAATAGTAAGTTTTCCAAAACCACATCTGTATGCCAATTGAGCAGTAACATGACTTACTATAAATAGTAAGTGTTCCCAATCTGCTTAGCCTATGAGTTTCTGGAAATAGGCTAAAACCAATTGTAGAGCGTAGGGCTAAATCGGGGACATTACAGGCACTGAGCACCGCAGAGGCAAAGTATATTGCAGCATGTGTGGTAGCTCGAGAAGCAGTGTGGCTTTAGAAGCTCCTTGCAGGATTGTTTGGACAATCATTGGAGTGTAATGTCCCTTACCCGATTTGCCCTAGAGTTCATCTGTTGATTAGGTTTAAGAATTCTTCTTTTCCAAATGAATGTTCTCTTAATGCAATAACCCTAGATAAGAATCCTGTATTCACCATATTAACAACATATTTGTTAGCATTAATATCTAAATATCAAAATATAAGCATAATAAAAAAGTAATAATGAAGACAAAAGAGGAGTGGCATGGGTAGATCCTCCCGAAGCTATCCATCTAGACCCAAGGGCACAAGCATCCCTTCAGGACAACCCACCCCTTGGCTCCGAGTTGAACATCCAAACTAAGACCATTCCCTACTCGGAGTGGCGTGCTTAGTGGAAACACTGGTACCTGCTTTCTCTACCCATGTCAACACCTTAGAAGACACTTGACTTATTGGGGATAGTCGGGGGAACGGATAAGTGGCCCGGGCCTACCACCCCTCTAGGGCCGTAGCAGACTATGAGTGGAACCCCCACCCCTCCATGGCCCACCCAGGCCTTGGGATTGGACGGACTATGAGTGAAATTTCCACCCCTCTAGGGCCCATCCCTACCTTGGGTTCCGGGGGCGGACTTAAGTGGGGTTTTTAGGCACCACTTCCCTCACACCCTCCCTCCCAACAAGCTTGCAAACACAAGGAAGACAATCTTTCAGCAATCAAATACATTTGCTTTTATTACTGATTCTTGAAGTCAATATCAACATCATTATCATCATGATAATATTAAAGAAAGCATTACGCCAATAATCAGACTAGCAATATTTGTTTCTTATATTCAAAATATGTTAAATATTATTGCTAAGTGAGTACATCACCTGATCGACTGTGTCTTCCCATGACTCTTTATTCCCTAATCGCCTTCCTTCAATCTTACATTTGATTGATCATAGAATAAAAAAACATATATAAATAAATGTTAATCTATTCATTTTTATATTAAGATCACAATTACTTATAAGGCTCAATAATTGTTGTAAGCATCATTATTGCACAATTGTGAATATATATATATATATCATTATTTCTAATTGACTTCCACTTACTTTGGCGTATATATATATATATATATATATATATTCCACATGTATACATATTTATATTTAAAATAGTATTAAACTTACTGCTCAAATGTATTCTTGACAATATATTTTTTCCTTATTTTCATATGCTGCCTTATCAACTTGTTGAATGAATAATATATTGATTCCCTCCCAAATGATCCCTTTCTTCCAGCCATGATATCTTCTATTATACTCTCCTATGGGAGGTGATCCAAACTAGAGACACACCATTTCCAATGTGTTGATGAAAGGTAGGTTCGGTCAAATATAAATGATGATTGTTGATTGCATCATCATCATTTATATGTGATCAAAATTACTCTTCATATAAATATTTCTGGAAAATAAGTAATTTGAATTTATAAGCATGCATAAAATTCAAAATAATACATGATGTTCAAATTCTGCATTGAATAAAATTGGAACTCATGTAATATATATCCGCCAAGTATGTAAGGTTATATATGTGTTAGTTGGTTAACCGAATGTTAGTCGGTTATCCTTGGAGCCCTTGCGCCCAAAGGGACACGTCCCATGAGCGGACATGCCTCCACTTGTGGAGACACGTCCTCTCATGAGATGCGTCTCTTAGGGGCGGGTCTCCAAGATATATAATGTGGTTCCCTCATTGATATGCAAACATCGAAATTTATAAATGTTCTACAATCAGCACATTCAGCATAAGAGAAATAAATTTGGAAATTTAGAATCTTGACTTAGAATTCTTACACAAAATTTTAGACTTAGTAATTCCTTAGATTTCTTAGGATCCTATTTGATAAGATTTGATTACATTTACATGGTATCAGAGCCAAGTTGAGTGAATCCAAATCAAATCTAGATATCAGATTGCTCTAGAAAATTCGTATTTTTAAAATCGAATTCACATCACATTCTTCATAATGTCAAGTGTGATCAGATTTGAAGATCGTCTTGTAGGAGCAAACAACTTCACATCATGGAAATTTAGAATAATGATGATTCTTAAAGAGAATAAATTAGACTCACTTGTGAGAGAAAACAAAAGGGAACCTGAGGTTGATCCTGAGAAAACTCAATGGATTGAAAACAATGAAAAGGCCATGAAAATCTTAGTAGATGCAGTTAGGGATCATATGGTGCCCATCCTAGCAAAACATGAAACTGCATATCAAATGTTCAAATCTCTTGAGAGCACCTATGAGATCAACAACACCAGTAGGACTTTTGCATTAAAGAGGCAAATCAACAATGCCCAAATAAGCAAAGGAGAAACTATTAATGCATACTTCATGAGGATCATTGAACTAAGGGATCAATTATCCACAATTGGATATTAGATTGATAGCAAAGAGTTAACTCTAATTGCACTAGGAGGCCTACCAAACTCATGGGAGTCATTTGTTCAAGGAATAAGTGCGAGATCTAAACTCCCCAAGTTTGATAGGCTAAGAACAGATTGCCTTCAAGAGGAAACAAGACTCTCCACAAAAGAAAATAAACAGAAGAACATAGATGAAGACATTCATGTGCTCAACAAAACATCTAATAAAAGGAGTAAGAAAAACTCCTACAAGAGAGGATCTTTTAAAAGAAAGAGAAATTCCAATGGAAAGGGATCTTCTAAGAAGAAAGACATCTCTCAAGTACAATGCTTTAGATGTGATCAATAGGGCCACTATGCAATGAAGTGCCCTGACAGATCAAAGCAACAAGCGTCTTTTGCCAAAGTAGGAAAGACAAATTCAGATCATGAATCTGAGAACTTTGTGTTCTATACAGCCTTATCTAGTCAAGTATCTAACAACACCCACAACTGGGTAATTGATAGTGGCTCCTCTAGACATATCACAGGGTTCAGAGAACACCTTGACACTATGACTGAAAAGACTGATGAAGAAGTAACCATTGGGGATGATTCTGCACACCTTGTAAAAGGGGTTGGAACTTGCTCCATCAAATTGAAATCTGGTCTCTCTTCAACTCACTGGAGTCTTATTTGTACCTGGAATAAAGAGGAATCTAATATCCATCTTTGCCCTTGAAGACAATGGATATAGAGTTACCTTTATGGATGGGAAAGTTCTAGCATGGCCTAAGAACTCAACTATCAAGAAAGCCCAAACCATAGGTTTAAGACAAGGGTATCTTTACAAACTATGCACTGAGGTTAAGCAAGCCCTTACCCTTGACACTTTTGATTCAAATGAGATTTGGCATAGAAGATTAGGACACCTTCATTTCCATGCCCTACCTTTGTGGAAAAACTTGTAACAGGCTTACCTAAGTTAAAACCATCTCATGAAGGAACTTGTAAAGGTTGTGCCCTAGGAAAGAATACAAAGGGATCCTTTCACAATAGCTTGAGCAAAACCCTAAATGTATTAGAACTGGTTCACTCTGATTTATGTGGACCGATGTCTGTACCTTCTAAAGCAGGATTTCTATACTATGTCATATTTATAGATGACTTTTCTAGGAAAACCTGGATCTATTTCCTTAAGTGTAAAGAGTCAATAGAAATCCTCAAAAGGTTCAAAGAGTTCAAAGCCCTTACTGAAAACTTCTTCGGGAAGAAAATAAAAATCTAAAGGACAGACAATGGGAAAGAATACACCTTTGAAATTTTTAAGGAATTCTGCATGAGTGCAGGAATTAAGAGGGAGTTCACAGTTGCCTACAACCCTCAACAAAATGGGGTTGCTGAAAGAAAAAATAGAACCATTGTAGAAGCTGCCAAAGCAATGTTGTTCGACCAGAACATTGAAACTTCTTTTTGGGCAGAAGCCTCTAGGACTGCTGTCTACATCCAAAATAGCTGTCCTCATTCTCATCTTAATAACAAAACTCTTGAAGAAGCTTTTACTGGCATAAAACCTGATATTAGTCATTTTAGGATTTTTGGTTGTCCTGTCTATATTCATGTGCCCAAAGAGAAGAGATTCAAACTAGAACCTTCCAGAAAGAAAGGGGTATTTGTGGGATATAGTGAAACTTCCAAAGCCTATAGGATATTCGTACCCGGGCAGAAACAAATTGAATTGAGCAGAGATGTCATCTTTGAAGAAGACATTGCATTCAAAAGGGCAAGAAGTTCTAGTGAGATAGAAACCTATTCCCCTAGAGTACCTGAAATGGAACTTGCTCCTGAGATTCAGAGGGAGTATCTTGAGGAAATGCCAAATGAACTTCTATCTACTTCAGATGAGAATGCAGATGACAATGGTAGAAAGAGGCCACTTTGGGCTAGAAAGATGATCAAAGAAGCCGAGAATCATGCAGCACCCAAAGGAATGTTTAGGGAAAGTAAAAGACCCAAACGGTTCTCTAGCTATGTTGCTCTAATGAACAACATCATAAATTTAGAACTTGTTAGTGTTACAGAAGCCTTTAGACATCAAGCATGGAAGGATGCAATGACGGAGGAATATCAGTCTATTCTAAAGAATGATGTATGGGATATAGTGCCTAGACCGAAAGAGAAATCTATTGTCTCTTCCAAATGGCTCTTCAAAATCAAGCATGCTGCTGATGGCAGTATAGAAAAACATAAGGCACGTTTTGTGGCAAGAGGTTTTTCTCAAAAGAAAGGCATTGATTATGAAGAAACATTTGCACTTGTTGCCCGTTACACATCTGTGAGAGCAGTGTTAGCCATTGCTGCAGCTAAAGGCTGGAAGATCCATCAAATGGATGTGAAAATTGCCTTCCTAAATGGAACCATTGAAGAGGAAGTCTATCTGGAACAGCCTGAAGGTTTTGTGATACACAAACCTGACTCACATGTGTGTAGACTGAAGAAAGCCCTCTATGGACTTAAACAGGCTCCCAGGGTCTAGTATGAAAGAATTGATAGCTATCTCTTGGGACTAGGATTTTCCAAGAATGATGTTGACTCTAATATCTACTTCAAGGTAATCAAAGGTGATATGCTAATAATTATTTTATATGTTGATGACCTGTTGATAACAGGAGAAAATCACCTCATTGCTCAAGGAAAGAAGGATCTAACTTCTGAATTTGACATGAAAGACTTGGGCATTCTACACTACTTCCTAGGTTTGGAAGTATGGCAGAAATCAGAGGGCATTAAACTAAACCAAGGAAAGTATACTATTGATTTCCTGAAGATTTGGAATGTTGGATTGTAGACCGATGTCTACACCTATGGAAACCAACCTTCACAAATTGAAAGAAGCAGTAACAGAATCCAAGTGTGCAGATCCAACCCTATATAGACAAATGATTGGATCTTTGATGTATCTGGTTAACACCAGACCTGATATTTGCTATGCAGTGAATGTTCTCAGCCAGTTCATGTGTGAGCCAAAGGAAATTCACCTAATGGCTGTGAAACATATTTTGAGATATCTTCAAGGCACTATTGGATATGGTCTTCTTTACAGAAATGACCAACTAGATCTACATGGATACTCTGATTCAGATTGGGCTGGAAGTGTAACCGATCGGAAAAGCACATCAGGATGTTGCTTTAGTTTAGGATCGGCTATGATCTCTTGGATTTGCAGAAAACAGTCTTCAGTTGCACAGAGCTCAACAGAAGCTGAATACATTGCAGCCTCTATGGGGGCAAGAGAAGAAGTTTGGCTTCATAAATTGCTTGTGGGACTCTTTGGTGAGCCCTTGAATCCTACAATTATTCACTGTGATAATTAGAGTTGCATCAAACTCTCTGTAAATCCTGTCTTCCATGATAGATCTAAGCACATTGAGATACCCTATCATTATGTAAGAGACATGGTAGAAAGGAAAGTGATCCAGTTGGAGTATGTTAGTACAAATGATCAAACTGCAGACATTCTCACCAAACCTCTCTCCCGAATCAAGGCAGAGCACTTCAAAAAGAAACTTGGTATGGTTGAAATGTAATTTGATATTTATGTTTGAAATTCAAATTGTTTATAAATTGTACTAATATATAAAGATGTTTAATGTGTAAACTCTTTTGTCATGTGTGTGACTCCATGACCTTATGGGCCTACTGCCACTGTGTACATTATATAAAGGTGATGATCTTTCTAATAATGAACACTTGTATTTGACATTGTAAAGTGACGACTCTACAATGATGAGTTGAACTATCATGATAGATATCATGTGACTTGATATCTATGGACATGTCATGATAGTATCTCTTGGACACTTTGGTGGATATCATGGGACTTGATGTCATTTGAAGATCATTGTGATCCTTAAGAGATAATCATGGTGGATAATTATATATCCGTGGATATGCCATGAATTATGGTAGACATCATGTGACTTGATGTCAGTGCACATACCATAATGAAGATGTGTTATGAAGAATGTCATGTAACTTGACAATATTGAGATATCATATCATATCTTCGATATCACGTGTGAAGGTGATATCCCTACTTATTTGATTTGAAATATCTTCCCTAGCTAAGAGGGAGTGTTGATGAAAGGTAGCTTCGGTTAGATATAAATGATGATTGCTGATTGCATCATCATCATTTATATGTGATCAAAATTACTCTTCATATAAATATTTTTGGAAAATAAGTAATTCAAATTTATAAGCATGCATAAAATTCAAAATAATAAATGATGTTCAAATTCTGCATTGAATAAAATCGGAACTCATATAATATATATCCGCAAGTATGTAAGGTTATATATGTGTTAGTTGGTTAACCGAATGTTAGTCGGTTATCCTTGGAGCCAGCGCGCCCAAAGGGACACGTCCTCTCATGAGACGCGTCTCTTAGATGCGAGTCTCTAAGATATATAATGTGGTTCCCTCATTGATATGCAAACATCGAAATCTATAAATGTTATGCAATCAGCACATTCAGCATAAGAGAAATAAATCTGGAAATTTAGAATCTTGACTTAGAATTCTTACACAGAATTTAGACTTAGTAATTCCTTCGATTTCTTAGGATCCTATTTGATAAGATTTGATTACATTTACACAATGAATAGACACCTCCTTTGTAGATCGTACCTTTCCCTCAACCCAAATCACACCCCTTTTTATCATAACATATAATAATCTTTGTTTGTTAATTGCTGCCTTATATAAATAAGGATTGCTGCTTTTATTTATTTTTTTAAATATAGTAATTGCTTAGGATTGTTGTTGTTTGAGAGGAATCGATTCTTTTATTTGTTGTAAATATATTTATTTAACTATTTCAAGTTTGATTATTTTATATTGTTTCTTTGTGAATATTTGATTTATGATCATTTACTATTAACAGTATTAATTAGTTATGTTTTGTATTTCTATAATAATGATTTTATGACTATAATGTTATCTATGAACTGTAGTTATTTATTTTGATATTTGTTTTATTTATTTGTATTTTAATGATTCTTATTTCAACACTAGAATATAATAGCATTAAATTGTTAATATGTATTTTGTTATTATTATTATTTTTATTTATTTGCATTTTGATGTGTTATCATTTTGGGGACATGACATGGAGCCAACTATCATTCATTGTGATAATCAAAGTTGTGTGAAGCTTTCTGTCAGTCCAGTGTTTCATGACAAAACCAATAATGTTGAGATCAAATACCACTATATTAGATATATGGTATTGAGGAAAGCAATTCACTTGAGATACATTAGCATTGATGAGCAGACGACAGACATTCTCACGAAGCCTCTCTTCAGAGTAAAGTTTGTGTACTTCCAAGACAAGCTCGGTATTGTGGAGAATGAAGCCCTAGCTGAGAGGGAGACTCAGCTTCAGTGATCTTCTATGATTTGCTTTAATGCATTTCTCTCTGTGAGAGAGATTTGAGGTGCAAGCCCTTGTTTCCACCCTTTGGGAGTAGCCATGGTGGATGTCATGTGTGTGACTCCATGACAACATCACGTGAGAGAGTCCGTGATGGTTTTCTTGTACTTGTGTTTATTCACCCTCTCGGAGTAGCCATGGTGAACGTCATGATGAGGTGACGACATCACGTTGAGTGATGGGCACTTGTGCACATGTACCATACATGGGAGTAGCCATGATGAGATGATATGCTCTGTTCCACACATGGGAGTAGCCATAGTGATTGACATCACGATGAGGTGATATGTCTTGTATAGTTAGAAGTATTCCTCCCTAGCTGAGAGGGAGTGTTGATGTTTACAGCTTCAGTTGATTTACTTCTAGGTACAATTTTCTCTAAAGGCAATAAATTAAATGTAGCCTTATGGCTATTTAATTTATATGATCGATATGCAATGTGAAGAGGCGCTTCACATACAAGCAATAAATAAATATTAATTATTGTAATTATATGAAGAGTCACGATTTTTATGGAGGCTGACATGATTATCTTAAGAGACGTCTCTTTTGGAGGCCGACTTCTTGCCTTGAAGAGACGCATCCTTTACTTCCAGCGGGTATATACATGAGTGATGATCACTCATTTAATCATCAAGTTCATTCATCATAAATCGCATTCAAGAGGAAGTTCGTGCCTAAGCAACAAATCATCAGTTTGTATCAGCAGATCGATTTCAAGGAGAAACATATTCATTTGTATTTGCATCTAGGAGAGGTGCAATTATTCATTGTATCAAAATCGGCATTGTGTTGTGCCTGAGTTGTAAGCAGATTTCTGCTCTTATTGTTCAATATATAAGAGATATAATTGCTGGGTTTTTCTCCCTCAAGTTGGAGGGTTTTCCCAGGGTATCTTGTTGTGTTAATTGTCTTAAGTGCTGCATTTTCTGATTGATTTCAGTTTTATTTATCTGATCATAAAAACTAACAAACGAGACTTAAATGCACAAACCAATTGTAAAAGTATAGCAGGAGATTTAAAGGGCCCTGAGACTTGAAAAGGAAAAAACACCAAAACCATGAAACAATGCAAAAGCATAACTAAAATTGATGGACACAAAGTGGATAAACCCCAAACAAATCAGAGAAGTTCCAAGGCAATAGCTCTTAGAGGCAAACTAATTTAGGGATGATATTATAGAAAGGATGAGATTATATTAATGTGTGATGGCTGAATTAGGTCAACTGGACTTGAAAGTACGAACCAATTACAAAATCATAGCAGAAGGTTTAAAGACCCTTTAGAGCTGAAAAGTAAAAAATTAAAAATCTCTTAAACCATGAAAAAATAAAAAGCATAACTAAAATTGGTGGACACAAAATCAGGAAATCCTAAGCAAATTGAAGAAGATAAGGTCACCAAAACCAAATATAGATACAGAAAACAATGAAAGAGGAAGACTTCTCAATGAAATAGGGAACTGATAAAGACGAAGAGTGGAAACAAAGGATGAAGATGAAAGATGTGACATGATTGTATGGAAGTTTAGAGCAAAGCAAGGACTAATGGCATCGCCATTGCCGCTGTATTATTGGGAACATATGACGTGATTATCTTGAGGTAAAATTAGTTGGATTAATGGGTCTTTTCTTCAGAGGACTAGGAGAAAGCAAGGTACTCCTTTTAGAACCTCCTAATGAACCTCCCAAGGTGGGGGTAAACTATAATGCAAGGTTTCCATACTAGCTTGGGCTTTTGTTAAGTTGAACTAGGGACCTTAACACTGCATAGAGGCTCCACAATGGCTGATGTCAGTAAGAGGACTAAGCTGCCTTACCAAGTATGAGTGCTGCCTCACTAATGGATCACCATTTGTGTGCGCAACAATGATATTTAAAGGGCACTTGTCCTCTCCAATGTTTGAAATAGGATGAAATAAGTAAGGTTATCAACCTAGTAGCCCTAGGAGTCCCTCTATAAGTATTTGTTAATAAGTATCAACTTATGTAATTAAAGGGGCCAAGTACCTCAAGTTAGGGTAAAAGAAGGTGGACAAGGAATCATCTTAGAATTTGTAAAAATAATGAGTCTATTCTTAGATTTCATAGTAGACACAATAACTGAAAATAAAGTGCCATGCATTCTCCTCTTTGTAAAGAGAGCAAAGATGACATATCCTCTGCCATTGTTATGATGATGGATTGTCTCAACTTGTAATTAGTGGAAACAAATCCTGAACTTGCTTGGGGAATCCTCAAGCCATGCAACCAATGGTGTTTGGCATGGTTTGGTTTAATGAAAAAGTCATATTTACAAAAAATTCTCAACATAGAAACCCATCTATGCACCAAGAGGTTATGGCAGATGTCCAACCGAGCTGATTGTATTGTTTGCTATATATCTTCTTTAACAATTATATTGATTCCATCACTTGAATGCAAAATTGTAGGAGGAGCATCTAAGGAGTATTTAAATGTCGGAAGTCAGTCTATAGAAATGCTGATAAATGGGGTTGTTCTCTGAAGAACAGCAACATTGTTGCCAATTGTAACATAAAGAGGCAATCCTTTTTTAAGGACAAAGACCCGAATGTGAGTATCCCTCATGCCTTGAGGTTGAAATGGTGAAGGAATTGAGCCTGTGAAGAGAGAAGATGAGCTTGAAGATATTCTCAAGATGAATAGGTCAGATAACAAATTCAACTTTGACAATACCCTCAGGAATGGTTTATTTGCAATGGATTTTGTTGAAGCACCATAGTTTCACTCTCAATCATCTCAGAACATGCCCAATCAACATACCTTATTGTGGGGCCTCATTCTTATCACACCTATAGGATTTTTGGTTTTATGATTGTGTTCAAGAGATGCATCCTTTAAGGGATATTTTGTATATGAAACAAAGTAATGAAACTCTATAACAAAAAGGGAAGACAAAGACTTGCAAAGCTGCAATTGAGAGTCAAACTTCATACAGAGAGATGGGTTTGTGAACTAGAGCTCCCAATGGTTTGTTGTAATCTCCACATGCTCATAGGAAAATTTGAACTTGGAAAGGTGCTTATGATGATGACAATGTCTCCAAGTTCAACCCACAGGTTGGTGTAGTCCATAGAAATAAGAAAGTTCATATGACCGAGCAAACCTTTAGGAGAATGAGAAGAAGGACTACACATGATTTAATATACAACCATCATCAACAAATGTGTTCTATCAAAGGAAATCTTCAAGTACATCTACGTAAATCTTAAAGAGGGTTTACAAGAAAGGGTGGCTTTGTTCGACTCCAATGGTACTCTTGATGGTCAAATGATCCATGAGTAGTTGAAAATTGATTGTGAATGACCATAGGGCCTCTTGTAGTACTGTAATTATCTGAGAAATATAGTAGCATGCAACCTCATAAACATTGCATGTCTGATAGGATGGATAAAAGACATTTTAAAGTCTGCAAAGCAGCAAAATACTTTATAAGGCCTTTGACAAGTCTCCTCAATGATAGCTCAGAGAGTAAAGATGCAATCAATCTTCTAGAATTCTGTCATGAAGCCCCTGATTGATCCCTCACTCTAATTGTTCATAAGCCTCATGTCTAGATTTGTTATTTGGGTCTGAATTATAATCTGTGATTTGTATAGATGAATGACGTGTTTTGACCATGAAGGGGGAATCCCAGGAAAGCAATCCCATTGAATAGATCTGTAATGGAGAAAACAGTGATTTCAAAACATATTTGAGAAACACAACTTGAAGTCCTTCACAGTTTACTGCTTTACTGATCCATAGTTATTGAATAACTTGTGTGATTTTTCCCAATAAAAATAAAAGACAAGAAGAAAGATGAGAGAAAATTTGGACATGAGGTTGCCTAGGGGCATCATAAAGATAATTGATGTGGGATAGCCAGGTAAGGAATTAATATCTGAAGAGGAGGTTTTCCTTTGGAGAAGAATATGTGAAAAGAGCATGGTAGAATTATGTAGGGCATTAAGGAACATATGTCTTCTAGATGCAAATAACACATTTTATTGCATTGAAGGTGATGGTGATAAATTCTGCATCCAAAGGAAATAGAAGGAAGGTCATGAACAAGAACAAGACAAAGTATCCTATGCATATATTTATTTATCTTGTCCTAGTCCATGCACTTCCTTTTTGGACTTGCCCTAGAATGGGGGCAGGCTGTTATGGAATGATGAACTTTATTGGCAAAGAAGTCAAGGGCGCCTTTCAATAGGCAGATGATACAAAGTCAATACTTCAACAGTTTAACTGTTGTTGAAGAGAGGGAAAATTAGCTGGACATAAATAAGTTCAGAAAGGTGGGCAGCATAAGCATTGAAATATAAAGCATCGAAATGAATCACGGTGCAGCATATAGAACCCAAAAAGCACACATTGGAATACAAAGTATCAAATTGAATCATGGGGATTTTTGTAGAACCTAAAAAATGCAAGCACTGTTTGTTTAATACATGGAAGAATCTTCTTGTGTTTTGGTGGAGTGATCTAGTGAAGTATCACTGTTTATGCTTACACTTGTAGGTCAAAAGCTAGGAGTTTGGAGTGCAAGATGTTAGAATAATGCAGTACAGTACCCTTGAAACTTTTATGCATGACAGCACATCTCTAGGAAGTAGCAAGGCACACAAAACAATGTCAGACAATATAATGCCAATGGTTGCAGAGTTTATCATTTGTAACCACAGTTATTTTCAGAACAACATAATGACTTTGGAGGAAATAATATGTATTTTTCTTTACAATTCCACTCTTTACACATGTAAACTTTTTAATTCTCAATACACAATGAAAGATTTAATTATTATTTGCCAAAAACTTTACAGTGAACAATTTCCCTCAAATTTACCTACAAGAAGATACAATAATCCCATATAGGCCGGGTATGGTTTGGTGATGGTGGTTTAGGAAACTATTCTACACATAACCCTAGCTTATTCAGTAATTCAAAGGTGCTTGAACATGTAGCATATTGCTTTAATTTGTTATTTTATTTGACATGTGATAAATAATCACTTAATCAAATATAGATAGCACAAAAAATATGCAATTTCTCAAATTTCGTTAACATTATGCCATCTAAGGAATTCAGTGTCCTGATTGGATAGATTGAATATTCATGTGATGTGGCTAATTATACATGTTGAGCATGTCTGAGTGGTTGACTTATTGGTGATCCCTGCGGATGCTGAAGCTGAAACTGGTGCAGATGCTGAAATTGGAACAGTTGCAGATGCTGAAGCTGGAACAGGGACATATGCTGAAGTTGGAACTGGTACAAAAGCCGGTGTAGATGATTTACTTGAATCTGATGCCATTGATGTCAAACTTGGATAAGATGTCCTGAGAGGCACTTTAATGCCTAATGAAGAGGCTTTAAGAACTGTTTATTCTTTCTTGGAAAACCAATTTTCCTTGAGTTTCATTAGCAGCTTTCATACTTTTGCTTTATGTTTAGATCTGACCTGTTGGTATGCTTCAATGCTACTACCTGTTGCTCCTTAATTTTGGAATTGTTTGCATGCTTATCCTAGGCTGCAACTCTTGCCTCATTTGCAGCCATTTCTAGTCTGTCATCATATATTTTACTGCAGATAGTGAGTTCTTTCATTCAACTTACTGCTCACTTCTGCCTACATATCAGTCATGCAACCACTAAAGTCTGTTCTTTGGCGTGTCATTTTTGCATTCATCTATAGTAATTTGTTGTGCTCATTCCATGAATCCATAGTGACTGAGGGAACTTCTAACTTTTCCTGTAAGTGCACCTGTTTTGTTCACCAGAGCACTACTAAAATTATCCAAATTAACCACGTAAACAAAATTAATGGATAGGATCTTTTGTTGATGTTTTGAATAGACTTCCTTATCCATTGTTGTTGAACAGGCAACAATCTATCATCACATATCTTCATCCTGCAGTTTTCTACAAGGTGAGCCACTTTTTCAAATTCTGTCGTGAGTAGCTTCATTATTTGTTTTAAGTTAACAGATCATCAGGAGTGGCCTGCAAATCCTGGATTATCTCCATATTTAATTGTGTGAGATTTTGATTTTATTCAATCAACTGATAAATCAAATTGAAAGCTAGAGGATTCCTCTCTTCCACTCAAGCCGACACCCTCCTATTTGGCTGGATCAATTCTGTGGTCACTTAAGGTACAAACTTCTGTGGCTATGCCATCACTATACTCTGACATGCGGAGTGGGACTGTAATGTAACTGACTGCAAATGTATTGAATCAATCAAATTGTGTTGATATCATGATATTTGATGCAACTAATTTGTTTTATTTGACCACTTAAAAAGGATTTTGGACTTCCACCATATCAGGCATGAATAATGTGTACGATTGCTCAATTTCAAGAGGCAATTGTTCCATGTCAACCTTGGATGGGGGGCATTGGAAGGAACCTTAATAAAAACATAAATGGGGAAATCTGAAATAGTTAATTTATTGGACAGATACATCCATTGGTAGAACATTTCCTCTGTATTGCCTTGTATGTCCACATTGTTCCTTCTTCACCAGTTGCTTGTTTCCTATGAGCTAATATGTAAATGATAGAGTTTGGTTCTAGAATCCGTTGGATGGATTGACCTCATATACGAATCTGTTGGATGGATTGACCTCATATACGAATCTGTTGGATGGATTGACCTCATATACTTAACTTGCATAAACTTATAAATTCTATAATACAAATCCTCATATTACATCTTATTGCTTGTTCACTTTTCAGTAGAATTATAAAGTTGATGCAGTATAAAAAGAGATGTTTATTATTTAGGCTTCCTGTTGGATGAACCTTGTTTAATAATAAATTAATAATCGATAAAAGTAAAACAAAATCCCTACAAATGTAAGAGAATTTCCTACTTTATCTATAAGGTAAACCATAAGTCTATAAAGAGTTTGTCGATAGATGACAGACAAATGGTATCCTTTTGCCTGTGATTATAGAGTGTTCAATTTTAAAGGTCCTACATAACCCACAAACAAGTAATTTAATATCTGAGTTTTATATTGAATACAGAAGCAAGTAGTTGTTAGTTCTCTGGTAACCTCAGTGGCAGAAAGCTGAAAGTAAAGGGATGGTCCCAGCAACTGTTGATTGCAAACTAATTTAGTGAAGTCCTCTGTACGCCATTAGGACTGCAGTGTGATTGTGTGGTGTTTTACTTGTATGCACTTTGCTCTATAGTTTCTACTTTCTTGCCATCCCATGTCTTACATGAAGGTATCAAATAATTACAAACAAAATCCTAATGATGATCTACAGATGATCAACACACAAAAATGCAGAGATAATTGGAGGGCACACAAAAACTCTTTGTTGAAATTCATTGATCCAAAGTACACATTTATACAATAGGATTCACAACCAAATCCAATTAAAATTCATTTATCCTATTGGGTCTCAAAATCACTGCTTCACGTCCTAGAGCAGAATCTCATTCACAAGGCCAGGGTTGGTATCATGCAAGTGAAATCAGCTCAACAACAGATTGTAGAGGGATAATGGCCAATTCTCTGAGAGTGGGTTAGATCTCCTACGCTTTGAGCTCAGCTTAGACTCGAGAGAATATTCCTAGGGGTATATCTCAACAAGTATTGGAATCACATAAAATGATCAATGAAAAGACAAGGACAGCCAAACCCAATTTGTTGTCTTGGTCCCGAAGACTATCACCAAACTAAGAATAATTGGCTGCTTATAACCCTTATATAGCTGATATAACTATGCATACATAACCCACATAGAATGAATTCATTTGAGGCTCACTGAAAATAGATCCTTGGTTATATTGTTAGGTTATGAATTTACAAAAAACTACTACTCCTATGCTATTAGCTTGTGTTTGATGGTGTGAGATTGAAGTGTGGTTCTAGATCGATGCTTATCTATTGGGCAACAAAGTCATAGCACTGAGAAGAGAGAAAATAGAAAAGGAAGAACATGCAGCTATGTGTTAACATACATCAGTGAACATGAAACCTTGCAATAGAACATACTTAGTAATCTAGACACAACTACATATATTCATACATAAAACTGAGAAGGATCATTACAAGCCTTGCACTGTCTTGAAATGCTATCACATTCATCTAATTCAATGTTACATTCATACCGGCAAATGTGGCAAGAGAAAATCTCTAGCTGCGACTAAGAAACTTTCCTAAATACATGCGAAATGCCATGGAGACATTCTACAACAAAATTTCATTACATTACTAATCTTCTTCAATTTATCAGGATTGCAATCTCTCAGTAAATTGGATTGTGGTGTTAATGGATGCCTTGCAACTTCCTTGGCGTTTGAAGAACATAGTCAACTAACCTCCTATGAAAGGACCAAATTCACCAACAAATACACCCAGGCGCCCAATCCTAATTGTTGCACATTGTAGCAGTTCAAAATGGACAACAAAGGTCAAGTTGCGCCCAAAATGGACATTGCAGATTCAAAGATGTGCTCTGCAATTACTTTTGGTAGTTGAGGGAACGACAACACGAATGTGAGTAAGTAAAGACAAGAGTCAGCTTGAAAATGGCATGCACAAGAAATAACTCGCGTTGGGGACAATAGGTGACCGTTTAACATTAATGGTGGTAGTTGAAATCAAAATTTGTGTGCAAACATTGGAGGTGCTAAATACCATTGTGAAATCGTAGTCGGAACCCATCAGAACCAACTGCACCTTAGAATAGAGCATTGCGGGCATTTAGAGGCCATCAAGACAAGTGCAAAACTTTTGCGACCATTCGAATCTAATTTGGTTCAACAGCAAATCCTTGGAAGGTCCTTTTGCAGGAGATCATGTTCTAGCTAGCATTAGCAGGGAATTGACCTCTAAGTGGAACATGTGAAAAAATTAATTGCATTTGCCAAATGAATAACATATCCAGTTTAGATAAGAATTCTCGCAAGTGACATCAACAAAGATGATGTCAACATGATGTCATCAAAGAGGGGTGAGATGGATATGGAAGCTTTGGATATGATGATGTCATGATGATGTAAGCAGGATGGGATGATGTCATTCGAGTGCCAATGTGGGAAAATGGGGTATATATGGTTTGCAGAAAAAGTCATTTGAACTAGATGAAAGAATTTGGAAAGGTGAAGTTTAGGTGGAAGAGGAAAGTCTGCAAAAGGAATGATGTGGAGAAAATGGAGTGAACTGGACAAGTGCACTTGAAAGGAGAAGTTCACTTGGAAAAGTCTGCAAAGAGGAAGATGACATCACTGGGGGTGGGTGTAGAAAGATAGGCTTCATCGGCCTACAAAATCTCTACTTAGCCAATTTTGGGAACATGCTTGCGTAAAGATGACAGGCAAGTGGATAATGTGGAAGAAAGGTCAACATGTGAAAATGTGGGAAATCTGTCGAGATGTGGAACGAGCTGGTTCACATGGAAAAGCTTGCAAAACTGGATGGGGTGAACTTTCCCACAAAGCGGAAGAAGCCAAGTGAACTGTATGAAAGCAGGATAGAAGGGAAGTTTAGATGGGCAACTGGGCGAAGGATTTCTGCAAACCTATACTTACTCAAAATTTTGACATTTAGACCTTTGCAAGAAAAACATACCAAACTGCAACTTTGCAGGGGTAAATGGGATGAACCAATCACTAGTGGGAACTTGGACTTGAACCAGATGGAGGCACAAAATCCGCATGGGTATAACTTCTTAACCATAAGGAATTTTGCAAAACTTCAAAAGGCAATTGGGCTTAATTTTTCATACTCTACCTATTGGTGCTAAGAAATTTTGACAAAAGACAAACCATGACTTAGTTTATTAGATCAGTTATAAGCTTGGGAAAAATGACTAAAAATTAAAGGGGAAAGGGATTTCAGCAAAAAAGGAAACTACAGATTTGAGTCCCAACAAAGCCAAACTACACATTTATATAATAGGATTCACAACCAAATCCAACTAATCAAGCAACTAATTTGAACTACTACTTGCTAACAACAACTAATTTACTAACAATGTTCATTAATGAATAATTACTTTCATTCTCCTCCATAATGAACATTGTAAAAAACAAAGAACAAAAATTTCATTAGTTTATCCCATTTCTCCCCCATAATTAACATTTGGAAAAGCATTAGGTAAATTACAAAGTGTCCAAAAGTGATCACAAGCAAGGGGCTTTGTGAAAATATCAGCAATTTGTTTTGCAATGGGACAATATACAAGTTCAACCAAGCTTTGTTGAACCAACTCATGAATGTAATGATGTTGGATGTCAATGTGTTTAGTCCTGCAATGAAACATTAAATTTTTACTCATTTGAATAGTACTTAATTGTCACAATATAACATTGTGGGACCATCTTGGAGTTGTTGTAGATCTTGTAACATTCTCCTCAACCAAACAGCTTGACAAGCAATAGAAGTGGCAGCTTTGACATCAACCTCTACAGTAGAAAGAGATATAGTGAGTTGCTTCTTGGATGTACAAGAAATGATCATAGAACAAAGATTAAATATATAACTAGAAGTATGCTAAACAGTCTAGATAACTGAGGGGGGTGGGGGGCTGAATCAGTTATCCTAAAACAATTTTCTCAACTTTAATTTATCCAGAGCAATCTTAAATTAACCAGATAATAAAAACAGATATGAACATGAAAACACACAACTACACCATGAACAATGAACACTAGAATTTACGTGAAAACCCAAGATGGGAAAAACCACGGAGAATGCTAATTCTCAATTTTAGAACACCGATTAAGGTGACACCGGCTAAGGTGACCTTTACAAGGGCTCACTACCAAAATGCTCACTGCAGGTAAGGCTTACTGTCGGTGGGCTCACTGCCCAATTAATACAAAAACATCTGATTACAAAATAGACAAAACATGAACTGATGAAGTTGCATCTACATATGCATGAATTTAGTTCCGATTAAGAGCACAATATTTGTCTGCAACAGATTTGGTCAAGAATCTTCTGCCCACCTTCCTTGCACAACCTCTGCAATACAAATTACTTCTTCTGACACTTGCCTTCACTTCCTTCTCTATTTCTTGTCGCACAATCCTTCGCACCCTTATCATTGTTCGCACACACCACACTACATCTCCGGAATCAAAGAGATGTTCTATATATATATGTATATACTCGTAGAATAAAATAAGTTGGCCTAGCAAAACATGCCGGCTTGAAGAACAACCTTGAGATATTCAATTAGGCTTGGTACGTTAGCACTAGACACAAAGGATAGGTCGCACATAGAGATCTCCTTACCATGTTACCATGGGATCCATAAATAGGTCAGACATAAGATAAGCATAATTACTAAAAGATAGCTGACTTGAATTACATAAGATATATTTTGGAGCCGATGAGAACGCCACAACCAAGACCAAGTCTTGATCTCCATCAATTTCAGTACCAATTGGAGGAATGCAATTAGACATACCAAAACTTGTAACATGCTACATGAATGTCCAGATAACAAGGATACCCGGAAAATGCTTTGAGCACAACAACCAATATCAACAGATTAGTCTTCATTATTCTGCATTAACTGTCTTCCACGGATGTTCTAAAAAATACTGCCATTTCCGGATCAAGGATAACATCCATACTACACGATAGGATAAAGCATTTCTGTATATCATCCGGAGCACAACATTTCGGATCCTAGTGTTGACGGGTGTTTTATGACCACACCAACACAAAATAAAGTTTCCAACGGTCACTCTATCCTTTCTTGATCAAAATATCCTGCATGCTAAGATTGCGAAAGATCATGCATTCAACTCCAAGGTTCCTTCATGCAATGGACATAGACTCAGTTGGCTTGATGTGATTTGCTGGTATTTCAAGGGGACTTACGCAATTACTTACTCAGGAGGCAAGGACTTTCAAGATTAGGAAGATTTATCAATGAAGCTCGAGTTTCCTAAACTAACTAGAAAATGTTGAATTTAAATGGATGTAGGGGCTAAGGAAAGCTATCATCTACTCTAAGAGCGGGACATGGCAATCAAATCTTACAAAATTCAACTAGGCTTTGCTTTGCCTCACCTTGGACAACTTCCACAAAACTGATGCAATTTTCAAAGGGATGAACTAGAGATATTCAGATTACAATTTAACATGAAGATACCATCACAACGACGCATACCAACGTGCAAATTACAACCGAAGTTAGGTCCAAACTATTCTAGTCGACCACACAAGGCGAACCCACCATCAGTGAGCTTCTAGTGGTATGGATTAGTGAAGCTTTGCTCAAATTAACCACCACATTCCACAACTATCTACTTGCATGAAATAAAAAATCTATTATGCTCTATTCTGAGTTCTACTTTAAGATCCTATGCGAATTAGAAGGATAAAGAAATCTTGCTAGCTGCCCACAACAAAAGATGGAATCACAAGCAATGACAACTCTTTTTATTATGGTAGTGTTCACAACAATCTCTTACAAAGTATTCAACTGAAAACTTCCCTTCTTCCTATCAATCTATGCTATGCTATCTATGCTCTGCTCTCCTTCTATGCTATCAACTCCTATGTTCCTATTCTATATGCACAAATAAGGGGGATGCCCCTTTTATAGTTGGCCCAGTCCAATGGACGGCTCAGATTCAATTACAATGCACGACTCAAATTGAGCCACATAAGCCCCAGTCCAGATTTGCCCTAAAAACTGCCAGGAAGTGGAGTGGGGTAATAAATGAGCACAAAATGCCCACTCTCTCCCTTTGACTAGTATGAGCATTTAATGCCCACTATCATCTAGAAGATTCTCATCTAGAAATGTTCTCCCATTGCTCTTTTCTTTGACCACAAACTGGATGAATTCGGTCAACACCGCCCCAACCTCCTGAACTGAAATGGGTGGAACGTGGTTGAGCTGGAATTCAAGCACTGTGACCGCCTGTCCTTGTCGAATACAAGATTTTCTCCAAGCTTCTAAGGCATCCCGAGTACTCTGAATAATGTTGGAGAAGGTTGAAATGTTCTCCAAGTCCACCTGAGCAAAAGATCTCACATCCGAGAAGAAGGGCTCCAATCTACCCTTCAAGCCCTATGCTGTCACCTCCTCTGGAGTCAATTTTTTAGCAAATAACGCCTCAAGCATGTTCAAGACTCCTTCTTGAATATTTCCCATGGCTCTTTTAACTCTAGCTGATTCTGTCTAAGCTGCATCGAAGAAGCCTCGGCCTGTGACTGCTGAAGAGTACCAACTGGGGAAGTCGTATATGTCGTCCTCCTTTAAGGCGCATTTGAGGGGTCATGTTATACATCTCACGCCTTAGAATATTTCATGCTATCTCACTTTCTTTTAAGCCTATATTGCCCTCCTTAGTCTAGGCGTACTTGACCCATGCCATTTCATGATTTATGCCTTAGAAAATTGTTTACCTCACTGAGTATATATAAACGTACTACGCACACAGGAAGTAAACTGAACTATATGCAACACATAGAATAGAACAACATAATATGCTTGAATCATGAGATGCTTATATTCATTTCCAACAAATATCACCATGTACAATCACAAAGTATTCTTGTACTATCAATCATGGAATCATCATCCCCTTCTCGACTACACAACTGAGTATATATAATGTTCGGCGGTGGTTGCGTAACCAACTGTTGTGACGTTCCACAACAACCCGTTACAACTAATCGGGGCATAATTACCCGATTGCACATGCCATTAATTATTCCCACTACAACTATAGTTTTATTGAAGTATAACAACTGGCTGACTACGACTGACTACACTAAAGATATTTGACCACTTACATCATCCCCCCCACAAAATAAGTCGCCTTCTAGGCGACAAGACAACAAAAACAGGAAATGATGTTGTACAAAATCTATTGAAAGGAAGGGGGAAATGAGGACGTCCTTGGATGAACTGATGACGTTGGAGTAGCAGCAGAAGGGTGTTGGTCCTTCAATCGCTTTACTTCCTCCATGCGTACGCGAAGCTGGCGATCAACAAGAATCTCTCGTTCTTTGGCAGCTTTCACCATGTGGGCTGCCTCCATCAGCTGGCGCTTGGCTTTGTCTGTCTCCAAGCTTGTGGTCACCAACTATTCCTCCAATTTTTTGATTTTCTCTTCCCACATCTGCTCTCGCTGCTGAGTCTCTTCCTCCTTCTGGCGATTCCCTTCCTCCAAACTAATCACCTTGGCCTCCAAGGTTGCTATCTGGTTCACCTGTGAACCCGTTATCTGAGCCTGTTCTGCTAGCTGAGTTTGCAGATTCTCCATGGTTATGGTCGACTCCTCTTTAACCTTCAGCAACATCTGATAGGCTTCCACCTTCCCTGCTACTGCCAACTTGGCAGACAATATCTACCTCTTCACGTTGTACAAGACATCACGAAATGTGAGCTCAATGTGGTAGAGGCTCTCTAGGACTCCAGCATCCCTTCTTGCCATCCTTGGTGGCTTACCTCGCCATGCTTTGAGCATTGCTAAGGTCTCACTTGCTGGCCAACCTTGGCTAGTGAAAATGCGAGCGAACTCTACCTCACACCCCATCTGTACAAACCCTCTGATTCGCTGCACCTCCTGGTCCACTAGTGGGGATTGACCGATTTTGAGATCCTTTGAAATGTGCCCCACCTGCATCATTACTCGCCCCTTGTGCTGGAGCTCTTCTACATATGTCTACACTCTCCCCAAAGGGTCTGAGGGATCCGGTTGTGATATCTCTACCACATACCCGCCAGGCTCGCTATCATCATCATCATCATCCTCCCTATCAGATGCATCCTCCTCATCTGGTGCAGGGGTCTTCGCCACTGTCTGCTCCTCCACTGGCTCAACTGCTACTTCCATCCCCTTTGTGGCCACTGGCGGCTGCTGGTACACATCCTCTGCCACTGGCTGCTCCTCCACTGGCCCTCCTGCTACGTCCATCCCTTCTGTCATCTTTGTCGTATCACTCTCCTGTGTTTGAATGGTTGAGCCTGCAACATCTATATCACCAACCAACCCTTCTGGCGAACTCTCACTCGACATCTCGACCACCTCCACTCTCAGGTTGTATGCCCCTAACCAATTATCAATCTAGACTACTCTTGGCGCTTCTGGCGGTGTAACAAAAGGGACTTGCTCTTGAGGTGTGATGGTTCCCCAAGTCCCCGAGACCTCTGGCGGCTCGGTGGGGGCTACTGGTGATGTCCCTGCCAAGCCTGACATGGTGACCCCTGAAGGCACTACATCTCCTACAGCGAGCTCTGGCACTCTTTCTCCTGAATCCTCCATTGCCAACCTTGGCGCTTCTACTGAAACTGCCGACCTTGGCAGTGTAGTTGTGAATCCTAGCGGTGGTAGTGTATCGCCTGAGGCTGCCGAACTCGAGGATATGGCGGTCACTTCTGGTAGTGTGGCTGCTAGTGGTGCCCATCCTAGCAAGGCGCCAGGTACTGAGGTTGCCACTCTCAATGTTTGTCCGCCGCCGATGGATGACGTTGGCAGGGTGAAAGTGACAGTTGGCGAACTCTCCTGACCTGCTGGTGGTGTTGGCAAGGTGAACCCTGTTGGCTGAAAAGGTGGTATTACTGCTTCTTCTACTTCCAATTTGGTCTGCACCGCTACAACCACGGATGCTTCCTCGTCCTCTGGCGAACTCCCAGCTGATGTTGAGGAAGATAACTCAATGTGCTCTCTTTCTCCTTCTTCCCCACTCTGTGCTGATGTTTCCTCTATCGATGTTTCTTCTCCTACAGATGCTTCTCGTCATTTCCTCTTTTTTCTTGGCATAGAGCCCTCGCCAACCTGCTTAAGCTCTAGTACTGTCCAGTAGAATATTGTTGGCAACCCTGGATCCAGATGTTTGAGAGGTTGTAGCCGACCCCACCTACCTTCTGGAACTTGTGTGGATTGCATCTAGGAGCAAGGCAATCGTGTGTTCTGTCATGTAAAATGCCTTGTGTGGCTGCGCTAAGAATTCCCTCATCCGTTCTGAGAGCAACCCCCCCCAATTGTATACCCTGCCCACGCTGATCCCTACCATGTAATCCACCATCCAAATGGCGATATTTGATGCTCGGCTGGCTGTTGTCAATCGACATTTTACTAAATCCAACATGCACTTCCATTCGACATTCGCCAAGTAGATCTTGCGAAGCCCTCGATTGCCAGCATTCCATATGGTGTCTTTCTCCTCGACTGTCAAATCATTCCAACAAACGTGTTGAATGAGTATACCCTCTCGAAGTCCTGTGCCCAGAAAGAAACTGTAACCGGGCAACCCCTGTAGTCTATAATGGATCTGTGTGAATGTCAGCAGTAATTATCCACTATAGCCTTCAACCAAGGCTCAAAGTCACGAGCATTAAAATATGGTACCAACACTGCCTTATCTACACGAGCATGTTTCAAGGCAGTCTTCAGTGTGTGGTCATCGGCTGTACTCCTCCACCATTGCTTGCACTCATTGCCAGTCAAGCTTTCCTAGGTCATGGTTTTCGTATCAGTATCCATTCTCTTCTTCCCTGCTGCCGATGCCACCTTTGGCTTGTGTTGCACAACTTTTTTCCCTTTGTCCATTTTGGTGTTGTCTCGACAATCACAACCAGCTTTATTACCTTCTTCTTGACCATTGCTGCAACTGCCAAACTGAGGCAACTGTTGTATTAAAAAAATTTGAATACTTAAACAACCCCGTACCTTGCTGATTTGAACCGCAACGACCAGCCATACAAATGTGTCCTATCTAGTTCGTACACAACCACCTGCCAATCGTACAATTTGAAAGTTTGCCACCGGTCGTACGGATTGTGGAATGGATGTAAGTCGTACGTTTTTCTCTGGTGATAATCTTCTGGGGTTTTGTCTTGGTCGTACGATGCTTCTCCTTGGCCGTGCTACAACTCTCCTGTCCAGTCGTTGTACGGATTGTTCTCTCCTGGCGTGCTTTCCTCTCCCCCTGCCAGGTCATATGAATTCTCCTATTTCTTTGCTAGACTGTACGATGCAATCTCTAGAGCTTTTGCCAGACCGTACGATGTGGCTTCCTATGCTCTTGCCTGACTGTACGATACACCTTCCTGTGTTCCTCCCAGATTGTACGATGAAGCCTCTGCCAAGCCGTACGACGGTGTTTCCTGCCTTACTGCCAGGTCGTACGATGGTGTTTCTTGCCTTATTGCCAAGTCGTAGGATGGTGTTCCCTGCCTTATTGCCAGGTCGTACGATTTCCTTCCTTGTGCCAGGCCTTACGAATTCCTTTCTTTTGCTTGATCGTACGACGTGATCCCCTCTATCAATCTGTACCTTGTGAGGCCATACGTGGTTTCCTGTTCCTTTCTCAGGCGGTACGCCTTGCTTCACTATCTTCTTGCCAAGTTGTACGGGTTCTTTCACTTCTCTGATTTCCTCCTCAAGAAGCCGTATGATGTGTTCTCCTGGCTTGTTGCTAATCTGTACGGTGTAACCTTCTTCCCTTATGTTAGGTCGTACGCTGTGGCCTCCTCCTTGTACGTGCTTCCTTAACCTTTTACCAGGCTGTGTTTGTTCGTCTGTTGTCTTGCCAAGTCCAAGTCGTACATATGCTATGCCTCCTCTTTCTCCTTCCAATCGTATGATCAAACCTTCCTTAGGCCGTACGATGTATAGAGTATGCCTCAACCTTCTCTGCCACGACTTCTTTTTCGCCAATCTCTCCTGCTTGTTATGCTGTACGATTCTGGTGGCCCATCCTTTTATAGCGAACTTCTTTATTTTGAATTTTTGCCGAACTCCTTCCTTGGCAATTTTTTAAAATGGCCCTATTATATAATCTTTAATTTTTCGCCGAACTTTATTTTCTCGCCGAAGTGTATTTTCCTACCGAACTTTATTTTCCTCGGCAATTTTCTTAAATGATCGTGTCTTCTTGCTGACTCAGACTTGGCCAAATTTCATTTTCTTTGTTTTAATTGGCCATCTCATTTGTAAATTTTCGAAATTTCTTTCTCTCAATTTTTAATTTTTTAAATTTCTTTTTCTTTTCACCTTCTCTCTCCTCTCTCTTCATTTTCTCTTTTTCTCTTCGTTCTCCCTGCTTGGTCACCTAACTTCATCTTTAATTCAGATGCATAGTACCATTTACATGTGTGCGGAAATCTTTTATAACATTCCTCTTCACAACAAGTACCTATGTATTTTACGTCAAACCATTTATCAAGCAAAGGAGCGGGACCAGTACCTTTATAGCTGCCGTCGACATACCTTCCTCCGTATTGCTAGTACCATGTAACATCTTCGCCTTATACTATCAGGGGTCCGACTGGATTGGGTATTACTTTCCAGAGTCCGTCCTTCGTTGCTATTTTTCTTACCCTCGACACCTTCCTTCTCTCTCTTCTCATTTGTTTAAGTATTGTTGTTGTGTACCCGTCCACATGTGATATGAATTTATCCTCTGTCATGACTACCGTTTTTAAACAAGGGGTCGTCTTTTCGAAGTATGCCTCCCATTGTTCATCGTCCCATTCATCCTTTTCTTCGTCATTATCTTCAGGTTGGGGTTCTCTTGCCGCTTGTTCTTCCTTCTCCTTCTGTGCCTCTTCATCCATTTCTTTTGCCAAATATCCCTTTCGTATGCCTTCGAATGGGGCAACGTAACTCCAGTGTCCAACCATTCGTTGCCAGAGCACCGGTGTCTCGAACACTACATTGGTCAGGTGCTTGTGTATCCGTGGCACTGCAATTACTTCCACTTTCTTTTCCACCAGTCTCTCTTCCATGATTTGGTTCTTGCCTGATTCCGCCTAGGCTCACTTTGCTGCATACCCGAGGCCCCCCAAGCCCCATTCCTGCTCCCTTGGTGTCTAAATTTGCACAAGCCAATCTTCCTTGGTGGTGTAGCCGAGCATATTGATGGCTATTGTGTGTTTCGCCTCCTTTCTCTCCTGGTATACTTTCAACTTTGATCCGTTGATTGCATTAGGCAGGAATGATCCATCCAAGTTCTCTAGTTTTATAGAGCCATTGTTGCATACTTCTCTGATCTTAAATGGTCCTAACCACCGTACTTTGAACTTCCCCGGCTTGATCTCATTACGACCGTTATATTTCAAAACTAATTGTTCTGGCCAGAAGTTCATTTGTCGAAGGTGTTTGTCATGCCAGTGCTTCCTCCTCGATTGCATATTCTCCGTGACCCACTATGCCATTACTCTTCGCTCGTCCAGTTGTTGAGTTCGTACAACCGTTCCTTCAAACTCTTTGTATCTCCTAACCGGTTCTCCACGGCTATCCTTAGGTTGGGTACCATGCATTCCATTGATACCACTACTTCCTGGCCGTACATCAACTCGAAAGGTGTGTGTCCTGTTGTCACTTTATACGTCGTACGGTACGCACACAGGACGATTGGTAGCCGCTCTTCCCAATCAGCTTCCTCTACCCCACATGATTTGTGAATGATTGACACTAACACCTTATTTGTAGACTCTGCTTGACCATTGGCTCGTGGGTAGTACAGGCTTGATAAGTTGTGAAATATCCGAAACTCCATTGTTAGAAGTCGGATGATGTGGTTCACAAAGTGTCCTCCACGATCACTTGTAACCTGGATTGGAATCCCATACCGTGTCACTATCTGCTCATAGATGAATTTGGCTGTGCTCTGAGTTGTGTTATCTGGCAATGCTCGTGCTTCGGCCCACTTTGTGAGATATTCTATTGCTACCACAATGTATCAACACTCACCTTTAGTGGCCCAATAAAATCCAGTACCCATCGTTCAAACAACTCCTGTGGTTGGGATGGATAGAGTGGCATAAAATCCTGCTTCAGAGGTTTCCCTACCTTCTGGCAGGTATCACATCCTAACACCCACTCCCATGCGTTTGTGTGCATCGTTGGCCACCATAGTCCTGCCAGGAGAATTTTTCTCGCTGTAGCATTCGGGCCCATATGTCCGCCAGCCAGGCCCTCGTGTGCTTCCTTCAGTACCCCTGGTATTTCCTCTTCTATGACACATCTTCGAAGGATTTGGTCGGACCCCATCTTGTACAACAAGCCATTAATTAGCTGAAATGTCTTGCTCTTTAGTACGAGCTTCCTCCTCTCCGCCGGTGCCATTTCCTTTGGAAATGTGGATGTGGACAAGTATTCTCCGATCTTTTCATACCATGAAGGGAGTACTGCAATCTGAAACAGGTGTACGTCGGGAAAATCTTCGTTCACCCCTCCTTCTGCAGGTTCGCTTGACTGTATCCTTGACAACTTGTCGGCGATCACGTGGCTCTTCCCCGGTTGTACTATGATAGTGAATGTGAACTCTTGAAGCAATAGCAACCACCTACTCACTCTTCCTTGGATTATAGGCTTGTTCACCAAATACATTAGGGCTTGATGGTCCACATAGAAGGTGAATGGCGTAGCCAACAAATAATGCCTGAATTTATGTACAGAGTAAACCATCCCCAGTGCTTCGCGCTCGGTCGTACTATAGTTCTTCTCCGCCTTCGAGAGTAGCTGACTGGCAAAAAATACTGGGTTGTCCAACCCGTGTGCTCCTACTTGTGCGAGTGTTGCTCCAATAGCGAAGTTTGAGGCATCCACATGTACATGGAATTCCTTGTCCTAGTCTGGGTACGCCAGGATGGGTGAATTGATTAGCCGGTCCTTCAATTCCTTGAATGCTTTTTCTTGTTCTTTCGTCCATATGAAGGGTTTTCCCTTCCTTGTCAATAAGTCGAGAGGGCATGATACTTGTGCAAAGCTCTTGATGAACCTCCGATAGTACCCGACATGGCCGAGAAAGGACTTTACACTTGTGACGTTTCCTAGAGCCTCCATATGCACAATGACTTATTTTATCAGGATCGGTCTTTAGCCCGGCTTTGCACACAATATGCCCCAGTAACTTTCCTTGTGGTACCATGAACCTGCATTTCTTTGGGTTCAATGCGAGGCGTGCTGCTCTTCACCTCTCCATGCATTCTACAAGAGCCTTGAGATGTTTTTCCTTGTCATGAAAATGGACCAATCGTCTAGGAATGCCCTGAAGTTGCCCACCAACATCTTGTCAAATATGTGCAGAATTATCCTTTGGAACGTGGCTGGTGTGTTACACAACCCGAATGGTATCCGGTTGTACGTGTAACTCCATCTTCGACCACAAAAGTTGTCTTCAACTTGTCTTCTTTGGCAATACAAATTTGGTTACATCCGGAGAACCCGTCCAAGAACAAGTACATTTCATGCCCCGCGACCTCCTCCAAGATGGTGTCGGTGAAGGGGATTGGAAACGAGTCCTTGACAATTACTGCGTTCAAACATCGGAAGTTGACACATCCGGATTTGCTCTAATTCTTTCTTCAAGGAAATGACAATCCGTGACACCCACTCATTGACATTCACTTTGAAAATGATGCCCGCCTCCAACATCTTCTCGATCTCCTCTTGTACCTTCGTGGCATAGTTCTTATTCATCCTATAGGGTCTCTTCCGTACGGGTTGGGCTCCTGGTATGAGGGGAATCCTATGCACGCACAACTCCGGTGGTATGCCTTTCAAATCCTTGTACGTCCAGGCAAAGGTGTCCTTGTACTCCATGAATATTTTAAATGCCACCGCTTTTAGTATGGGGTCCCAGTCATCACCAACGAGGATCTCCCTAGGCTTCTCTTGTCCCCCAAGATTTACTTTTTTGAGTGTCGGTTCCTCGTACTTGATGAGTTTGGCTTGTGCAAGCTTATGAGCTGGTGTCTCGTCTAATTCTGTCGTACCCTCCTTATACTCGCCGTACTTTAGCCGTAATGTTTCACTGGCTAAGCCCTTATCTTCGCCTTCTTCCCCTTCCTTGATCTGCAACATGTTGCAATCCGGGTGGAAAACTTCATAATCCTCCATCTGCCAGTGAAATAACCCATTAAGTGAATTGGTTTCATCTTCCGAACAACTTCCAATTTCTAGTACGCCTTCCTCGTTTGGCTCCATCATCTTCCCTTCTTCATCGACATCCGATCCTTAGTCAGATTTTGATTCTGAAGATGCCAAGTCCTCACCGACTGCCTGATTCTTTAAATCAATAATATACTTCTTCCCATGGTTCTCTATCGAGAGCGTATTCCTCTTCCAGTTATGGTTCGCCTTGGCGGCAATCAATCATCCTCGTCCCAGTAATGCATTGTACAGTTTTCTCTCTAGTGGGATGACGACAAAATTCAATAAGAATTGTTGCGTACCTATCAACACTTTCTGTGCCATTAGAGTATCGATCGGTTTGATATTATGTTGATCGGCGCCAACTAGTTGGAATGTCAACGGCTAGAGTGTGGGCTTCCCGAGGCTCTTCCATGTATCCTCAGGTAGTACATTAACTCCCGATCCTCCGTCGACGATGGTATTGGAGAGTTTCATCCCCAGGATTTCCATCTGTACAACCGCCGGTTTCCTCCCGACACTTATTGCCAGTAGTGTTGGATCCGTGGTTCCTCCTGTCGGGTCCGTGGTGTCTTCATTCGGGCCCACCTGAGTATTGTCTGTCATGACCTTTGTGAGTGCTACTCTTAGTTAAGGCATGGTTTGTAGAAGGTCTGTTACCTTGATTGGTACAGTTGTATGAAGCACTTGTCGTACGATGTTCTTTTCCAACTCCAACTGCAACAACGTACTAGCCGCTTTGGAAGTTCTCCGTTCATTTGCCATTGCTTCTTCCACTTCCGTTCTGGTTTCTCAAAGTCTTTCTTTCTCCATACGAGGGTCCGGATAGCTGGCCTTCTTTGTCTGCGCCCTTGTAAGTGCCAGGACTTCTTCTTCGGCTACTTCCAATATATTGATACCTTTCTGCTTTAGGCAGTCAATGTCTTTGTGGTCTCTCGGACCACACCACTTGCATAGTTTCCCTCCGGTGCCTTGATTGTTTTGGCATTCCCTAGCAAAGTGACCCCATTCATTACATCTCCGACACTGGATCATGGGTTGACCTTTGCTGTCATATTGGATTTTGCTTCTTGGCGTATTATTTCTTCGATTGTTGTGATAGCCGCTAGGGGATGCGTTGTTATTTTGAGGTTTAGGTGGAGGTGTGGATTGTTCCCCCTGCGTGAAGAACACTTGTGAACTCCGTGTTTTCAAATTGTATGGGCACTCTTTGACAGAGTGTCCCATAACTTGGCAGATGTCACAGAACATTTTCTTCGGACAGTTCGCCTTCGCATGGCCTTATATTTTGCATTCCGTACACCATAGTTCGGTCGCCTCCTTAGACCCTTCTTTGTCTGCTTTTAGTTCCTTCATCATTCCCAACATGTCACGACGGAGAGCTTGTACGGTTTTTGATTCATCCTCTCTCTCCCTCGCGCTTTCTTCATCATCATGCTTCTTCCCTCTAGAGGATGTCTTGTTCTCCCTTTCAATATCCATCGCACGGTTATATGCTTCAGTGTGCGATGATGGAGGTACCACCTTCATTTTCTTACGTAGTGAGGGAAGCAGACCTTCAATAAACCATCTCTTCTTTAAGCCATTTGCTGGCTGTGACTCAAGTTTTCCTAGCAGGTCCTTCAGTTTCTGGTTGTAGGTCCACACACTCTCGTGCTTCCCTTGCTTGGTGTTATAAATCTCGGCCACAAATTCGCTGTCGTCCCTCAGAAGTTTGAATTCATCTTGAAACGCCTACTTCAATAACCTACACGAAGCTCTCTGTGTTTGCTCCAACTCTGAGTACTAGTCGATGGGATTGTCTCTGAGTGTCACTGGAAACGCTTTCAACCAGTTATCCGGGTCATCTTCTCCACTCGCTATCCAAATTGTCTCACACATTTTGCAGTGTCGTACTGGATCCTTTGACCCATTCCTCGTAAACTTCAGCAGCTTCTGCCGTTCTGGAGTCACCATCTTGCCCCGCTGTCCTCCTTGTATATTTAACCTGACTGAACCAGTTTCCCCGTTACGTTCCGGTGCGTCACTTGCACTCTCGGCCACGTACGAGTCATTTTCCCGTCCTCCGTCGGCGTCCTCTACACCTTGAGTTTCCTGGGCTCCACTCCGGTGCTCCCTCTGCCAAGGGGTCTTGGGCTCAGATCTCCCTGTCCTCAGCCCTTCCTCGTCATCTGATATGGACAACTCCCGAATGCGTTGGATGCTGTTCTCAAGTTCACCACTCAATTCATCTTCATTTTCTTGGCTTTTATATTTTTCTACGTACGGGGTGACGAATGGTTCCTCGTCCCTCCCTTCTACAAAACTTTGATGTGCTCTATTGATAGATTGATCGATCTGCTCAAGATTTGCATTTGTTCTTTTTATGCTCTGATTTATCTCAATTAAATCTTCATTCAATTCTTTATCTACTTGCCTTAATCTTTGCCGCTGGTTTTCTTGCTCTTGTACTCTCAATGATCACCAAATTCTTTCGTGCCCAAATGGTTTATGGTTCTTGCCTTTGTTCAGCCATACAGGCATTACAAGTCTTTCACGCGATCATTGTTGGTTGCCAGGGTTACTTCTCCGGCTAGTGTCTCGTTCTTCCTCTTCCCGTTTGGTTCGTTCTTCGTACCGTTGCAAGATTTGCTACCTTCGGCGTTCTTGTTCCTCCTCCACCCGAAGGTCTTGTAGGATGATTGAATGGCGGGCCAATAATCTTGGCATGCAGTGGAGAAGGTGATCAACCTCGTCGTTCACTTCGAGTCGATCCCAAACAACTGCCTTAGGAATTTCTCGACTGAGGGCTTCCCTTCGTACATGACCTCGTAGGGATATGTTCTAGAGATTTATCAAATCCTGTGTCAAGTCGTCCTCTCTTTCTTCCCATTACATTGCCATAGTAACGAGTGCTCCCTGGTTCGCTTAGGCAACGACGCCAAATGTTTACTTCACTGAGTATATATTAACGTATTGCGCACATAGGAAGTAAACTGAACTATATGCAACAACATAGAATAGAACAACATAATATGCTTGAATCATGATATGCTTATATTCATTTCCATTAAATATCACCATGTACAATCACAAAGTATTCCCGTACTATCAATCATGGAATCATCATCCCCTTCCTGACTACACAATTGAGTATATATAATATTCGGCGGTGGTTGAGTAGCCAACCGTCGTGACGCTCCACAACAACTCGTTACAACTAATCGGGACATAATTACCCGATTGCACATGCCATTAATTATTCCCACTACAGCTATAGTTTTATTGAAGTATAACAACTGGCCAACTACGACCGACTGCATTAAAGATATTGGACCACTTACAAAAATATTCTCTGTCATTTCTCTTTGCCTTGCGCCTTTGAAGGCTCTAGCTTTGAATTTCAACGCCTTAGGATTTTTTTTTTCTTTTGATACCTCTTCATTTCTATCTTACCTGCCTTGGGCGCATATTACCTTGTGGCATCTTGTTTTATGCCTTAGAAACTTCTCTCTATCATTTCCCCTTCTTACTTGCCTTGGTCGCATTTGGGAGGGCTCACTTCAAATTTCCGTGCCTTAGCAAATTTTTACCCATTTCACCTTGGGCGCATTTCACCCCTTTGCTTCATGGGCGCATTTGATTCTTTGCCTTAGGCGCATTTAGATATGTCTTGGAATGCCTTTGAAGTCCTAGTGCTTGGGGTGCATATGATCTCCTTAGCTAAGGCACATTTGAGTGGTTCATTCAATTTCCCCATACTTTGAACATTTTTCAATCATCAAGCTTCCTTGTGGGCGCATTTGAGAGGTTGAGCTTAGGGTGCATTTGAGAGGGGGAGCTCATCAAGTTCATGCCTTAGAAATTTCACCATCTCCACTCACTCTTCCTTGAGCGCATTTTCTACCTAGTGTTGAGAGGTTTCCAACACTTAGAGAAATTTTCATGTCCTCCTTGTGCCATGGGCGCCTTTGAGGGGGTCTCCTTTGATTTTCGTGCCTTAGAAAATTTCTTAACACCCTATCATCCTTGGGCGCACTTGAGGGGTGTAGCTTCCAATTTCAATGCCTTAGCCATTTTTGCGAAGATTCTCACTCCAAACATAGCCAAAATGTGCCCTCGTGTATGGAAGGGGATTTTGAACACTTAGCCAATTTTTATCCTTCCTACCCCTTGCTTTTATTTATAGTAACTTCTGAAGCTCTGGTGATTTTCAAACATTTGCAACTCCTCAAGACTTGAAATTCGCTCATCATGGTGCTCATCGCTTGACAGACCTGTTCACACCTGCCTTGTGTGTTCACCTGCTATTTTTAGCCCCGTTCTGGAAGTGACTTACTAAAAATTGTAAGTATGCGGAATGCGCTCAAATTTTACTAGTAGACTCCTTGAAGGATTCTGATCACAGTGGGATACATCAGTTTTCAGTTTTTCTCAAGTTTTGCCCCTCATTTTAGGCATAAAAGTAGGAAACCCTAATTTCATTGCATGTGCCTCTGTTGACCTCCGTTTCTGATGCATACTACTCCACTCTGGAAATTGAAGTTCTGGAGCTGCTCGGGTGACGCCACACCTACTGAAAGTGGACTTGCTAAAAATAGCAAGTTCTTGGAATTCGATCAAATTTTGCACGTAAGTTGCTCAAAGGATTTTGAACATGATGTAGCAGTCAGATTCTCAAAAGCCCTGAGAAAAAGGTCCCAAATGGAGCACTTACTAAAAATAGTAAGTTGTCAGAATTCAGCGAAATTTTAATGGGAACCTACATGAAGCCTCTTGATTGCAGTGCCAAGCTCAGATTTCAATCCGTTTACTCAACTCGATGACAAACCAAGCCTGAAGAACGAAAACCCTAATCTGACAAAACACACTTCAAATTTAGCCAAAATTCCAAATTGGGCCCAAAGAAGGGTACATCCCCGGAAAGACATAAGGAACAAGGAGAGACAGCTGCAAAACAACCCAAAACCAAAGCCAAAAGACCCAAATGGAGCAAAAATTAGGGGGTACCCATTTTGAATGGGGTGATGTGTGAAAAGGTCACAACACCTAGGTTTTGACATCAATGACAACAACGCCAAATCTTCTCAACAACTTTTCAACAAAGTAGACTTCCGATCATCTATAGAGCCTGCCCAATCAGAATTAGTATGCCCAACCAACTTACTCTCCTTGAAATGCTGAAAAATAGATACCATAATGCACTGCCCCTTGAAGATACTTGAGAATCCTTTTAGGAACACTCCAATGTGTCTCCTTAGGTTTAGACATGATTCTAGAGGCTAGACTTCCTGTAAATGTGATATTTGGTCTAGCCTATAAAGAGTGGGACTCGTGGAAGGAGAATCATTAGAATTGGACAACTTAACTCCAACATCTGTAGGTGTAGCCATGGGCTTGCAATCTTGCATACGAAACCTATGAAGAAGACCTGAAACATACTTCTGCTGTGACAAAATTATACCATTTGTATGTTGCCAAACTTCGAAGACCAGGAAAGTAATGCATTTGTCCTAAATTGTCATTTCAAATTCTGAAACCATAGTTGCTCTAAATTCAGGAAACAAAGAGGAATTATTCCTAGTCAGATCATCCACATATAAAACAACAATTAGAATATTCCCACCAAAATGTCTAATATAAAAAATATGATTAGATTGACTTTTTAGAAAACATTTTTGCTGAAGGTAAGAATCAATTCTGGATTACCATGTTTTGGGTGCTTGTTTTAGACCATACAAAGTCTTCTTCAACTTGTAAACAAAATGTTCTTTTGAAAGTACTTCAAAACCTTGAGGTTGAGAAACATAAACTTCTTTATCAATATAATCATTAAAAATGCACTCTTAACATCCATTTGATAAACATTCCATCCATTTTGAGCAGCTAAAGACAAGACTAATTGAATAGTATCCATCTTGGCTATAGGAGCAAAAATTTCGGTATAGTCAATACCTTTTTGTTGAGTGTACCCATTTGAAACCAATCTAGCCTTATATTTATCAATAGTTCCATTAAATTTATATATCCATTTTGTAGAAACAACATCCTTACCAGGGGGCAATTCGACCAACTCCCAATTGTCATTTCACTCAATGGATGCCATTTCACTCTTCATGGCTGAAACCCACTCTTCTTTTGCACTGGTTTCTACAAAATTTTCTGGCCCATCATTTTGCACATGAGTAATGAGAGCATAGTTCACTTTTCTATGAGACCTTGTAGTCATCTGATCAAAATTAGTGTCCAACACGAGTGGTGGGGGATGATTTTCTCAGTTCTGCTTTGGTATTTTTAATATCTCCTAGTGTTCACATTTGAGGATGAAGGTTCTGCATTATCAATGACTTCTGATTCATTAGACACAAGTAGATGAGAGTCCTCTTTGCCTAAATCATTCATAGGAGGGTTAGATTTCAGCAGGAGTATATTGTGCTTTTTCATCAAATACGACATCTCTATTTATGATTAATTTAGCAGAGGCAGGCAGGATGTTGGAAAAGTTTTGGAATATGGCTTTACACATCCCAATTGCTTTGATACCAATTGAAGGTATCAAACAACAAACAAAATCCTAATGATCATTTGCAGATCATCAACACACAAAAATGAAGAGATAATTGAAGGGCACACCAAAACACCTTGTTGAAATTCATTGATCCAAACTACACATTTACACAATAGGATTCACAGCTGAATCCAACTAATCAAGCAACTAATCTGAAGAACTACCTGCTAGCAACAACTAATCTAATAACAATATTCGTTAATGAATAATTACTGTCATTACATTGGTCCTAAGTAAGTTGTGATTATTCTACAAAGACCAGAAAAGTGTGCTGTGGAAATATGTGCTGCATAACTGACAATTGCAAAGCCTCAAGTGGGATGGCATGATATAAAATTTCAAGCTCCATATTTCCAGAAATGTTAAAATTAATCCCTCTTTCTTTCTTGCTGTGTCTTATCCAATTTATTATTGCTGATCTTACATATCAATATTTTCTAAAGTTCAGATTTCAACCCACATAATGTATTTATGTATTTTTAAGCAAGGGTTAGAAGATACAAAAGGGGATTTGTTTTTGAAATATTGCTTGGTATGTTGAGCAAAATACAGTAGGCTAATCATATTGGCAAACATTAGGACAAGTAAGCTGGGCTGGATTCTTAGGTGTTGCCAACAATTATAACTTTGAAGTCAAATGGAGGCATGTTGCACACAGCACGAGTTTAAATTTGCTAGTTGATATCTGTAGGAATGTGGGAAGTGGAGCTCTGACACTTTTTTGGGGTTTGGTTTTAGACAGTTCGTTGTACTTTATAACATTAGAAGCTTCTGAGAATATATGCATTTACTCATCATTTTGAATATTGGCAAACATTAGAAGAAGTAAGCTGGGCTGGATTCTTAGGTGTTGCCAACAATTATAACTTTGAAGTCAAATGGAGGCATGTTGCACATACCAGGAGTTTAAATTTGCTAGTGGATATCTGTAGGAATGTGGGAAGTGGAGCTCTTGCACTTTTTTGGGGTTTGGTTTTAGACAGTTCATTGTACTTTATAACATTAGAAGCTTCTGAGAATATATGCATTTACTCATCATTTTATTTCCTTCTTATCTGTGAGGATAACTGCAAGGCAGACAGTGGGTCTCTGACATATTTGGGTGTTTTTTGTCCAGAGAGATACTTCAGAATTAACTACTGAAAACAGTGAATTAAAATTGCGCTTGCAAGCTATGGAACAGCATGCACAACTTCGTGATGGTAAGTTCTGTTCCTTGATTTACTCCAAGAGCTTTACTGATGTTAGGTACTATGTTCTATTTGCTTGGTCTATATATTGTTTTTGTGAGGATTACTTTCCTGATCATTTTACTGCCCTCTGCTTTGTTTAAAATAAAACAAGCCATAAGTCAACTCTTGATGAGATGAATTTGTATATCATAAAACATACATGTTTTCTTCCTTATATTTGATTATTTACTTAAATTGGACATGTGATCCACCTAGGCGATCCTTCCAAAGCTAGTATAACTATCCGAGCTCACAGTCTTGCCTATTGTTAAGTAACTCAAGGCAGCTGTTCGCATATGCCCTATAGCTGCTGGTGGAGTGGTCCATCTCTCATCTAATGAATAAGTTTGATGGCTAAGCTGATGATTATGAATAAAATTTGAGGATGAGGTTTGCCATAGATTATTGTGAACCTACCTAGACCTACACCTACTATTAGGTGAGGTAGTTGCCGCTTTAGTATCTTAATGGTGCACTGAAACGTTACCATTCACGACACTTGACAACATTTGGCTTTGAGAGCTTGACTAATGCTACAATAGAGACAATGTAGCATTCTCTAGGTGAGTCTATGAACCAAAGAGACAAGTGATGTTGTGAACCAAATAAATACTTTGCTTGCTCTTGAGATGAATGTGGGTTAGGATTGTTTTGGAGATTTTTTTTCATGGGGTAGAGGTTCTAGTGTGGGCCTTGGGTCGATATTCCCTTTGGATAGTAGGATAACTCAGCAAGAGGAAATATTGCAGTAGTAGTTATTTGTTGAGGGAGGTTGAAGCATTGTTTCCCATTTTCTTTCCTATAGCAATACCCAAAGAGCGCGAGATATCATTTACAAAAGTATTGTCCCTTGATAGTGTGGGGGCTCTTCTTGTTTATTGGTAGGAATTCTTTTGTTGTGGATGTTGAAGCATCATCTCCTATTTCTTCTCCTCCGTCCTTGTTTGGCGAGTGATTAGGCATTATTAATAGAAAACTCTCCCTCCCTTGGGTTGATAATCCCTTTGGATAGTAGGATAACTCAGCAAGAGGAAATATTTCGGTTGTAGTTATTTGTTGAGGGAGGTTGAAGCATTGTCTCCCATTTTGTCTACTATAGCAATATCCAAAGAGAGCGAGGTATCGTTTACAAAAGTAGTTTCCCTTGATAGTGTGGGGGCTCTTCTTGTTTATTGGTAGCAATTCTTTTGTTGTGGATGTTGAAGCATCATCTCCTATTTCTTCTCCTCCGTCCTTGTTTGGTAGGTGATTTAGACATTATTAATAGACAACTCTCCCTCCCTTTGAAGGAGAAGTAAATCAATGCTCATTTCCATTATTGGAGATTCCTTTTCTAATGCACTTTCCTTACGCACAGTAGTGTCTCCTTGTCAATTGAAATAGGGAATGATAGGACTCAATCTTCACGTTCAATTAATTCAATTTTCTATGTTGGCTAGGCTTGTGAACCACTTGATTTTGGAGAATTCAAAGTTGAGGTGTAAGCATCATGAATCACTTGATTTTTTATTCTAAAAAATTGAGTTCTAAATTATATCATAAAAAGAGAGGGAGAGGCATAAGCTTGATTTTTGTGTTGCAAAAATTGAGAGGTGAGCCTTGAGTGGACCACTTTTGGAGAATCCAAAATCAAGGCACAAGTGAAATAACCAATAATAAGAGGAGAGGTATGTAGTTCACTCTTGATAAAGGACCCTAGTCATCTATAGTGGGGGGCACTTTACTAAGGGGACACCATGCTTTGTTAGTGGACTAAATTTCATGAAATTCATATGCATGCATCACGCTGGTGTGAACTTATAAAATTCTCTAGGGTGCCTCCAATGCCAATGGCAATCTTTCTTGGTTAGCTAGGCAAGAGGTGGGTTAGTTCAAGGGGTGAATGATTGAGTAGTTAGTGGTTCACTAACAAAAAATGAATCTTTGGTAATGCAAGAAAAGAAAAAGTAGGTGGGAAGGAGAAAAATTAAAAAAAAATCTTTTTCCTTACGATATTGTCATAAAGCACCCCTTCTAAAATTATAGGGTTATTTTGCTAAGTTCCTTCAACGTGGTTTGCTTAAGTGCCCTAGTATACTCTACTCATTCACCTTTGTTGGTTTGGGGTATACATTTAGTTCATTGGGAGGGCCCTAACCATCCAAAGTAGGGGCCCACTAGTGGGCTATTGTGTTTTTTGCCTTGATGTTTTTTTTTTGTATTCTTTATCCATCTATTAGGTCAATTTGGTTGTTTTTTCACCTAGTTTTGGGTGCATGGTGTCTTAACATCTAGTCGTTGGTACTCTACATCTTTATGGAGAATTCAATTTTATTGGGTCCATGTTAGAGACAATAGGATAGTTGTTACACTATTTGTTGAGGTTGTTATCTCCCAACTATTGAGATTAACTAGTTTGTTATTGCTCTTACCTTGTCCTCATATATCCTTCCTTGACAAATTGTTAGTCGAGCCTCACTATTAGAAGAGGGGGTCAGGCTAGTGGTTTGTTCAACCCACTATCCATAGTAGGGAGGAGATTGACTTTACTTGTTTGTTTTACCATTGTTGGTTTCGACCACACTTTAATTTTAGCCAACAAGCCAAGCATTCAAGTGGAGAGAGATTTATCAAAATATTTAGTTTAGATCAATTAATGAATAACTATACGTGTTGCAAACATAAGACTTTCTATGTACTATCTAAAATAGTTTTGAGTGATTTGCAAAAAATATTGCTCACCTCTTGACCTATTGGTCAAGGTTTGTAATCTCCTATGCCGACCTCAATTTTTTTCACAAAATTCAATGGGTTGGAAGTGGGCGAGAGGGACACCAAATTGGATTCATATCCATTCACATCCTTAGTAGCATATTTGGGTTACGGGGTGAGAGATGAGACAGTAGCTCACTATGTTGACTAGACTTTACATAGATTGAAAGAGGAGCCAATTCAATAGGTAGTGGGAATTTGATGCACTTGGGTGAATAGGAATGAGATGGATACATGGGTTAAATGAGTATCCCACACTTGAGAGACCCCCCACATAAGCTAGGATAGGTGGTTTGTAGTTCCCACTTATAAATAGAATTTGAATGTAGCTGATTTCACAACTTTCCTTCAGTTGCAAAGTACGGTGGGTAGTGTTAAGTCCTTGAATTTTTCAAGGAAATAAACTTGATCAAAATCTTGATTGGTTGATTCTTCCATTCTAAAGTGAAGGACCTTGGCCTTAAACAAAAGGTGTTTGGTTTAGCATTGACATGCATAGATGATTTGTGGCCTGCTACAAGGAAATGAACTATGGTGCCCTTAGTTACTGACAAGGAACTATGCTGACTATAAGTGACTAATTGGATGGATGGTAGTGTGGCACAAATTGGCTATCTATATGTATGATTGATGAGAAGATGTGGTGATCAAGAATTCATAGCATAATTGCGCATCTAATGGATTTTGATCTAATCACTAAAGGTAACCATTGATTAACACAATGGAGACAAAAATAATATATTGAGCAAAATCTATAGAGAAGATGGGGTTGAAATGAGGTTGGTCCTTTAGTACACATTTCGTATATTGGTTTGATGATGAAGAAACAATATTACAAGTTCTGGTTAGTTTTGAATTTTAGTTTAGTTGCCTAAATACTAACATTGCCATATCTATTCTCTTCCCTTGCTTTGCTTGAGGGCGGCAATGTGAAAGAGAATTCCTACCTAGTTGTACTCTAGATCCATATGTTTTAAAGCATGGCATGAACGACGCTTCTACTATCTCTTTGCTTAGCCAATGAGGGGTTTCATGTCACCTATTGAATCTAGGAACTCAAAACATGGGTTAAATGAGCCAATTCAATAGTTAGTGGGAATGTGATGCACTTGGGTGAATAGGAATGAGATGGATACATGGGTTAAATGAGTATCCCACACTCGAGAGTCACCCCACATAAGCTAGGGTAGGTGGTTTGTAGTTCCTACCTATAAATAGAATTTGAATGTAGCTGATTTCACAACTTTCCTTTAGTTGCAAAGCATGGTGGTTAGTGTTAAGTCCTTGAATGTAGCAAGGAAATACACTTGATCAAAATCTTGATTGGTTGGTTCCTCAATCCTAAAGTGAAGGACCTTGGCCTTAAACAAAAAGTGTTTGGTTTGGCATTGAACATGCATAGATGATTTGTGACCTGCTACAAGGAAATGAACTATGGTGCCCTTAGTTAGTGACAAGGAACTATGTTGACTATAAGTGACTAATTGGATGGATGGTAGTGTGGCACAAATTGGCTATCTATATGTATTATTGATGAGAAGATGGGGTGATCAAGAATTCATAGCATAATTGGGCATCTAATGGATTTTGATCCAATCACTAAAGGTAACCTTAATAAGTGCAATGGAGACAAAAAGAATATATTGAGCAAAATCTATAGAGAAGATGGGGTCGAAATGAGGTTGATCCTTTAGTACACATTTCGTATACTGGTTCGATGATGAAGAAACAATATCACAAGTTGTGGTAAGTTTCAGATTTTAGTTTAGTTGCCTAAATACTAACATTGCCATATCTATTCTCTTCCCTTGCTTTGCATGAGGGTGGCAATGGGAAAGATAAGTCCTACCTAGTTGTACTCTAGATCCATACGATTTAAAGCATGGTATGAACAATGCTCTAACTATCTATTTGCTTAGCCAATGAGGGGTTTCATGTCATATTTTCGAATCTAGGAACTCAAAACATGTCCATAAGCAACAATAGCTCTTGCTAGAGCAATGATTATTTATTATTTCGATCCATGCTTCTAAAAATTAGAGAAATGGCTTGAGTTCTAATTCTCTCCTTTTTCAACAATGAAGTGACATTCAATAATTTCTCCATAGATTCTACATCCGATGTAACTTGACCTCATTTCGCGTCCTTCAACACCATCTTCCTTATTAGATTGCTTGCTATAGAAATGATTGATACTAAGTTGCTGGTTTGGGTATGGGTTCAAGGTTTAGGCTCACTGATACAACAATTTTTTCTTGGGTAAGGTACAATTGGGTTTGATTGCACAATATATATAATTTTAAAAACATATAAAAATATTCATAATAACAATATTAATATGTAAAAAATAAACAATTCAATAAATATAAATATATTAACAATAAATTTAAGATAAATTAACAGTAAATAAATAATAGAAATATTATAAATAAATTAATATATTTAATTTTTTGATACAAAATTTATTTTAGTTAATATATATATTTTAATAAATAAATATATTCATCAAATTAATTAAATATCAAATGCATAACAAATTAGAGTTAGAATAAATTAACCTTTTAAAAACTAGTCTTCTATGATCCATGTAGGATTAAAATATGTTAATAAACCATTAAAAGATGAATGAACTAGTGCATTTACAAGGTTTGGACAAAAAAATGATTTGGATAGCATTAAAAATAAAATCAAAGTTGCAATAACTTTGTTCCATAAAATCCTTAGACCAAAATATCTATTTTCTTTAGACTAAAAGAAAGAAAGAGCAAGCCATAAATCTTTTGGGTGGAAATAAAGTTCAATTTACTTTGTGCCAAATAGGGTATAAAAGGAGTTGTGGCATATTCTTGAAAAGAATTGTAGAGAGCAAGTTTTATATGGAGGTGTGGTATAGACAATGGATGGGGGGGGAACAAAGACTTTGCTTTTGTAGTTGAAAGAGGTAGTGCAAAAGGGAGAGAGGAAGCATGTGATGGAGCACATGTAGGAATAGGTGGAGCTGGTGGTGGAGGAGATAGCTGAGAAGGATATCCTAAAAGTCTTCTTGCTTTCTTGGAGAAGTGTGGCAAAGTAGCCCTTCCTCTAGATTGACACCTAATTTTAAACATTGCATAAAAATATAAGTGTCAAGTCGTGTTCACAAAAGCACCAACCCTTATTTGGGCCCCATCGTAGCCATATTATCCATAACTTTGAGTCCATTAGGGAACAATTCTGCTTGCCACTTGTGCCCTATTCTACAATGGGGCCATAGTTATCAGCTCAATGAACCCAAAACCTTTGAATAAAAACATGATTGTAGAAGACCTGATTTCAACCTAAAAAATAAGATTATAAAAATATGTTTTTTCAAGTTTTCTCTTGTATGAGTTTGGGGCAAATTTTGTGGGAACTAGATTTGGGATTTGAACTTGTCCTATTTGTTATGGTGACGAAACCTAAACTAGCCAAACCCAGTAACTTAGAAATGATATATAGTTGCTAGATGCTATACCAAAACAAAGTGACCCACTCTTGTTCACTCAAAGTGTCATCATGTTTTTAGTATTTGGATCCAATGAAACTTTGTATTCAAAGTCTCTGTAAGTATGCTTATCCATCAATTGGTTCATGATTTTGTATTGATATTTGCAATGAGAAGGTGGAATGATTGGCATAATTGGTTGTCACATCACACCATGTCAACCATTTTTTTGATTCTTCAATCGATAAAGGGTTTAAGTTGCCTTAAGGGAAGTGATTAAAAAAGAATGAGAAATGCTCTTGATATTTGAATCAGTTTGATAGGATAATGTGCAATGATGCCATGCCATACTATAACTGACCAAATTGAAGCACAAGATGGCCTTTTATTCATGAACAATTTGGTGATGCTATTGAGAATGTCCACTTGAGATGGATTGAATCCTTGTGTCATTGCCAATTGGGTAAGGAGCTAGGAACAATTGCCCATTTGTGCTGTGAGAGTTCCTTTGTTATGTAATCCACCCATCATATTCATATTCACAATTTGAGGGAAAGGTATGTCTATAACCCCAAATGTTCTAGTGTTTCAATACATGACACCCCCATTCAATTCCTTGCTAAGTCAATGACCTCACTCATTGATGTGTATTTGGCTGTAATTTCCAATTTGTACATATATTGTTAATACTTATAGATTGTATTGTAAGGAGGCACATTAGTTGAGTGACATGTTTGGTGATCATGATCATAAAGGAGTTGACCATGTTGCTCGGTCAATAATGTAGGGAGAAGGGTGAGTTATTAATAGTAACTAGCAAACCACTTGAGCAAGTAATTTGCTCTGTTAGCCCACTCGATACTCCACTGACTAGGCTCTTGCTTGTTGACACAACCTAGTGCAAAGTTGGTTGCTTGCTCTCAATCACTCTTTCTGTTCTTGAGGAACTGTTCTTTCCACTTGAACTGTTAGCACTATATTTTTCAAACCACTTGATCTTTGGGTAAAAGAAATCAAGGCATAAGTTGAGTGGGGGAGTCCTTTGCCTTTACCAACAAGAGTAGGCTAGGGTTCTCTCCAACTAGAATTGAGTTATTTATCAAACCAAAGAAAGCATAAATAAAATGCCAATGTAAACCAAGGAGAGATCACCTTTTCCTTCACCCGTAGAAGTGAGGATACTTCTCCCTCTCCCATCTCCCCAAGCAAAACATTACTTATCTAGCCTATGATTTTGTATGGCTTTGAGGTTTGGGGACCTAGCTTTGGATCCATTGATTGGGCCTGTATTGAGATGGTCCAGACTCACATGCTGCAACACATTATATGTCACAACATCAAGTATAGTTGCTGTTTTCTGTCTGATATATAACCCTAGATTGCCAAATTATGCTCAGATCTGATCCATTAAAATCAATTTCAGAATATAACCAACTCTTACTAGTGAAAGGATTGAATCAAGCAGCAGTATATATTGCATATTCTCCCGAATTTATAAACAAATCAGTAACTTCAATTCAAATCAGAATTTACTAGCAATTACAGACGATGTTAGTAATCGATTTTCATTTTACAAACATACCATACTGCTGTATGGATGGCAAATTCAGATGATAAACAGACTTGAATGGCTGGTTGAGACGGAACCCTTGCTGATACAGATGACAGCTGGAAGGCTACAGCTGTGACAGCTCTGGAAATGCAGATCAGCAGCTGGAAATGGAAGATTCAATAATTAACAATGTTAGATCTGTCCCTCAATGCTGGCGCTCCTAACTTAAGGCTGAAAATTGTGATGTGGCAGCAGTAAATAATGTTAAATCTGCTTCCCCAATGCTGGCGCATCCAAAAGATGACTAGAGAATGCAGGGTGACTCCAAGATCAGCATCAACAACAGCATAAGACCTCCTCTAATAGCTGCACTCACCCTCTAAATGCTGTGGCTAGACGATGTGCTGGTGCGGCTCACTAAATCAGGAATAGAATATAGCAATAAACTCTAAAATCCACCAACAATGGCACTCCAACAATAATTCTCCAATTTCGCAAGCCACTTGCTCCAAATCTGGAAACTTGAAAGGAACTTGCTAAAATCAGCTCCAATGCAACTCTTGTCTGATGATGCACTAGATGGAAATGAGGGTTTTAGTTCCCAATTCAGAAAATGAAGTCCAAGAGGGTTTTAGTCCTCCAAGACCCCCAAACAGCCAAGGGTTTTCGTCCTTGGTTGTGAACTTGAACAAAAATGCTCCAAGTGAAAATGCCAAATGAGGCTAGGTATCCTCTTTTTATACCCTTTTCAATTTGGGCCCTTGATTAAATTTCCCTCCAAACACTTTTTTTTTAATTTTTAATTTTTCTTAGTATTTAAAAATATTTTTTTATTTTAATGTGTTTAGAAAACATAATTTTTTTTGATAGTATTATTTGAGTAGCCCCTTAAATTCAAAATTGCCGGGCTCAACTCAAACAAGAATTATTAACTATTTTAATTCGAAAAAGGGGACATGACACTATTCCATAAAGCATTGTCTAGGTTGAGTTTGTTGCCTAGTTAATGTGTCTCAAGACTATTTTCCGACTTAACTTTTTACATACACAAACTCAAATCCGTGGGGGATTTTGATTTTGATTGTGACAAATATCCATACTTGGATCTCCTCTTCTAAGAGGATTTCTTGTTGGTACTTTAAAACTAGCTTGCTTTGTTTTTCTATTGGCATCTCTATTGATAGACTACCTCCTTTCTTGTATTCCTTGGACGCTCCTTTTTAACTCCTTCCTTTGAAGGAGACCATCACCAAAGTTGCTAGAAAGGACATCCCCAAGCAGTACATCCAGGCCACTTGGACCTCCTTTCCTATGCCACTCAACTTGAAGCTTGCATTTTTTGTTAAGCATTTCTTACGGGTGGAAGGTGGTATATTATGCTGTCCTCACTATCTCCAATGCCATTGGTTACATGGCTCAAGGTTTCCCCTTGGCCATTTGAGGGTGTATTCCCACCAGCTACAGGTTGGGATAGATTATCATATTCCTTGATTGGTCACATTTTTTTGTCTTTGCTCCTTCCAAGAGGTGGAGATTGAGGAGCATTTAATCTTTAGATGCCACATTTACTATGATATTCAAGGGAGATACTATTAAAATTCTAGGGACTCAGGCAACAATCTCTCCACTTTCTTTAGATATCTAGACCAGCAATGTTTGGCCCATTATCTTCAGGAGGCCATCACCCTTTGATGTAGATCCTTACATGGGGTGGGGTCTCAAGGGGTTCTAGAGTCCCTAGGTTGATCAACTTCTTCCAACACACCCATGAGATTGACAATTGTAATTGGCCCTTGAAGACCATTACTTCTCTTATAGATGTAGGTAGATTTGTGAGACGAAGATTCTCACAACTTTCACCTCAACATGTTGGCCCTTAGCATTGTGGTGTTGCTTCCTCCTGATGGTGTGGTTTGACTCCTTCTCATTGGCATAGATCTACTCCTCTCTAGCCACCCTCCAGCCATAGGGATAGATGCATACTACGGTCGTTTTCACTAATATTGGGTTATTTTGGCCTTGGATGATAGATGTGTACCTTGCTTAACCCTCCTAGTCTTTGACACTCCTCAATGAATATTTTCAGATCATGTATCCGTCCCTTCATAGTGATTGATGATGGTACCAATGACTTCACCATTTCTAGCCCAAATAGGGATACTCGATGATCTCCAATTTCCCTCAAGATTTGCTTGTTGGGGTTCTTGTTTCCCCCTTCTTGGCTATTTGGATGAGTTTCTCGACCAGTTGTGTTGGTGGCCCCTTGCTGTCTTGTACCAGTTGTGTTGGTGGTCCCTTGTTATTTTGTATTTCTTTGTTTTTTGTTCTCCCCTCTGTGGGGCTTTTCTAGGTTTCTCTTGCTAGAACTTTCTATTAAAAAATGGTGTACTCCTTGAGTGAAGTCTTTACCCAATAAACATATAGTTTCTTGGTCATCCTTGGACATTAATATAATTTCTTTCTTTCTATGAGATCACCTTTGTCTTCTCCTTGAGTGAAGTCTTTACCCAATAAATAGATAGTTTCTTTACCCAACAAACATATACTTTTTTCCATAAGTACTACTACTTTACAAACATAGTTCTATTTCTCTCTAATAGGTGTGAAACTTTGAAGAACACACACTACACCTTCTTCAAAGCATTTTGCATGAAATATTGTTTCTACTTCGTTTCCATGATGTAACTGGCCTGCTATTAAAAAGATGGGAGAAATAAGTACAGATGTAACATCTAGTGCATTGAAGTTCCCTTCTGGTTCTTTTTTCACTTTAAGGTTAATCAACCAACCCATTAGGGGGAATTTGGGTTAGAAAGGGCATCCTTAGAAATTCAAGAAATAAGGAAACTGTCTTCTAATTATTAGTAAAAATAATAAAATTAAAATATGAATCACCTAACTCGGCTCATAGATATGTAGAAACTTCTAAACACAATATTTCATATTAATCAATTGATTTTTTTAAATTTATTCTATCTTAAAAGTCAGAGTTATACTTATTTTACTACAAAGTTATTCCTTCTAATTTTAAAGGAAATGTAGAGTTCTAGTGAAGTTTATAGTTTTTTAGTTTCATGTTACTTTGTTTCTCAAAAAATGAAATGCTTTCTCATTTAGTTGATTTTATCTTTAGAAGTTACTATACTTTTAAAGGAAATGTTGTAGTTTTCACTGTAATTGTTTTTAATTTTAATTAACTTACTATTTTTCTTATACTTTTTATTTCAAAACTTAATACCTTATATTTAGAACTCAAAGATATACTAAAGGATAAGTGTGATAAAATTAACTATGATGAGTTAACTTGTAATGTTTTGAAGGTTAATTATGATAAATAAATTAATTATACTTCAGTTTGATCTTTGAGATGATGTCACCATATAGGATGATGCCATTTTTTATATTTATCATGTTAGTTTTACAAGAAATTTTCTTTATTTTAAGGGTTCGTTAAAGGACTCTTGATGTTGGGATATCCCCTAATATTCTTCCCCTTCTCTATAATGGGCAATACTTGTGGATCTATTTGCATTGCTAACTTGAATAGAGCTCTTTTCATTGATTAAGTACAGGAGAGTGGATCTGTTTGTAATGGGTTGTGGTCTTGTTTCCAAGATTGGGGTATGCAATCAGCTTCCATAGGGTCAATGGAGTTGCCGTTGCCCTCCGACCCATGTGGGTCCTGTTGTGCAGTTTTTGCACACACGTCCCACTGAAAGTGGGGACCCTCTTTTTTCGCTTTTTGGTGTTTTGGCCTTTCTTTTCTGGGGTTTTCGCTTGCTTGGGTTCATGCTTTAATGTCTATCTTGCTAATTGAAGTGGCACATTCATGAATATTATTGAAAATTTTGAGTTCTGACTTTATTCCTGAGTTTTCACTGCTTTCGGGAAAATCCGCCTGGGCCGAATTCTCTCGGTTTTCTTCCAATGTTCGGAGGTTGTTGCCATTTGACACTGTTTTCGGGAAAATCAATATGGTTCGGATTTCCCTGAAGTCTGTCACCGTGTCGAATCCCCGGGTTTTCGTGGTTGTGGCTGTCTTGTCGACTGCATTAATGGCGTTTGTGCGGGTGTTTTGGGGCTTTGATATATTGGATTTTGGGAAGTGTTTGATCATTTGAGTTTGTTCATTTGCTATCATTTGAGCTTGAGTCTTGGAGCTTTTGGTGTTTTGCTGGATTGTGATTTTCAAGGCCATTTTGACTGTTGCATTGGAATTTCGGGTGTGTGAATTGTATCCTGTTTGCATTCGACAGTCGTCTGTTGGCATCTCCAGTTCCAGTCTTTTCGCTCCCATGGTACGTTGAAATGCTCCTTTACTCTGTTGATTTCGAATTGCTTCGCCTCATTTGCTTTCTGGTCCTTCGTGATTTCCTGGTTTCCTTGGGTATGCGTGTCATCATTGGGCGTTTTGGGGGTTTGCGTTGCTGCACCAGTCTGCTTGGTGGGTCATTGATGTTTACTTTGGTCTGGCATTATTTCTTTTGGGTGTTTGCTTGCATTGGTCTTAAGACTCTCAATTCTAGTGTGTGAACAAGTTGTGCCTGGTTCTATGTGTTTTCATGGTAGACATTTTAGGGTTCTTGACCTAGGGCATGGCCAATCTTCCTCAAATTGCTGTGAGGAGTGTTCTAAATTCGTGTTTCATTCATTGGAGGTCTAGGTTAAGTTGTTGTCAAAATACAGGCTTTAGATCCGGATTTGTTGAATCGTTTTGGTAAAAGTAAAGAAGATGTGGACGGGTTCGGGTTTTCGAGGTCCTTGCGGAATTCCGCTTCCCTCGGATTTCCCCGACTTATCTCCTTCTTTCTCTTTTACCACTTTTTCTTGGATTTCATCTGTCTTGCCAAAATCCGCTTCCCTCGGATTTTCCTGGTGTTCATAGTCAGGTCGTTTTACCAATTTCGTGCTTTAATTTTGATATATCCGGATTTCGCCAAAATCCGTTCACTTCGGATTTTCCCGGATGTTCCGTGTCTCCTCCTTTTTCCCGGGTTAGTTGTAATTGGTGCTATTTTCTCCAAAATCCGTCCTTGGCGGATTCTTCCGAGTTTTCTGGGAAAATATTGAATTTGATGGTTGTGAAGGATCTATTTATTGATAATGTATTTGATTGATTAAATGAGCTTATGCTAAGTGTTTCTAATGGTATTCCTTTGTTAATTAATGGATTAAAATGATGTTTTGGGATTTTGCGTGCTTGGTTCGTTGGACTCCGCCTGGTCCGGATTTTCCCGAAAATCCTCTCCAGTGTAGAACCCTCGAGGGGGGGTGAAATCCCGAACTTTGGGGTACTGATTTCCTGCACTTCTTGTTTCTTGTGGATCTGATTGTGGTCATCTTTATGTGTTTGCAAGCAGGATCAGGACAGGATGTTGCTGGTCGAGATAAAGGGAAGGCAACAAATCTGGGTGCAGAGACTTCTTCCATCTCAGATGCAGAGAAAGTGAAATTAGACATAAGGAGCTAGATTCCTGAGAGCAAGTTGACCTCAATTTGGTCAGGAATCATAGATACAAATGTGGGCATGTGGGACTATGAGGAGTTCAAGGCTGAGATGTCAGCACCGAGCCCTCCTCTATTGGCAAAAAGAATGGTAGACTTCGGATTGGCTCATGTGGTAGGTTTTCCTTCCACGGTGCAGTGCTATGAATTAGTGCTTGAGTGTGCCAAAAATTATGATAGAGGGACACAGAGGATAATTGGTCCCCAGGGCAGGATTTTGGTTGGCTTTTGTCCTGTGTCCATTGCTGCAACCTTTGACATGCCTGATAGCTCCCATGTGGTGGCCTTTGACAAGGATGGGGCCAGGAAGTATTATGAGGAGAATGTAGTCAAGTCTTAGTAGGTGATTAACTCTTTGCTAGAGAAGCCTAAATCCCATTTCTCCAAGTTGCCTAAGCAACTATTCAGGCTTAAGTTCAAGAGAGAGTACTACAATGTCATCACTCTTCTCAGTAGGTTGGTGGGATTGAAGAGTGTAGGTGTGTTCGAGACCTAGATGTTTAATGTAATTGCTAGAATGGAGTAGGGAATTGACTATCACTAGGCAGGTGTCATCAGTGGTATGATTCATGAACAGTTATCCAATGTCTTGCAAACCAAGACTTTTACCATGACCTCTTACCTAGTGTATTCATTGGCGAGACTTCACCCGTACAAGGGGTTAAGCACTAGGGGTACCTTTGGGCAGGATGCCATCTATGAAGTATATCCACAGTTGCACCTAACTGGAGGAAGTTACAGGAGATCCAATGATGCTTTCACCATGTACATCACTAGATTGCTCCAAGGTGCAGAGCATATGAGAATTTCAGATAAGGCTAAAGAATTGATAAGGAGATATGGGGCATGGTTTATCCAGTTCCCAACTTTCTCATACATCAGAATTGATGGTTTTTAGAGGGCTCCCTACAGACTCCCTAGATACCCTACTGATCATGTCATATTGTTGGAAGTCACTAGGCAGATTTGTGACTTCGACAATGTTGTAAAGGGAGAGATGCACAAGATTGGTTTTGGGAATGATTTTCCCCTCAAGATAGGAATGGGGGAGGTTTGTGCTTCTATCCAGTTTGCTCATACTTCTGAGGAGATGAGTACTCTTGGTCTCTCTTTCCATTCCAAGAGGGCAAGGTTTGACATCACTGGCGAAGCTCAAAAGAAGGCCAGTAGGGAATATAGCCATAAGGCTCACATTGAAGACTACTGGGTTAACCTTGCTGATGAGTTTGAGGTAAGAAAGAAGAAGTTCTCTAGACTGCCAGTGGATTTGGTAAGGCTATACAATGTGAAGGCCATCCTTGACCAGGTAGAAGAAGATGGAAACCTAATCCAGGGTCATGTCTATGAGGCAGTAAAAGATAGGCCGGTTGGAGAAGTTTATTGGTTAGAGGAAGAAAAGACTGAGTTAGACCAAGTCATGGCCCCGGTAATCAAATACACCAAGATGCGGTTGAAGCACAAGATGCTAGAGTTGGAAGCTGAAGGTGTTCCATGCACCTATGATTTGATGGGAGACTTAGAGTCTCACTCCGCTTCCGGGGGCTCACTTGAACTAGATCCTAAGGGTAAGGAAAAGGTGGATTCTCCTTTCAGAATCCAGGTAAGGGATGTTCAAGATGAGAAGGCTGCAGAGGTAAGTAAACAGAGGAAACCTGTTGCTAAGAAGAGAAGACATGCCTCGAGGAAAGAAGTTGAAAAGAACAAGGAAGAAGAAGAGGAGGTAGAAAGTGCTCCTCCATTGATAAAAAGAAGAAGAATTACAAAACTGTCACAGAAGGTGGAGGAGGCTCCTAAAGTTGATAAAGAGGGTGAGCCACCAGTGGTAGAGGTGGAGAGCTCAGGGGAAAAGACACAAGTATACATGAGGAGGTCAAGGACTCCTTCTCCAAGGGACACTGCAGCAAAGGAGAATGTTTCGGCGAGTGTTCCTGTTGTTGAACAGGTGAGTGTCTCCATTCCTCAGGATGCCGGTAACACACAGGAAGAACCAAAGAAGGATGAAGATCCTAAGGATTTGGGCGAGGAAGAGTTTCAAGAGGGAGACCTCTATAATGTAGAGGCAGAGATTGATAAGGTATTACAGTCCCCCTTGGTGGCATATGTGGACTCATCTGTGAAGAAACAAGTAAACAAGTCTCCTCAAAAGGAGGAAGAGATACCAGCTAGGGCCCCTTCACCAGTACAGGTGGTTGTGGAAGAACAAGTACAAGAGAAGGAGAATCCAGCCGTGGACATCCCCAATATGCTAAGTGTTGAAAAGGATGCAACTGCTGATCAGCAGGAACAAGGACAAGATAAGCAAGATACGGTGCCTGTTGGGTCTACTATTCCAGATTGGCTTGAGAAGGAGTTGAAGAGTAAAATGGTGATAGTGGAGGATGCTCCTCCTAATTGGGATGTTCTCATGGCTAATGTAGAGAAGGGAAAAACTAAGAAGAAAGCAAGGGTTGTGTCCCGAATTGAAAGAGATGAGTCAAGTAACAGAGTGGCTCACATTGCTACCCTTGCTCCAAACAAAGATAGAGACAATGTGATTGCCCAGGACTATCATGTGCAAATTGTTGACTTAGGGCATGCTATTGTGGAGCAAGATATTGAAAAATATGAAGGCTCCAGTGTTGTGATTGTGGGCAGGTTGAAGAAGGTTGTGCAGACTAGGCATGAGCTAGAGAAGGAGAATGAGAAACTGAAGAAATACTTGCAAGAGTTGATGAAACCCTTGCAAGCTATTGGCTCTTCCTCCTCTGCTGCAAGTTTCTTACCTCAGGAGACAATATCTGAGCTTGAAAAGATGAAGGGCACCACACATGCTACAATTGTTTGGTTGCAGGGTGTCCAAACTAAAGGAGATGATGCTATTAAGAGCATTTTGTCAACTGCAGGAGATGCAATGAGATCAGTGGATTGGCTAAAGGCTGTATTAGCTCAAGATAATGTGGATACCGACCTCCTACTGCAGAAGGCCACAACAATCATGGGATTCACTAAAGATAAATTGGTAGGGTGTGGGATTCTTCCTTTTCCAAGAGTGTCTGAACCTTGGGAATGGTTTGAAATCCTGCAAATGAGGCAGAAGGCCTTAAGAAAAATCCATAAACAGGCAAGGTAGATTGAGGACACATTGGCTGGTATCCATGATAAATGTATTTCATTCTTTGAGGTCATGACTAGAAGGAAGAAGTTTGCTTGGAAACATCTCAATTTGGAGCAGCTTAGGAAGTGGTGGAGAGATATTTATTCTCCAATCAGTGAAGGACCAGTTACTGGATATCAGTTGGATGATGCTGCAACTTATATTGCAGTCATGGACAAATATTTGACTAATAGGGCTGATTGGGATGGTGCAGTTAGGCAGGCAAGAGATGACATCAAGTCTCTTGAGAGAAGGATTAGGGTTTTGCCTGTGCCACCTGTTGCTGAGCTGGATAGAGTTTTGTTGGCCGTACATGGTGAAGAAGATTGAGCTAAGGACAAAGATGGGGAGTAGCTATATAGGGCTACATTGAGATTTGTGCTTCCCATTATCCACATGTATTGGGCCGACCCTTTTGGCATCTTGGTGGTTTTGGATGAAATTGGTGCCAATGGCACATTTCATATTTTGTTCAAATATCTTTTGGGCCGACCTATCTTAGGGATTTTCTATAAAACAGGCATGTTGCCTCATTTGAAGAATAGATAGGCACATAGAAGAATAGAAGGATAGAGAGAAAATAGATAAATGATATTAGAGCGACTTAGGGTTTATTCTCAAGCAAGTGTTGTAATAGAAAACTTGAGTTGTTGCTATTTTGGATGATTTAATATAAGAGAGATATTGTGTTTGGTATCTATCTTCTGGAATTTCATCTGGCATGGTTCTTGTTATTCTACCTTTGAAATTGCTTATAAGTTTATGGTTAAATGGTTTGATAATGCTTAGGGTTTCATGTTTGGAATGTTTGTAGTGATCTCTAGTCCATACTTTTTGCAGTTAGTTGATTGTTAGCTGCTTTGCAAAGTTAGCTTGGACTTAAAACTGTGCTTAGTTCAATTATAAGGGTTTGTTCATCTCAATTGCAATAAGGGTTGGCTGAATGAATGTTTATGATCTGAAAATTTTAAATACCTTAGAAGATTGCACTATTTCTGTGAAATTGCAGATTCATCTAGGTCAAGCAGAAGATAGTTTATGAGAGATCAGTCCATTTTGAACATTTTATCTTTTGGCATTTTCAATCTTAGGGTTAGAAGTAGTCTTAGAATTGTCTCTGAAACCTTTATCTTTTGCTGTTTCTTTATTATCAGGATTCCAATCAAGTTTCAAAGTATCAATTTATTGTTTATATCTGATAGATTCAAAGTCCAGTGTTTGCTCGTAGTAAGGTCCCTTTGTGATTACCAGTATTTTCACATTTATCACTGAGTTGTTTTGTTGCATTGTCAAGACCTGACATTAGAGACCTTGGGGTTATCTCTTTTCCCATAGAGATTTACCTTTCAAGAGAGATAGGATTTCATATTCTGTCTGAGTTGTTGCTGTGCAGAAAACACCATCAACAGGTCCATATCTAGATTCTCCAGCATGGCCGGGAAAGTGGATTTCTTGTTTGCAAATTGATATTAATAAATATCAGACAAACATGTTCAACAACATGCATATTTTTATACAAGTTTTGTTGACTCAAAAATTGGGGCAGTATGAGGATGTTTGAAGAGATCGACTAAGTTTCAGGGAATGACATGGGATGCAAACATTAAATTATACAAAAATGTAATTTTTGTACAATTTATTTTATAACTTGGATAGATTATAAGTTCATAAAGAAACAAAAGTAATTAAAATAATTAAGCAAAATGCAAAATATTAAATCATTTATGAAAACTATTCTTAATTCTAAAGTTTACCAATTTTTAGTTCAAATCAGATTTCACACTGATTAAAAATCTGCATTCTTCATATTCTATAAGTTACTAATATTTCAGAATCATAAATAAGTATTTTACTCAAATAACTGTAAAGCATAGTTCAGAAAAAAACTTGATATCAACTTTACAAGGTTGATTGAAGGTTTATTAATGTTGGAAGAATGAATGCATGGAGTCAGATAATTGGATGGTACTCACTTCAATGAGTATCACCTGTATGTATTATTGAATAGGGAAGTTACATGGTGGTTGTGACTTAATTTTAACTTACCTTTTAGAGATAACTAATGTGATCTACATCGTTAACACAAGCAACAAATGCCTGTTTATTAAGTGTAGTCTAACTTATTATTTTATCTAATACTCCTTAATGATAAGCTGGAGACAACTCCAATGCTGTCCTGAAATTTGATAAAGAGAATAGCACCAACAGGTTTAGACATTAGATCAGATTTTTTCTGAAAAGTATAGCAGTGGAGAGAAATAACATTAATGTCAACCATTTGTCGAATGTAGTGACAATAAACCTTAATATGTTTGGTCTGTGCATGATAAACTGGCTTCTTCACTAGCTTCAAGATTTCTTCATTGTCAATAAAACCAGAGAACATAATTTGAGGAAATTGTAGGTCATTCAAAACTGAGTGGAACTGTATTTCTTCTCATCTGGCTCTAACAATTGCTTTGTACTCTGCTTTAGTGGAAGATAAGTTGTAGTTTGTTGAAGCTTTCTTTGCCGTGAAACAAATTCCAAGCCCAAGGAAAATATACAGCTAGTAGTTGATCTTTGAGTATGAATTAAACTAATTCAATTAGAGTGCGTATGCTTTATCAACTTAAAATCTTCTGTCCTTCCATAGATAATGCCAAAGTCAAGTGTACCTTTGATATATCACAACTCATTTTGTTGCTTGTTGATGAACATGCTTTGATTGAGCTAATAAAATCGATAAAGACAACTAACATTAAACCAAAAAATTTGATTGTGTGGATGCAAGATATATCAAATTGCTCACCAATTATATGTACAGTGACTCATCAACTAGTGATGAATCATCATACGCTGACAAAATCAGCTTGACCTTCATGTTTGGATTGGAAGGGTTGCAATCAACCATATGAAATTATTCCAAAAGATTCCTAGTAGACTTGACTTGAGTCATGAAAATAAAATGGTTATGTTGCCAAAACTCTACACCTTAGCAATACTGTCGGAAGCATAAATCAATTGAGTCAAAAGTAGAACATAGTTCAGATTTCATGTGCTGCAATGCTAACACTCTTTTTGTCTTAAGACATGCCCTGTGATTGTTGTGATTGTGGTGATGGAACAAACGCAATTTTACTTCAAATCTATGGTTAAATATCTGTGATTTGTTCTTGATGCTTTTTGGACCATTGTTGCCAGTTCTGGTTCAGTTTCTGTTCTTTAGTTTGCCAAATAAAATTCCTTCTGGTTTGGGATGAATATGTAACTGAGAACAACTGATAATTGATATTTTTCTGTTTTGCTAATAAACCTGGGTTAGGCAACTAAGGGTTGCAAAAAGGGAGCAATTAAGCCTGGATTATGGTAACCACTGCTTTCACTAGATCCATCTGTGTGTATATGTATTTCTTGAAAATTTGAAAATCACAAATCCATCTATCTAAAACACGTTCCTTCCCATTGAGAAACCTAAAATTATAATCACTTCCTCATTTTGTCTGAATCCCCAAAATAGAAAGAACCAATAAAATACTAAATTACAATCAATGCTTTCTCCACACCATTAACGCTTTAGAGGATTATTCTTTAAATCGGATGATCTAAGGAACATTTGATGCTTTTTGTGGAAGGAGCCCTTTCTCTGTTAAACCTCAATCCAATCCTTCTCTGGAGCATTTGAAGATTTTTACAGAAAGCCATATGAGGGCATCACTTTGCCACTAATCAAACTCGGTGAAGCTGTAAAGTTGATAGTTGATAGTGATACTACTTTTACCATTCTCCAATGCAGAAGAAGCCTTATCAGGAGCATGCACAAAGGTTTCATGGACTTTTGACAAAATAGGAGAAGAGGAGTAGAAACATCACTGTCCAGGCCATTTGAACAATTAAATGACGATAGGGTTCTGCACCAACCACCAAGTGGGTTTAGGTGGAGCTGTCAACCGTTTCCCATCCAAGTCATTTCTTGATTTTCTAACATCCTTATGGAAGCACTGAGAAGCACAGTGTCTGTGAGCATAAGATTTTCTACATCTAAAATTATTTCTTTTCTATTCCATCGATTGTCTCCATAATCAATAATGTATCTCCAGACTTAAAGAGTAATTTCTTTGGGGAGTTACTTTGCAAGCTCAATCTCTACACACAGCTGAGCAAAGGTGGTACATGTTTTGTTATTTGACTCTGCTGCAATATCCACAAACTTTCCCAGGGTATAAGCAATAGCTTTTAACCCTAAAGGTCACCATTATTACAGTGGCAAATATGGCAATCTCGCCCCTATATGAGCAGTAGAAAAAGAGTTTCTTGAGGGTCAAAAGTGGGAGACCAGGGTTTTATGCATAATAGATCATCTCTCATTTCCCATGGATCCATTTGCGGAATAAAAAATTTCCTCGACAAATTCAAACTTGAGAATAGAAAAACGTTTGGCACACGGAAATATATAGATCTCCTTCATCAGCGACTTCTTCCAAGATAAGGAAATCCACTCTTGCAGATCAACTAGTTTGGGTCAAAAATTAGAGAATTTGTAGATTAGCATGTGTTTCAGCAGAAAATCCTCCCATTCAACCACTCTTGAATCCATAATAACTATCAGAGGGGCCTCCTTAAAATTGACATCCATGCCCTTGATAGAATCCAAGGTAACCTCCCCCCTCAGGATGTACTGCATCATGCCTTGTAAAGGTAGTCTGGATATATATAGATTGCCTTCACCAGCGACTTCTTCCAAGATAAGGAAATCTATTCTTGCAGATCAACTAGTTTGGGCCAAAAATTGAAGAATTTGTAGATTAGCATGTGTTTCAGCAGAAAATCCTCCCTCTCAACCACTCTTGAATCCATAATAACTATCAGAGGGGCCTGCTTAAAATTGACATCCATGCTGTTAATGTTAGAAGCAGCTTTGGGCTGCTACTTCCAGCCCACATTAAAAAGCAATTTAAATAATAGCCTGTCGGCTATTTAAATTGAATGGCGATTGCATTATGAAGAGACATGTATTTCTTTTCATATGAAATAATGATAATAATAATTATTAAATAAAAGCCGACTTTCTGAAAAGTAGTGATTTTCTCTTGAGGAGATATTTCTTCTTGGGCCGACCTCTTGGTAATAAAGAGACGCATCTCTTCATGGATAAGCGTATAAATACAAGATGAAGACTTTCATTTCTATCATCAAGTTCGTTCATCATAATTCACATTCCTAGAGGGAGTTTGCCATTTCCAGCAGTTCATCATTCTGTAGCAGCAGATTATCATTCTGTAGCAGCAGATTATCATTCTGTAGCAGGAGATCATTACTTCATAGCAGCAGATCGATTTCAAGAGGAAATACTGTCATGCTGTGTATTCGCATCTAGGAGAGGTGCTATTATTCATTGTATCAAATTCGGCCTTGTGTTGGGCCTGAGTTGTAAGCAGATTTCTGCTCTTATTCCTAAATATGTGAGAGATATATTTGCTGGGTTTTTCCCCTCGAGTTAGGAGGGTTTTCCCAGGGTATCTTGTGGTGTTCATTGTCTCATGTGTTGCATTTTCTGATTACTTTAAGTTTGAATTATCTGATCATGAAAAACTAACACATGCCCTTGTTAGAATCCAAGGTAAACCTCTCCCCTCAGGATGTACTGCATCATGCCTCACAAAGGTAGTTTGGGCAATATTTGCAACTGCAGAAGCCCTTAGCGGCAAGATAACTGCTGCCAGAGCCAGCAGCAATTTCACATTTATCTATTGAAGTTGAGCCCTTAGCCAATTTGACCTGGGGCGTTCCAGGGAAAGGCTTTTTGGCAAAGTCTCCAATCCCTTCAAACTGCCTACATCCTCTAGATGGGGATATCTTTGGAAGGCTCATGGGAGAGGCAGAAAACTCACGAGTTCCATAACTGGGCAAACATTCTCTATTTGAGTCATGCCATTGGTATCAATGATTTCCCCATTCATTATTGTGTAAGCCAACCAATCTCCCTACAGCCCAGGCGGCCAAATTGTTTGGATATTTCTTCTGAAAGGTAGAAACCCTAGCCAGCGACAGACTTTCTTAGAACATCCAAAATGGTGACATCAGATGAAGAGGTAGGAATTGCGAAGGAGCAAACTGCTTACAGCCAGCCTTGGCAGGTTTCAGTGTGAATATTTGAAGAGCTAACTGATAATTGATAATTTAGTCTCAATTGTCAAATGTTAAATATACACCAATACATAGTTTACTTTGATTTATGTAAATGATGTATTGATTGAGATTCATTGCAAGCAGCAAATTCATTGGCAGGATTCATTGTGAATAAAAATAGTTTATACTAGTGCAATTCCACATGGAAAATCAATACAAATCAACATATTACATTTCTTTGGGAACATCAATCTCATCTGCTGGTTTAAATGAAGCATAAGCAACACCAATGCCATTCCCCATTAGCTGCACTATGTAAGTCCTATGTAGCAGCCTCATGCCCCTCATCTTATATTGAGTCGAAGGAAAGTTGTTTGTTAGGATTTCATTTTATAATAGTTTGCTTTAGTCTGTAAAAAGATCACTTTTGTTTTGTGGTCCTAGATGGGTTCTCCTTGGGTTTTCCCATGTTTGGATAGGGTCCTTTTGGATTTGGCCTGGATGCGTTTGAATGTACTTGGGCTGAATCCATAGGCTTGGGGCAGATCTTGGCTGAACTCGGGTTGGACCAGACCAGTCAAGATTCAGCCAGGGTTTTGGGTGAACAGGTATGATTGTTTTAGATAAGAGATGGTTATAGTGAGAGTCTTTGCTTGTCATGTAGCTCCAATGTCAAAAGTGGTTTGTCACTGTTTAGATGCATATTTTTGATGATCTTTACACCTAATATTTCTATGTTGTTAAATTTTAAATCAGGTGTCATCCATATGCACCACATCCTAGGATTTTGGGTAAGATAAATTCTGCAAAGAATATGGTAGCTCTGCCACGTGTGCATGACCTTGCATTTCTTGCCTTTTTGTGGTAAAGAGACTTCTATGCAATGCATTTGGATACCTTGCACCCCTCATTTGTTGCGACAGGGTGGAGTTACAGAAGATTATTTCTAATTTTTTAAATAGTATCTTCCTCTACTACCAAAAATGTAGGGCATGCTTCAAATTGCCCCCTTTCAAGAGGAGGTGGACACCATTCATGCATTGATACAAAGGGGTTTGAACCTTACCGGGGGGCTTTGAATGCCCCCATTTCAAGCTGGACTACCAACTTACCTAGGTCTGCATCCTATAGAAGACTACTTTGATGATGAGTTTTAACGTTCTTTAGATCAGATTGGTATGCAAGACCTGTTAGGGTGTGTTGACAATGTAGTTTTGTTTAAATTATTGCTGCAAAATTTGATCTGGGAATTGTTGTTGGTGTCAAGCTTGGCTATCCTCTTATCTTCTCATCCAAGCCAAAGTGTCTTAGATGAATCATAAACAAAATAAAAGAGTAATAAAATTTAAATGGTTGTATACATAAATCTAGATTAGGACAAAAAAGAGGAATTTTAACACCCAGTCATAAAGTCATGTTTAACTTGCTTAAGCAGTTCATTTGGGAGTGTTTAGTTTTGAAGAAAAGAACTCCTAACATTGTTTGGTTGTCCCAATTTAGGGTTTCACGTACCAGGTTGTGATTTCAAAGAAATTTATAATCGCATGTAATACATTATATAATGGGAATTCTTAAAGAAGACGTGCTTTATTTTCAATCCCTTTTAGGTCATGACTTACAAATTCCGTTTTCTGAAGGTATTTTTGGGGTTGTTCGTTCATTGGTTTCATTATATAGCTTATGTGAGGGAGTTCTTAGTTTTGCATTTATCATTTATTTTTTGAATTTTATCATATTATATATAGGTAGGACAGATGTTCATGTTTGGGGCTGAGAATGTTTTTAGTCCAAGGGAATGGTGATGATCCAAATCATATTATGAAACCATTGGAGGACGTTTCCCCATGAGAATGCTTACCTTCCCTTCATTGGGAATGCAACATAACCTTGATCATCAAATTCCTTGAGTTGGGTAGGCATTTACAATAAATCTATATTGCAAATACTTGTCTATAAATTATTTAGTGTGAAAGGAAATCATTAACAAAGTCATTATACAGGAGGAATATAGTGCTAGAATGTTGTGGAATGACCATGTTGTTGCAAAGACAGTTGTCGTTGCACCAAAAGATTGACTTGTTAATGCTCGATACAACCGCCAGAGTTAATGAATCCATGGGAGGCGGTTAAGCCATGTCACGAATGCGCTGCACAGCACAAGGAGACCAAGGGCACACACCTTGCAACAATCTCTCCCACCCCCCCAAAGCGCAAGCGAGGGGTTCGAATCCGTGACCCAAGCTCTGACACCAATTGTTGCAAAGACAGTTGCCATCGCACCAAAAAAGATCAACCTGTTAATGCCCTATATAACCGCCATAGTTAATGAATCCACGGGAGGCGGTTAAGCTATGTCATGAACCCGAGCACTGTGCTGCACAGCACAAGGAGACCAAGGGCACACGCCTTGCAACACATGTAACCTGGTTATCAAAGAGACAGAAATTGGTTAAATAGTAAAATTGTTCAACTGTTTGGAAGTAGTTAAGGATCTGAGATTTGAATATCATCAATTTAAGAAAGTTTCAAGACTTGAGCAGTAGATAACATTTTCTCTTGGAGAAGGATGCCCATGATTAATATTGCTTTCTTATATCATAGGTTCACAACTAACGGTGCAATAGGAAGGCAAGCTATAAAATCTATATAAAGAACAGACTAACTTTTCCATTCAGTTTAGGGGTAATTATACTGGGATGAACCATTTATAGGTCAAAATTGTATGGTTATTCATTACTTCTGAAATCCTTAGTAATTCCGGTGCGACTCTTTCTGTGCTTATTTAAATAATGTTTTTTTTGAATTTAGCTGAGAATGATGCTGCTCAATATCTTATTTTTCACCGAAGTACTGGATATCTATAGCTTGAATTTAGATGTGGTGGATATTCAAAATTGAATTTGGCTTTTTTATATACTTCTAGAATCTCATTGACACTACTTTTGCGAATAAAAAATCAAAGCATTCAGAACAGCTAATGTGTAAACATTATTTTTCGTATAGACGAATTTTATATATACACTTAGATGTATATTTTATGTGACTTACTATTTGCAGAATTACTTTCTGTTGTATTTGTTGGTTTGATAATATTTGGGTCAGGAGATTATTTGCATGTAGAGATTCTGGGATCATTTGAATTTAGAGAAATCTGAACCATGGGATTTTTGGGCATGGTAAATATGAACATACGAGATGATATATTTTGTAAAAATCATTCCTTGGTTAAATTTTCTTAGTGATTGAAGGAAAAATGTTTTTGTTGGTGCACAGCTTTGAACGAGGCATTGAAGGATGAAGTACAACGACTAAAGATGGCCACTGGTCAGTTTTTGCCAAGTATTTCAAATCCTTTAAATGGGGAAGTGCAGCAACTACCAGTTGATCAGTCAGTCTTCTCTTTCCCCCGGCAACTATACAACCTGACTGCTCAACAACTTCAGCTATCTCGGTCCATGTTTAACAATGAACAAAATCTGGGACAATTCCAGCCATGTTCTGATTTCCTTCAAAATAGTTCTTCTGGGATAATGCATGGACTTAGTGGAACTCAAGGCGGATATTTTGTAAAGGGCTCTTCCGTTAAAATCAGCCATACCGGTACTAGGCCTGTTTAGATAGAATTACTTGTTTGAAACCTTTGCTCTATCAATCTGTTCACCAGGCTATCTATTTTAGGCATGTCATTGGTGTTGCATCAATCTTTTTTGAATCTAAAGCAGAGATTGAACGAAAGTCAAACAAAGCTTAATCACTGAAGCGCACATGTATTTTCCATTATCTGGCCGTGTTGAATTTTTTGGCATTAGTATCACAGTACAGAAAGTAGCAAGCATTTTGGGTTGTTCATACTGCATGTTATAGGATGTAAAGCCACAATTTTGCCTTTGTTTTGAATTCTTGAATTTTCTATCTGCGAGTAAAACTAGGACTTGAGTCCGGAGGAGCTACCTTAGGGCAGGAGGAGAACAAACAGTATTTTTTGTAAATGAGTTTTTCTGAGGCAAAACATATGTATTCTATCTGACTGAGTTTTTCCTTGCCCCAATTTGATGATCGACTCAGCATTGGGTGAATTCTGTTTGAAATGTGGAAAGGCGTTACCGGGTATAATTATTATTATTTTTAGCTGGAAAAACCATTATTTTCTTTTCAGCGGGAAGAACTAGTTTACGAGGACCAGTTCCCATTATTTTTATTATTCGCTGATTTTGTGGGGATGTTCGGCATTACTTTAGAGGAATACTGTACTCGAAAATGTGGGTGTATTTTTGTTATTTTCTCTCCATTCTGTAATCGATGAAATTCTTGAGACGCCCTGCGAGGCCACTTAGGAGGGTAAGATTTTAAGAATAGCAATTGCACAGCAACACTGATAAGAAATGAGAGGGAATCTTATTCAGCACAAACTATCAAATCAAATTGAATTAAATTGAATCCATTTGTACACAATTTCTCTGATTTAAATGGGCCATTTATAATGTCCTTCAAATTAGATTGGTCTCTTAGAAATTTGTGTTTAAAATTTTAATTTTGTAGGCCACATCGCATCAATTTTTGTATCCTTTTATTTTTGGATTTCTCCATATCAAATTCTCGTTGGAAGGAGTGACAATTTTTAAATAAATTAATAAATGATTATATATCAAAATCTAAAATAAGTCAGATTTAGAGAAAAATAAATTCCATTAGATCAAATATTATCAATCAAAGTCTTTGGATGTAATTATTTAATGGTGTTTAGATGCAAAATAAAATCTCTATGATTAGTTTGGTTGACAATTTTTTTAATTTAAATTACTCAACTTACAAATTACATCTTTTCGATGTGATTTTAGGAGTTCATTCATTATTTTTCTATAGTTAATTTGACTTAATTCTTTGTTTTGCAATCATTAGAAGCTTATTGTCTTATTTTCTTGTTGGTTTTTATTTATAGGTCAAATAGGTAAGTTATGCCTATACAATTTAATGGCTTTGACTTTGTTGTACAATGTATAATTAGAGTTGTTCATGTTGTTATTTATCTTAGCTAGAGATAAAAAACATATATTTTTCACCTTTCTCTCGTGTTGTATCCTATTATCATTATTCTCTTATAAACATGGCTCACAACCATTTTGATCTGTTTGTGGCTATTTTTTGCTCTTCAAGTCATACCCCTAAGCCACTTTTGGATTTATTCCATTCTTGAATTACCATGTCCATGGATTATGATCATCCACTTTGACATAGACACCAATGACTGTGCTATTGTTCCCAAAATGGGAGTGCCCATGGTAGTATCAATGTTTGAACTTAATTTTCGTGCTTAAATGATCTCTTTTGAAACTCTAACCTTGTTTCATCCATGACAACTAGAAATGGTTAGAAAATGTTTCACAAGGTTATAATAAGAAATTTTAAGGGTAAAGAAGATCTTGGCTCCATGATGCATTGAGTCAATTGATGCTACCATAAAAAAGGTTGACACACTAACTTAGGTGGACGGAGGAGCTTGCTCCACATGTCTTCAAACAAGATAAATCATCTTGTAAGGTTTATGATTACTAGGTCTTGGTACATAGAGATAACTTAGTAGGGCGAGTCACGAGTCAATGCAAGGGGCCTATAGGGATTAATCAATGTGTCTAACTTAAACACATTGGTTAGTTCTTTCCCTCATATGGCAATAGCCATTGGGCCTATGGGGATTAATCAATGTTTCTTAATCAACACATTGGTTAGTTTGCTCCCTCATATAGAGATAATAACTTGTGCAATTATCTCAAGAAATGAACATCTTTCGACAAACAATATCCACCATATAACATATGCACATTACCATTTATTATTAAGATATAAACAACGTTAAACATTGTTATTTTAAAAGAAGTAACAAAGAGCAATAACCATAATAACATGCACAAGTTGTAGTCTTGAATGCCATCTTTAAATACACATTAAAACTAAAAAAAGGTTCAATTCAATCACCATAGTAACATGGTTAGATTGCCATTCATAAAGATAAAAGCATTGAATCTAACATTAATTTTCAATGCTTCTCGTTGTAAGATATTCAACGAAGCTCAAGCTAACACCTAATCCACACCTAAATGACTCCTAAACCAATGAAAAGAAAAAGAAAGATCATAAGATAAAGGGAGAAGGAAAGAGAAGAGAGGAAGAAGAAAGATGGAAAAGGAGAATCTATCAACTAGAGGGGCAACCATCAATTTCCAAGCCTCTTATGTAAATATAAAAAGTGGCTCAAACAATCGTTAGTCCAAGCACAACATGAAACAATGAGTATGCAACCGTATCAAGAAATGACCCATCTTTCAACAAAAAGTATCCACCATATTAATAACACGCACACATTGCCAGTTAGTATTTATATATAAGCATTAAATATTGTTATTTGAATATGAAACAAAACAACACAATCACCAAAATAACACGCACAATTGTAGTCTAGAATGCCATCTTTAGATACAAATTAAAACTCAAAAAATGTTTAGATCAATCACCATAATAACATGCACAAATTGTAGTCTAGAATGCCATCTTTATATATACATTAAATTTCAAAAAATGTTTAGACCAATCACCATAATAACATGGGTAGATTGCCATTGTCAAAGGTAGAAGCCTTGAATCTAACATCAATGCTCAATGCTCTCTTGGTAGGATATCCAATGGAGCTTAGGCTAACAACTTAGGTTAACACCTAATCTACATCTAAACAACTCCTAAACTAATGAAAATAATAAGAAATATCATAAGATGAAGGGAGAGAAAGAAAAGAGAGGAAGAGGAGGGATGAGAAAGGAGAATCTATTAATCATAGGGGTAACTTGTGTAAACATAAGAAATTGCATAAATAATTGTCAATCCTATCACAACATGAAAGAATGAGTATGCAATCATCTCAAGAAATGAACATCGTTCAACAAAAAGTATCCATCATAATAACATGTGCACATTATTTAGATATAAACAACATTAAATATTGTTATTTGAAAATGAAACAAAAAATGAGCAATCACCATAATAATATGCACAAATTCTATTCTATAATGTCATCTTCAGATACACATTAAAACTTAATTTTTTTTTTGTTTACATACAAAGAACTCATATACACTACACTATCACTTCTTAGCTAATAGACTCCAATTGACAAACAAAAAGACCCCCTCTTGATAAGTTACACAGAAGGAGCTTTGCATCCCAACTTTCCCAACCAACCCCACAATGATAAACAACTAGATACATATAAAGCCCTAAGGCTCAAGATACAATAAGTTACAACTTTCTTAGTTGGTAGCCAGCATTAATGCCACAAGATTTTGGAGGACTTAATTACATCTCCAACTTGGGTTCAGACATTCAATTTGTTGCACCAACCTCGTAAATATTTTATTTTCTATGTGCACTAAGACATTTCCTAACATAGAAAGTATTTTTCGAATAAGGAGAATGCACACTAGTGGTCTTTGTTGCAACAAGATCTCATCTATCTTCGATACCAATTTAATGCTATAAGAGAAACCATAGTTTCACCGAACAGGATTGTATCTTAAAATTAAGCCATATTGCCTTGAATAGATATCACAGCATTACAATATGCCATCGAATCTGATTTGTTTGCATGTATTTGCAATTGGGATGGGCTTTGACAGAAATTATTTATTCCTTCAACAACCCTGTGCTACAGTTAGCAACATGATCCACCAAAGTGCTCCAAGTCAGCAAGTAATGATTTTGAAAAACATTAGATTTGGATAAACTAATAGTTGACACTTCAATATTCTAGAAATGGCCGAACCGACAGTCAGGATAGGTTCACACTATTCACTCTTGGTTCACAGGGTGTGGGTGCTTTCATCAGGTGTAGGGCAACAAATTTCATCAAGGCTTGAGCATATGTGGGGACTCCACCTGGGGACATGGTTGCACCGAATGGGATAGACGATGGGCTTAAATCTTGTGTGCCACATTCACTTGGGGACAGTGCATCATATGATAGCAAGGTGGCAGGACCAACATCTCATTTAAACTACCTGAATTTGATCACAAAATCTATGATAGTGTTGAATACTATTGATGATCAACGAGCAACGAATGACCGGCCAAATGAATGACATTTTTTAACTCACCCACACACATGCCATCTCATCAAATACTCGCCCTTTGGTCCTTGGACCTATAGTAATTGCTTGTACATTGCCATCGCCCCTACCGTGACTTCTAAGTCTTGAGCAACTTACAATAGATCCAACGACACACAATGATCGATATCTTCCCGTTGGCAAACCAAAATGTTAAGCACTTGAGATTTGATGTGGTGAACCCGTTCGTGGGCGATTAGAAATGTGATGTGTTGCTTGTGATTGATTTGAATGGTGATTAGAGTTATAAACATGGAATGCATAAGACCAATCTTGAAGTACAAGAAACATCCTCATAAGGAGGATAGGGCTGGAACCATCAACAAAATGTGGTCAACTAATTAGAGTTATAAACATTGAATGCATAAGACCAATCTTGAAGTACAAGAAACTTCCTCATAAGGAGGATAAGGCTGGAACCATCAATAAAATGTGGTCAATTAAGTGCTAGTTCTCGAGGGATGGTAAACATTAGGTCCCTAATATTTTAGAATAGGATAATTAAAAGAAAAATTAATGATAAACATTAGATCTTAACAATCTTACTCATAGTGTTATGAATTAATAAGCATTGTCATTAGATTCATTTCAATATTGGTTGCAAATAGAATATTAAGACATCTAACGAGTAGATAAATTTCAATCTTGTATATGTGCCATAAGATACATCAATTATATACATCTACAAGCAATTCCACCTAATCATGCATATAAATATATAGGAGAGCAATGCACTAATATTATCTTCTAAAGGTTTACTGGTTTTAGGACTTCATAAGATACTACATAAGTTGTTTAATTAGATTCATGTGGGACCTAAAAACTTACATTAATGAGAACACGACACCAATTAAATGAAAGTTGTTTGATCTTCTCACTAATTAGACTAGCACCCACTCCTTTAGACAATCGAGTCACAACCTACAAGAAGAGAACATGCATGAAAACCAATAATGGAATAAATCTTGTGTACACATAACCCCAAAGAATAAGAAAGCTTGCAAATGAACATGCTTACTAATCCATTACAATTAAAATAACATCCCACATGTAATAAGAAAAGATCATCACAAAGGAGTTTAAGATGCTTTATACTACTTTTAATTCATTAATCTAGTTTGATTACATTCATGCCAACCAATATGGTTGTAGAGCTTCCCCTATGTCCAATCAACTGATGTAAATAACATACATACAACTTAATAGACCTACAAATCCCAAATTAAGCAATTCATTGTCCTGGAGGCGCTTCATTTAAATTGTCAACCAATGAATCATCTTAAGATGATGTTGGCACTATATATGTAGTTAAGAATCCTAAACCTTCTTAATCAATTGAGTAAAAAAGAATAACACAAACAATTTTGATTAAAACAACTTTAACTAAAACAAATTAAATGAATACTAATTTTTGTAAGATATTGTCATAACTGCTACGAGTAATTATTCCTACATCGGCTGTAACTAAAGACTCTTTATGCTGCAACGTGATTCAATATCATTTAATTGTCTACTAGCAACTCAACATAATGTGAATAAAAAAATATAACTCATAAATTATAATCTAGAAACTAACTAATAATCTAAACTAACATGGATTCTACAATACATCAAGTGGTCCTTGCTTATGCTATTGCAATTCACAATGTATTCCTTCAAATCCTAACTTAGAGATTCGTGAAAATTGATGTATCCTTCTTTATTGTAGTTTGAACATAAACAAATCAAGAATAGAGTATCTGATAACAAGATTATATTCAATCTCTTTCATACCAAAATCTAGTTACTCAATCTCTCAGAAGATCATCCATATATACAGGATCAGTAAGAGAAATGTTATTCCAAAACTGAAAACAAACTACGAGCAACTGTCAACTCTTCCAAAAACATAGGAAGAGGACTATGTCTTAGCTTAATAGAAAAATAAAAGCAAGTGAAAGTAGGAGTGTACGAATATGATAGGGACTCTAAATCAATTAAGAAAATTGTTATAACTAAAAGCGTGTTTAATAGAGCAAAGTTTATTATAAGCCACTATCCACTGTTAGAACAAGCCTCTTCTTTTCTCCATGATTTATTAATAACATGAAGTGAAAAGATGGAGTGATCCATGAATATTTCATGTTCACATTCTCAAACCATCGCTTGCATCAGTTTTGGGGAAAAATGCACGTGTTGTAGTTGATCACCTCCTCTGATTGTGGCAAACCAACATCCTTCTACTGCAAGTTGAAAATCCTTTTGCTGCGGGTTGACAAGCCCTTCATTGCAAGGGTTAGTCTTATTCCAAAGGCATTTTTCATTATTAACAATTATAATTAATTATAAAGCTCCACTAAATTCCATAGACATTCAAAGATCACACAATCATTAATCAATATAGTATAACATCTTCAATGCTTTAAATGATTAAAGTATATGAAAAGGTTTGGAAATGTCTTTGAAATTTAGTAGAAATAAGATAAAAAGTATGAAACTAAAGAAAGGAAGCTAGACATTTCTAGGGCTCATCATCCCCCCAACTTGGATTTTTTCTTATCCTCAAGTAGTTTAGAGTCTTTGGTTGTATTGCAATGCAACTTCCCTATAGTCCACTATGTTAGTGACCCCTTCACCTTGCTTTAGGTAGAACCCCTTTTTCTTTGATATTCTCTCTCATTTGGCCTACTCTGTTACCCCTATCTCCTCTCTTCTTCATGTCCAATGTGGAATTGGAAACAAGGGAAAAGGAGGATGAAACGTTAGAGGGCATCGGGTAGTATGATGTTCAAGGGAGGAAATGATATATTTATGGGATCTTTTAATTGTTTCCAAGTAGTTGAAGACTAAACAAGGCTCCTTCTTTTTCAGATCTTGTGTTAACTCCTTCCACTTGTCATGTGAGAAGATAAGTGCTTCTCTTCTTGTTCCTACTGTTAGTTCTTGAAATATTTTATAATCTTGCTCCCTACATTCCAAAATCTTTTTCTCCACCCACCATCTGTCTACTAGGTCAATCTATTCCTCTATTATCCTTCTAGGATCTTCTGCCTCTTCTCTAATAAGAAGGAGAAATGACTTCTCCCTTTCATGGTAATCTCTTTGTAGTTGTCCTCTCTGATGTTCATTCCTGATGAATGAGGCCATTGCCTTGATTTGAACATCTCCCACAAAGATAAGTGGGTTCTAGGCAGTGTCATAGGGAATGACCATATTATGCAAGTAAAATCCACACAATTCGTCTTGCATATCTAGTGTGGCTTGTTGGAATGCTTCTAAAAACAATGTAGGTGAAGATAGATAGGCCATATGAAGATTTTTTGTTATTGTTTTGTGTTGCACATCTCAGGAAATGATTTTTTGATATATTATCTCTGTTGCTATGGAAGCACAGTGGCTCGTATTGATCCTTGTGCGAGTTTGGAGATCTGGTTGAGTAATTTTCTATTTATCAGTGCATGGAAGCCGACTTAGTGGATGTAATGTGTCGCAAATGTTTGAGAAGTAATCTGATTGGATAAAATTGTGGTTTTTGAATTACTCTTTAAATTGGGTTTGATGTACTTTTTGGGAATGGCCTCCTCAATTCATCCTAAAGTGTCAATTCCGGGAACGTAGGATTTTGAACTATGTTGTGGAAATATGTCGAAGAGCTGCAATTAACAAACCAAGAGCTGATGGATGCATCCTAATATAATTTACTTATGGGCATAATTTAGACTAACAGACTTCCTGTCACAAGTGTGACAGGAACCTGTGAAGAAATAGTTCTGCACAAAAATAGATTACTGGCACTTAACAGAAGAGTAGTAAAGTAATAAAATAGAAATCTATCTAAAAATAACGTTTCACAAAGTTAAAGTTGAACTACTAAAAACAAATCTCCAATACTACTTAATGAAAATTCAGAACAATCCCATTAACTTATTCAAAATGCTCTTATGTTTAATGATCTGCATATACTAGAAAACAACTATTGAATGAATATAGATTGTAATGGTAAGAATTTGACAACTCGATATCGATTAATACCTTCGTGGAAATGAATCACACAACAAAAGATTTAGACAGAAATATAGTAACAAAATAATTAAACAACTTATTCAAAGCATACATTACCACACACATAATATTAATGCAATAATCACCAATCCACCGAGGAAGTGGGCCTTGCCTTCGCCGATCGTTGGATGATAAAACTCACATTCACAAAATTATTCTACTATCGCTTCCATTCATCCAAACAACATAGACAGAGTATATAGAAAATCACCACGGTTCTGCTTTTAATTATGTATATTCATATCTAGTTTTAGCGTACACACAAATATATACATATTGAAGCTACCTATATGTCTAACAGTCTTTCAGATGTAATTGATAAAAAGTTTTGGTTGTTAGTGGCTTTCAGCCAACAACCTCTAGAAGATAATCAAAATAGTTTTGAAGTCTTTTGAAAGTTTTCCAAGAACGACGTAACAACCTAAAACAAAATGACTAATCTTTGACGAGTAAAACCAAAATGACAATATAACTTCAGCAATTCAGTTATCCTTCCATTGATATCCTTCATGTGTGTTGTCAACCATTAAACACTTCTTGTCACTCGAATAAAAAAGACAGTTAACAACAGTCAACAAAATCGGTATTTTCACTAGTTTCAACCTTTTCTTCTATTTCATAAAATACCTTTTGTTCATTAACAAAAAGTGAAAGGAACGACAAGAGACACTAGGAAAGATGACAAGGTTTGACACAAATAAGAGGTAAAAGGATGACACATTTTTCCCTCATCATTTCCCCCCAGCTGAAGACCTTGCATGTCCTCATGCAAAGAGAGTGTAGAATACAAACCAGAGAGAGAAGGGACAAGTTTCTGTAGGGTATTGGTGACTTATTTGACACACAATTGATGAAGTTCCTGCAACTATTTTTCATGCTCCTGAATGGTTATCACTGATGTCTTGGGGGTCTGTGCTTGCTCAAGTGCTACTTTCAATTGATTGATTTCAATTGCTTGAGATGAGTTGATTGATTTTTCCGCTTGAACTTGATTCTGTAGAGTTTCATTCTCCTTAGTTAGCTTAGTCACCAAGTTCTGCAGGCTGCGAATGCCATCATTAGTGAGCAAGGGTTTTTCTTCCTCATACTCCTCTTCTGCCTCTGGCTCTTGGTCATTTTGTTGTTCCTGACGAAGGGTTTCAATATTCCCCTGTTCTTGATTCTGCATATCTACTTCAGACCCTACTCTTTCTTCTACTTGATGCTCTTCTTCTTGGGTAGTGTCATGCGGCGTGTGATCCTCAGGATTGTCAAGATCATTATAACTTTTGGCCGGGGCAGACTCAGTCTGAACAACATTTTTATCAGGAATATCTTCTTGACTGGATGGCATCTTCTCTGAGACAGGGGAATGCTAGGGAAATGGCTCAGAGTTTTTCTCAAGCTCTTCCCCTAAAATAGGAGAATTCTGAGGTGGCATCTCAAAATTTTGTTCAGGTTCCTCTTGGTGTTGTGAGGGATCCTCAAGGTCTGCCGCTTGCTACTTGTTTCTCTTACTTCTTCTCAAATCCTAAGCAACAACTTTTGTTCTTTTAATTTTTCGAGAGATTGTTGCCACTATTGTGAAATCCCCAACATCCTCAGGTGTTTGCGAACCTAAACCACTAGCAACATTAGCCAGGTTGGCTAATTTGTCTGCGGAATCAAGTGACAATTGTTTTCCTTTTAAAACAGTAGTTGAAGTAGTCCCACTACGCTGTTTCTTTTCAATCCTAGGGCCAAGGGTAGAGACTATGGTAACCTTAGGGTTAGGCTGTTTAGTACTGGAACCCTTAGCCTTTTTTCCACTCGACCCTAAGGTTTGTGCTTTTCCTTTCTTAGCACTATCAAGAAGAGTTTCAAGCTCCAGACCTTTGGTGCATTTATTATCTTTTAAGCTTTCCTGACCAGACTCCTCCTCCTCTAGGGTGTTAGTAGATTTTCCTATACTCTGGGAGTCTTCTTTGGCAGTGTGTTATGAAGTAGGGAGGGTATCTTCAACATAATTCTCAGGGGTTTCATCTACAATGAATGAGTGCCAGTCCCTAGGAAGTGAAAGTCTCTTCAACTCTCTTATGATTAACAATTTAATCAACCCATGATGTGCCAATGAATTCTCACTACCCTTCTGAACTACTTTACGCATTTTCATTAAGGAAGAATATAGAAAGAAAGGAACGTTCACGAGTGCACCCCATCTCAAATGTATCATCAGTCGGAATTATTTTGCGTAAACATATACATACCTTCCTTCACCATTTCGAGCGGGGAGTGAAGATAACTTTGTGCCTTGACCTGATACCATTTCGATCGATTCTCCACGCGCCAAGAACTTCTTATGGAGGGATTTGAGGTCTTTCTCGCACCCAGAATTGTCAGGAAAATAATGTTCTCCTGTCAATGGCAATCCCGTGACATCTGCTATACTTTCGACTGAGACAAGAATTGCTAGCCCACGAACTCGTGCTCACGTATTGTTGCATGTTGCCGCGAACTCATGAGCCAGTTTCTCATCAAACCCCCACAATCTCTTGAAACACACATCCCATCTTGCTTGCTTGAATATCTTGTAGGCCTCAGACATTGCAGGAGCCCTTAAATCACCCATAGTTGTTGGCTCATAGCGGTGTATGTGTTCTCCTTCCATATCTTTACCAGGAGGTGCAATCCAAACAGTTCACAGTTCAAACCCGGTAAAGAGTGAAAACAGTTTTGCAGAGACAACTATTACTAGGAATAGGACAACTTTTAACTGGCAGTTTTGTGTAGACGATAAGAATGGTTTTATGATAAGTGGTTAAAAAAATGGAGGTTTCTAGTTTATTATTTGCAGTGAATTGTAATGATTACAGTGGTATTAAGAGGGAGTTTGTTATTTATGACAAATCATATTGGAAATCAATGAATGTAGATACAATGGGATGGGGATTTTATGAAAAAGACAAGACACAATGGAAGATGTGACACTTCCCCCCACTTTAGCAAGTTACCCATCCGCGGGTGACGTCACCATCAGTAAATGAATAAGCGGTATTTAAAGAAAATAAAAAGAAAAGAAAAGAAATGTGAAATTCTCAATACCGATCACCGTTGATGGACAGGAGTGGTGACATGGCGGCACATGTGTTGAAGCTGGTATTGATGCCGATGCCAGCCCGCAACAATGATAGGGCAACATAGTGCAGTGTGGGAAGTACAAGCATGATGAAGCCGAATAGAAGCAACCAACCGAAGAATGCCATGTGGAAAAGAAAGGACGAGAACAATGTCAAGGTGGAGTACGGTGACTGACAAGGCGATGGTCTTCGAGCAGGTAAATGGCTCTTGGAAAATAAGAGATTGGAAAGTCGGCCAGGAGGTAACCACATCAACTCCTGTCATGAGAGAGACAGGAACATAAAATCAGCCGAAGCAATGGTTGTTGGCTGAAAGCCACGAACAACCATTATGACATGGAGGGCACCAATAGATATGAAGGGTCGTAAAACCCGACCAGGTGGAAAGGACAATGCCAACCAACGGAAACTAAAAGGAGCTCCTAACAACCAGGTGATAGGAACAAGGCAAGGCCAATTTATGGGTGGCAGGAAGAATAGGCCAAGAAGGTGAGGTGCCAGCATTGAAGATCTTTCTTGGTCGTGTGTTGTCTGCCTTTCAATTTTTATTTTAATTTTTTAATTTTTTAATTAATATCGATGATAGATCGCCGATTGTCTGGTTTTCAATCTACCACCAACTAGTGGTGTCGAGAAATCAGTTTTCACCTCTCAGTTTTTTCTTTTTAATTGACGATAGACCATCGGTCGTCCGGTTTTCAATCTACCACCGCCTAGTGGCACCGAGAAATCGGTTTTCACCACTAAGTTTTTTTTTTTTTAAAGAAGTGATCAATCTCGAAGGAGGCTAAAAGGAAAACCAGTAAGTTCCTGTGCTACCTCTAAAAAGAAAGCTTCTTTGGAAAGAGACTTCTTGTAAAGTTTTAGGCAGTGACCATTGACGAGAAGAGATCGTCTTTCAAAGTCAACTGTGTAGAGACGAACAACACCATTAGAATATACAGTTTGAATCTCTTAGGGCCCGAACCAACATGTGTGAAACTTTCCTTTGAAGTCTTGGAAGCGAGAGTCATATAGGAGTGCCCAATCACCAGGTTGAAATGACCGTTGGCGGATGTGGTGGTCATGCCATAGAGCACGCTGTTTTTGGATGATTTCGGTGTGGAAGAGTGCTTCCTAGTGCAATTCATCTAAAGAATGTAGTTGGTCGATGCATGCCTTTTGTGCACCAAAAAGATCCATACCCAATTTTAGTGCAGTGCGAAGAGTTTTAATCTCAAACTCAATGGGAAGGACTGCCTTCTTACCATAGACGAGCTCATAAGGGGTTAGACCAGTAGTGTTCTTCCACGTTGTTCGATAGGCCCACACGACCTCAAGATGTTGTGTAGCCCAATTGCGTTTACGAAGAGCAACTGTCTTAGTAAGAATATTCTCAATCTCGCAATTGGTGACTTCTACTTGCGCATTGGCTTGAGGGTGATAAGGTGTGGACTTGTGGTGGCGGATTTCATATTCGCGAACCAGGGCAAAAATGAGCTCTGATGTAAATTGTGGTCCTTGAATGGTGGTTATCTCGCGTGACACACCAAATCTTGTGAAAATATTGGAGTACAAGAAGTCGGCTAATTTTGTATCTCTGGAATGCTTTAGGGCTATCACTTCCACCCACTTGGTGACATAATTGGTACATACAAGGATGTATTCCTTGTTCTGTGATGGCGGGTTGATTGGGCCAACAAAATCAAGGCCCCACTTCTCAAATGGCTCTATCGACAACTGTGGATGTAAGGGCATCTCATCCGAGCGTGTGGGTTGACCCATGCGCTGACACTTGTCACAATGATGAACATAGCGTTTATAATCCTTATGGAGTGTAGGCCAGTAGTAACTTGCAGTGAGAATATTTTGGGCAGTCCGCTGAGCAGCAAAGTGTCCTCCGCATGGTTCTGTATGACATGCACGAAGTATATCAAAGACATCATCTTCGGGTACACAATGCCTCATGATATTGTCAATGTCGGTGCAAAAGATCAATCCATTCATCCATGTATATTGTCCACTAAGTCCAACCAGCTTTTATCATTCCTTTGAAGAGAAATGTGGTGAAAACTTGCATGTAACAAGATAGTTTGCAATATCGGCGAACCAGGGGCTCTTTGTGGATATAGCAAAGAGGTGCTCATCTGGAAAGGCATCATCAACTAGAGTAGGTTCATTGTCCAACAATTGCAATTGGGACATAAATTTTGCAACCACATTTTCTCGACCAGGCTTATCAAGTATAGTTATATCAAATTCCTGGAGTAAAAGAAACCATCTAATAACTCTACCCGTTACCACAAGTTTATTCATTAAAAACCGAATTGCCAAATGATTTGTGTGGACAAAAACTTTATAACCAGTAATGTAATGACAAAATCTATTAATGGCATACACAATAGCTAAAAAATCTTTTTCAATTACTGTGTAATTTACCTCGGCCCCCATGAAGTTCTTGCTGATATAGTAGATAGAGTAGAAAATATTATCCTCTTTTTGTCCAAGAACAACTCTCATGGAACAGTCAAAGGCATCTGTGTGGATATGGAATGGTAGTTCCTAGTTGGTCCTCTAAGGATGGGTGTGGTGACGAGTTTTGTTTTGATGAAGTCAAAGGATTCTTGACACTTCGGTGTCCAAGAGAAAGCAACATCTTTGGCTAGCAAGGCAAACAGGGGAGATGCAATTTTACTGAAATTTTGGATAAATCTCCAGTAGTATCTAGCATGGCCGAGAAAACTTCGAACATATTTTTGAATAGAGGGTATAGGCAAGTCTTGGATAATTTGGACCATTTTAGGATCTACTTGAATACCTTTGGAGGAAATGTGATGGCCAAGCACTATCCCTTCGGTCATAAGTATGTGGCATTTTTCATGACTCAATGATAGGTTGGTGTCTTTGATGGCTTGCAAAAAAGGAATCTTAATGTTAACATTGTGCAACTCATTAACAAAATCGAACTCAGGTTGAGAATCCTCCCTTTCTATTGGTGTAGATTGAAATCGTTCGGGAAAAGGGGGGTCTTTGGTTGGCTCAGTTTCTAACTCCTCATTAATTTCGGTAATGGTGGGCCATTGAAGAGACTTCCCTAACCTTAACTGAACCCCATCTACTTCTAATGTATTTATGGGATAGGTGAAGTAACTTGTTGTCTCATTATTATATACTGGTTGGGTGGCCTTATTGTTGGGGTTGGGGTTGGGCTGGGATGGCATTGATGTAGGTCTTGGTGGCTGGGTTGGATTAATTTGGGGGAGATTAAGTTCATGGAAATTTTTCCAAGAATGACATAACAACCTAAAACAAAATGAATAATCTTTGACGAGTAAAACCAAAATGACAATATAACTTCAGCAATTCAGTTATCCTTCCACCGGTATCCTTCATGTGCATTGTCAACCATTAAACACTTCCTGTCACCAAAATAAAAAAGACAGTTAACAACAGTTAGCAAAATCGGTATTTTCACTAGTTTTAACCTTTTCTTCTATTTCATAAAATACCTTCTGTTCATTAACAAAAAGTGACAGGAACGACATGAGACACTAGGAAAGATGACAAGGTTTGACACAAATAAGAGGTAAAAGGATGACACATTTTTCCCTCATCATAATCATTTAAGTATGTTTGTGTTCAAGCATCGTTTTTTGGTTCCTAGCCAAGTTGTGGCCGACCGTTGTAGATACGCATTACATATTACTCATGATTTGAGCCAACAATTGTAATTATTTTCGTGTTTTATTAATGCCGACCTATTGCGATTAAATTCTTGATCATTGATATATATGTGTTAATTCATAATCATTTTGAGACATGGAAGAAGTGTGGTGATGTGAATTATGAATAAGAGCAGAGAATAAGAGCGATGATGTACAATTTCACTTGTGCATAAATTTTCTGTGTTGCGAGTATGAGTAGAACATAGCAGAAATGTAGAATCAGTTTGTAGGAAAAAAGATCAATTATTGAGCCTAATCAGAACTGTAATCAAGTATATGTAGATGCTACTACTTCAGTTCAAATCTTTTAGATGGTTTTAATATGAACATTTTGTAAGGCAGTGAGCCTTCCCTCTTGAGTAGTGAGATCTAGGTAGTATGCCTGAATGCAAGTGCATTCCCCATATTGTAAACTTCATTTGAGTATACTTAGATCATATTGTGGCTTGGCCATCCACCGTAGTTTTTCCCCTAACAGGGTTTCCACGTAAAAATCCTTGTGTTATGGTGTTGTATTAATTTGCTTCATGTTTATGCATTATGGTTGAATGTTGTTAATGCTTTGAAGTTAAAGGTTAATAAAGTTAATTTTTGCACAACACTGATTCACCCCTCCTCTCAGTGTAGCTTGTTTCCAACAATTGGTATTAGAGCTAGTTCCTCTAAAGAAGTATGACAACTTGGGGAGATCTTGGAAAGTGTTTCAATGGATTCAATCGGTCTTCAACAACAACTTTGGTGGCCCTAGATGGTCTTGATCAGTCAAAGGATGAAGTTCAAAAATTACAAGCAAATCTCATGGATGCTGAGAAATTCATTGAGTATTTGAAATATACAATCAATAAGTCTATAGAGAAGAGAAAGAAACTTTGTGATCATATTAAGCAGAATGATAGTAAGAGCATTGAAGATGAACAACTCAATCAAGCCCTGAAGGAAAAGATAGAAGAATGTAAAAGTCTTACCAAAGATAATGTTGCCCTAAAGAATGAGATGAAATCTATCATGATGATAATGACCAAGGAGGTTGAAGACAAAAAGAAGAATGAAGAGAACCTAGCACAATCCTTGAAAGAAAATTCTGAAGTATGTAGCCGATTTGACAATGAACTGGAACAATCTAAAATCAATGAAGAAGTGCTTGAAAAGCAGATTGATGATCTTAGAAATGAACTTGCTACTGCAAATGAGTACAAGGAGAAGTTCAAAGTTATCTCAACCAAGCTTGATGAACTAATTAAAGGTCAAAGAACTGATGGTGACAAGAGAGGTCTTGGATATGAGGAAGGATAAAGCTCAAAATCTAGACAAGGAAGATTTAGGCAAGGAAATCAAATGAACAAATTTGGAAGGTATCCGATAAGGCAACCTAATGCTTAGAGATTTAATGGATATTGTTTCAATTGCAACAAATTTGAACACATGGCTACTCAATGCAGAAGTAGAATGAAATCAAATGGTCCATCATTCTCAGGTTAGTGCTTTAATTATCATAAGTCAAATGAATGCAAAAATATGATGAACAAACTTCAGAAAAATATCAGATGTTATACATGCAACAGATTTCGCCATATTGCTAACCAGTGCAAATCAAGAAAAAATCAGTGGAACAACTGGTCTGGACAGAGAAATGTTGTATGCTACAACTGCAATAAATTTGGTCACATTGCAACATTCTGCTGGAACAGAAAAGGTCTGGTAAATCAAAATAAAAACATGTAGAAGGATATTAAGAGAAAAGACAAAGTCACTAAAAATGTGATCAGATAGTAGATGCAAAAGAAATGGGTGAAGAAAAATCCATCTGGTGAAGAAAATGTGCCAGCACCTGAATCTGCCTCTGGTAATTCCTTCAGGAATTAGTTTCAGGCCTTTGGCCTAGGGGGAGTTGTCAAGAAAATCATTTAACCCCCTACTCAGTAAGTAACACCAGATTTGGATATGTATAGGAGGTGCATAAATTCTCAACATATATTGTTGAACTCATTGGAGAAAGTGGTATGCAGTATTGAAGGTCCGCAAAATATTTATCCGTCACAGTGCATAAAAATAGAGTAACCGAATGAGTTAGGGTAAAATCATTTATTGCGACAAAAAGGGTTAGGTATGCAAGTGATAAAAATTAATTTCTATTTGTCATTTGTCACTTTGCATTTTGAAGAGAAGAAGCTTTGCACCCCCATCCACTCCTGCAACAAAAAAAATTATTGTGAAGACATTTGGTAAGGATGGAAAAATAAAGATAAAAGCAAGGGAGTCTATGTGGCAGTTTTTGAGGATGAAGAGACATAAGCAAATGAAGGAGTCAAAGAAATAAAGCATCAAGGTGCTAAAGCAGCCACGGTTTCCAAAGATAAGCCCTCCAATGGAAATGACCAAGGAAAGAAGAAAGCGAAAATTGACAAACTAGGTATGTCAGTGGAAGAAGTTGAAAACGCTTTGGTTAATGATGGAAATCTTAAACCACTTTGTAAATGGTATGAAACTTTTGATGAAACTGGTCAGAGAATGCTTGAAGAGGAAACAATCAAGTATTTGAACATTTTCAATAAATTTCTTATTGAAATAATGCATAGCTTACCCAAAAGCTTATATGAGACATTGGAAATGAGGAGACTTAATACTAGAACAAAATAACATATGAGAGAAAGAATCCTAGCAAAATTATGTCTGAAAATGTCAATGGAAGAGATGCAGACACCCTTGAACAAAGCCAAAAAGGAATTCAAAAGCAATACAAGAGTGAATAAGCTCATGATCGGTTTGAATGATGAAGTCACAAAAGAAACTGAGCAAATATTGAGAAATATTCTGCTAAATGACAAAATTGATGTTGTCATTGAAGAAGTGAATTTTGAAGGTATTGCATTTGATTTGATGAATGAAGAGGTAAATGATGATATGATTGAGGATACTTAGATCCCTCCAGTTGAGGATAATACAAAAATGTCTATGGAAATTGAAGCTCTGGAAAATGTATCAGTTGAGAAAGTGGAGATCTCTGAAGATAAGTCAAAACCTACAACTGAGGAAGCAATGGTTGAAGAGAAGAAAGTTGTTGAGAAGGAAATTCTAGTAGAAGCAAGAGACACTGCAGAGGTAGTGAAGAATTTTTTGGTAGAACAAAAAGAAGAGTTTGATCCTGAATTGATTAAGGTCTGATCGATCTATCTACATTGAGTCCTGTAGAGACCAAAATTTGACCACTTACATTTGGTCAAATTTATCCCTTTTCATCTAAATGTCATCCTAATCGTACTAATTAAGTAATATTGCCATTATTTAATTAACACCCTTAAAGTCCTCTAAATCCCTAAGGTATTTAGTTAAATAATTAAATACCTTACCCCTTTATCCCTTTCTTCCAAGGAATTAAATAAATAATCCATTTATTTAATTCTCTTTATGTCATATCCATTCTAATCGACACTTAATCATAATCCCCTTGCCTAATCCCATCATTAGGGATGTGACAGATTCCTAATCCATGATTAGAAAGGTGTCACATCCTCCAACTTTTGCAAGTTGGCTCCTAATCTTCATTACCCACCTAACCTTCCCCTAATCTCGTACTTGCACAACCTAATCATTGATTAGCTATCATATTCAATCCCTTGGTCAACTCTCCCCATCCCCCAAGGAATTTTTAATTCCTTCTTGTCTTGTCAAAGTCCTTTTGAGGAATTTTTAAATTCCTCTCCCATCTCCCAAGGAATATAAAATTCCTTTATCTTCCCCATGCATATTAAAAATAAATTTTAATTCCTTTAGTCAACCCTTTGATCTCTACCCTTGATCTTCTCTTAGGAATGAATCTAGACCATTCATTCCTCTCTCCCTTGCTAAATGACTAACACTTAGCCATTTTGCAACCCTAATCACTATCATTCACAATCACACTCTAGTAATCATCATCACATTTCATCCTCATTTATCCAAACTCTAACAATCTTCAAGCCATTCTATAACAATCTCTCTCAACCCATCTCAAGCCTTCAATCTCCAACCATCATCTTGCATCCAAAATTAAGCATTTTTACAAGCCGTTATGCTGTCGAAATTGATCTAGGAGCACACACATCAAGCAATCAACAGGGCCAACCAAAGGATCAACTTGAGCAAGGTGATATCTTTCTTTTCTTAGCATATTTTTTGAGTTCAATGAAATTCCTATTCGAGGTGGTGTTGTAACTTCTCTTTCCTTGCATTTCTTTGTATTTTGCACGTTGGGTTAAGTAGCTTTTGCAGCTCACATTTCTGGCATGCCTGGTGGGACCCACGTCACGGGTCATTTCTTTCACGTCCTTTGTTCTTTGCATTTTTGCAAGTCCAGATTTCGGTGACAACGGTGAAACTGTATATAGGGGCGAATCCACTTGACTTATAGGGGTGAATCCGATGGAAGGGAAAATTTTCCCCCTACATAGGGGCAAACCTGCTCGGAAGGGCGAACCTGCCCCCTGTACAGGGGCAAACCTGCAAACGGGCGAATCTGCCTCTCGTATAGGGGTAAATTTGCAAAAGGGCGAATCTACCCACTACATAGGGGAAAATTTGCAAAAAGGCGAATCTGCTCAATACAGAGGTGAATCCGAGGTAAAACCAGAGACCCGTTTGTTACTATTTTTGGCATTCTTGCTTTTAGTTTCGGGTACTAATCTGCTAACTCATATTATCGGTGAGTGTGTTTGATTTCACTAACATTTGGTGCAGTTGTCCCCCGTTTGGCCAAGACCGGCGATACGAGACTACTAACGCTTTTCTGCAGGATGAACGGTCAGAGAACGGTAGTTAGTTGCTTGTTGTTTTTTATACTAGTTAGGCACACATAGTTTAATCAGAGGGTCAATATACAACTATTTTTTGTGCTTGTGAGGGGGTTGTTGACGTATCCTCTCCCCTTGCGCCTCTTGGTGATGAGAAATCATAGCTCAATCTGGTCTAGTCAAGTCCACCCAAAAGGTCCTAGTGCATCAAAGCTCTCCCCTTGCGCTTCGTGTGAGCCTGGGGACCAGTCGAGACGTCTAGTATCTTCTTCCCTTAGCGGGATCTGCTTGGGATTTCATCACCCGAGGGAGGATCCCAACCACGCGTTACCAGCGAGGTATACAAAGGGGGGAGAGCGAAAGTTGTACCTCAATCTAGTCATGTCGTGTTTGGCGGAGCGTTGAAGCTAGGGTGATACCTAGATAAGATGTGAAGAGTTGGTTCGAGTTTCCAGTATCTCGTTGGGGCTCCCGACTCATGCTTGTGATGGGATGGTGTTCACGGTTGTGCCCCACGCACTTTGTGTATATCGGGGACTCACAACATAGCCTTGTTCAGCCTAGGTAGACATCCTTATCATTAGTCTTAGGATCGTATTGCTTGCTTTTCTTTTTGATCGATTCAATCCAACCTTCTGTCTATTTTTTTTGTGCTTTTCATATTTTGCCACAGTCTCCGCCTTTGCTTCTCACAGGGGTGATTATGCCTAGTCTGTTTGGGTGAATCTGCCTAACAGGGCGATTCTACCTAGTCTGTTTGGGCAAATTTGTTTGAAAGGGTGATTCTACCTAGTCTGTTTGGGCAAATTTGTTTGAAAGGGCGATTCTACCTAGTCTGTTTGACCAATCCTACCTGAAAGGGTGATTCTGTCGCCCCTATTTGGGTGAATCTACTTGAAAGGGTGATTCTGCCTAGTCTATTTGACCAATCCTTCCTGAAAGGGCGATTCTGTCGGACCTAGTTGGGTGAATTTGCTTGGAGGGCTGATTCTGCATCCTTTGTTTGACCAGTCCTACTTGAAAGGGTGATTCTACCAGCCTTGTTTGGGTGAATCTGCTTGGAGGGATGATTTTGCATCCTTTGTTTGACCAATCCTTTCTGAAAGGGCGATTCTGTTGGCCCTGTTTGGGTGAATCTGCTTGGAGGGGTGATTATGCATCCTCTGTTTGACCAATCCTACCTAAAAGGGCGATTTTGCCTACCTTGTTTGGGTGAATCTGCTTGGAGGGGCAATTATGCATTCTATGTTTGACCAATCCTGCCAGAAAGGGTGAATCTGCCTTTAAGGGCAACTCTGCTTCCTATGGACCACTAATTTCGCTTCTTCGACCAAATTTGCTTCCCATGAAAAATCCAGAGGTTCAATCCTTCATAACACAATTAGCCTACATCTTCCTCAGTCCAAAACCATAATCTAATCACTTCTCCTCTTCCTATTCACCCCCAAATCATCCAATTTTCAAAGCAAATTAGGAATTTATTTACCCCAACTTGTTGGGGTCATAACTTTCTACTCGGTGCTCAAAATTCAGAATTATTTACACTGTTGGAAAGGTCTCCAAAAGTACTAATTCAATCCTTAAAATAGAGTGCCTTTGGCAACCCAATTTTAAGGACCGATGCAAGTTTCAACCCCAAATTCCGCTTCGAAGACCTCCGAAAACGCGATTTACTATGACATAGAAAAAATAAAAAAAAATGAAAATTTTGATTTTTGATTTTTCTCAATCATGTCACTCCTAGAATTTTTTGGACCATAATCTAAGCTTCAATATAGTCCTAATCCGAGCTCCAATCCAATTCTAATGTGCACTTTAATGCCATCATCTAAATTTAAGCTTTAATCCAATCCCCATCCAAGCTTAACCTGAATCCCAATTTGAGATTTTGTCCAACTATATCTTCTTCCATCATCTTCCAATCCATCCTATTCATCTTTTCATCATCTGTTATGTCCTTCTAATCATCTATTCTTATCTATCTCATCCATATCCATTCCATCTAACGTCATGAATCCTTATCTTCCTTTCACACAACCGACAATAGTAGTCAAGGGGAATCCCAACTATGTTGATGATTATAATGAAAGTCTTGTTGATCAAGATGAGTATAACATAGATCCCCTTGATGTTGTTGTGTCTAGAAAGCTTCTTCCTATCCCCTCTCCAATTCCATCCATTCCTTTGAACTATTCCCCCCAGGGCTTCATCCGCATCTAATAACAGTCCTTATGCTACCCTTGACAAGGGATATCCAGTATCCTCACCATCCACATACCCATCATGTCCTCCCTCTACATCTCCCTCCTATCCCACATCCACATCCTCCTATATTAATCCACCATCATCGTACTCCTATCTTTACCATCAACCATCCCAGTATTCCTCTTATCCTAATCCACCATCTTAACCTTCTTATTATAATCCTCCACCCATATCCTCCTACAATTATACATCATCCATGTCCTCCAATGCTAATCCACCATATCAATATTCCTATTCTAATCCTCCCTCCATATATTTTTATGCAAATCCACCACCCATGTCCTCTTATCCTAATCCATCATCTCAATCTTCCCATCCTAATTCAACCACCACACCCTCCTATCTTAATATGCCATCCCAATATTCCTACTATAATTCATTGTACCAATCTTCCCAACCTAATTTAGCATCCACATCCTCTTATCTTAGTTCATCATCCACATCATCCTGTGTCACTCCCCCCTTTAGTGCATTCTATCATAATCCTCCCCCAATCCATCAAACCTTAATCCTACATCCAATCCTAATCCACCAGTCTCTAATCGTAATCCTTCATCTCCTCTTAGTCCTCCATCCAATCCTAATCCACCAGTCTCTAATCCTAATCCTCCATCTCCTCTTAGTCCTCCATCTAATCCCAATCCACCAATCCCTAATCCTAGTCCCCCATCCATCCATAATCCTTCATCCATTCCCATCACCTCACCTAATCCTACATCCCTTCCAAATTTCGTCCAAGGACTCATGACAAAAGAGACATCTCCAAATCCACTTCTTGATGTTGTGGAACCATGCCATCCCACTCTATCATGCTTAGTCACTATTGATGAGGCCCTTCCCAATCCTATGTATATCACTCCCATTACCATTCCTAACACCATCGAAACCGTTGAATCTGTCAAACCCACCGAATCCATTGAATCTACATCTTCTACTCCTAGATCCACCCAATCCAATGAAGACACCAACATCCAATCCACTCCTCCCAGTCCTAGTATCACCGACACCGATTCCCATGAACGTCATGAATCCTCCATCCTTCCATCTCCCCAAATTAAGGAGTTCCTCCAACACTCATCCCTTGCCATGTCTTCCACACAAGATGAGCCATGCCAAGAGCTTGATCCAAAGATTTTTGACATATCCCCTCCCCCAATTGAAGATCTTGCCATCTTGTCCACTCCATCTCAATATCACACTAGCTCATCTGCTCCATCCCATGATTCCCTTTCCACTCACGATCCAATTACTCCATCTCATGGGCCCTTATCATCCACTACCATAAATCCAAATTTTGTCATGCCACCTAATCCCTCTCTTGATCCCTTATCACTCACTCCTCTCAATGAGGATCCCACCATCCTATCATCTCCATCTTATGATCCTTCATCACCACTTAGCCCTACCCTCCCAACACCACTTTTATATCACCTCGGTAACATTATGCTCATCCATGGTGGTCTTCTTGTAGAAGAAAAAAAAAGCATATGCACCACCCTTCCTCCTCCACCGGCTAATGGACTTGCATTATGCTTCCAAAAGATTCTGCACCCTACCATAGATCACATGCTCAAGAACATGAACTATCAAGGAAAAGGTTTAGGCATTCGTGAGCAAGGTACTTTAGAGCCCATCCAAGTCAAAGAACATCCAGGCACACACGACCTTTAGTATATCTCCCAAGACCCACAATCCAAAAATGTTGGTACAACCTCCTTACATCCTAAGCAATCCTCTTCCAAAGGAATAAGAGGCACTCTCCATCACTCTACCAAATCCTTTGTCACTTACCCCCCTCCTCCATTATATTATCTCAAAACAACCGTCCATCTCCCTCCTTCATCCTTTAAATCCATTTTGGGTCCTTATGTCCCTCCATCCATCATCGTTCATCCTCCTTCTACTACATCTATTTTGGGTCCTTATGCCCCTCCATCCACCAACATACATCTTCCATATACAACATCCATTTTAGGCCCTTATATCCCAAAGCCACCTCCTCCATCTTATCCTCTTCATCCCCTCATCCATCCACCACCTATCCTTCACACACCTCACAAAAATCCTAAATTCAAAACCCCTAATCAGGACCAACAAAGGCACCCCTCCGTACATACTATCCCATATCCTCCATCCACACATCATCGCCAAAATCCTACTTCTATCACTCCATCCACATCTCCTCCATATCATCCATCTCCTCGTACCCATCCCATTGCTAATAAAAGCACTTTGGATGCCAAAGCAAAAATACCTAAATCCAAACATCCACATGCATCAAAAGCTCCTCATGTCCCCTTCAAAAGACATGTTGATGACAATAAAAATACAATCCAAACGTCAAATTCATCCAAAAGGCCACAAAGGCCCACTAAAGCTAAAATCAAAACCATGTGTATCCCAAAGAAAAAAGGTACAATTCCTTCAAAGGAAAAATCTATAAAGACATCTTAAGTTTCTAATCCACCAAAAAATCATTCACATCCTTCTCCTAACTCTATTTTGGGTCCCTATATCCCAAAATTCACTAACCCAACTCCTCCATTATCCCCACACGCTTCATCCATTCATCCCCCTATCCTTTCACATCAACCACCACATGTGCCAATGTTGGTCCTGAACGCATTCCCCCATCACACATCCATTCCATCCTTCCATCCATACACTTTCCAACATCCTATCCACTATCCTCCCCATTAAATCCCTTTAGTCCACTCTCTTGCATAATCCATCCATTTTAATAAGGTTGTACCAACATCCAATAGTCATTTTTACACATGGCCTCTTATTACCTCATATGGAACTTGTTGCTTGAGTCCTTCATCCATCTCCTTATCACCTATCTTCTAAATCTACATATCCGCATCCCTATCCTTATCCATCTCCATCCGTCTTTCTGTCCAAAAAGTCAAAAACAGGAAAAAGTCAGAAAGAAAGAAAAAATCCAAAAAAAAATAGTAAAGAGAAATAATTCATCCAATGGTGAAAACTTGGCAAAAAAACACCTTGGATAAGTACCATGATGAAAACCTGGAAAACATGAATCATGCATAAATCATCGATCCATTTTACTTCCACAATTGATGGCAACTTCCATCTATGCATCCCCTTGCTTTATCCCTTACATCTGCCTATATTCCACATCCTATCTGTCATATCCCCTTTGTATCTAGTCCCTCCATCTCCCTTGTGATCTTGATCAAGATAGGGGCACACATTTATACATGCTTTGGACACCTCTTGGCATACATTCTCCTCATCCATACCCCGCTACATCGCTTATCCTCCTCCATCCGCCTTCCTTATCCATGCATCCTATCCACATATGTCTACCTCCTATTATCCACCATCCTGTTATTTGCCATCCCTCTTGTCCTGTCACACATGACATATCTAGAGTGGGGCATCACCTTATTTGTGCCATAGTCCTTGGTGACATCATCCATCTATCCATCCCAACAATCCCTTCCATCTTCTAAATCCTTATATTCCTATCCACCCATCCACTACTCTTCTTCCATCCTTTCATCCTTATCACCACATCCATCTATCTAAACATCCTGTTCATCTGCATATCCTTATTTTCTTATCCATCTTTCCAAATCCTTATCCCTCTATCCATCCATCTTAACATCTTTCTATCTCCCCATCTTTATCAATCCATCCTTTCATCTCCATGTTCATTCCATCTCGTAATCCCTTGTCATTGGTATCGAGCTATAGGCTACCCTCATCCAATGCAATTTCATTCATCTCACTATCATCACTCCTATCTATTTCCTACATCTTCATAATATCTCATCCTTTTTTGTCTCTAATTTATCCATTGTCTCATCCTCCCACTTCATCTTTCGATGTTCTAGATAACTATCCCATCCCTGAGCTTCATCCAACATATCAAACATCCCATTCACATGACCTATCCTGGCTCATCATATCACCCTTTTATCCACTTATCGTGGTCATCTCATCATCCCTTTTCCATTGTCTATCTTTGGTCTTTTATCAAACTACGTTGCCCCTGCGCTTTAATGTAGGTAAGGTCGATCATTTGATCCACCCTCGAGGATTTGCTTTTCATCTATCCTGTCATCTTCCATCGTCTATCTTTGGCCTTGTATCGAACTACGTTGCCCCTGTACTTTCACATAAGCAAGGTCGATCATTGGATCCGCCCCCTAGGCATTTGTCTGTTTGTCTTCAATCTTCATCATGGGTCCCATTTTTCTGCTTTCCACTTTTATCCATTGTCTTTTGTCGATCTATGAGGGATATTCCCTTTCACATAGGCAAGGATGATTTTTGATCAACCCCCAACCGAGGCCCTAGGTCTTTAGGGTGTATCGGTCTTGTGTCCCCAAGGTCTTTAGGGTGCGTCAGTCTTGTGTCCCCTAGGTCTTTAGGGTGTGTCTATCTTGTGTTCTGTCATTTTTTCATGTCGTCAAGTACGTCCCTATCCTAGTTGGTATTCACAAACAAAGGTCACTCGTATCATGAGGTTTAATCGGTTTCAAATGTCCTACGTCATGTTGATCCTTTAGCTTAGCCTCCATATTTGGTCTCAACAAGATGCATCCTCCCTAGTAGACCTTATCAATCCCATCCATCCCTTTGATCCTGTGGCAAAGGATGTTTGAAATTTGATTGTGATATTTTGATGTTTTTGACATTTTTTTTATCATTTGAGCTTCCTATCATACCTCGTCAAGGTCACCACGATTCATCATAGCATGGTGTTCTTTGACCGATAAACATAGGGGTGTATCTTGATCTGTTTGTTTGCTTATGTCTTCTTGGTTGTCTCGTTTAGTACCCACCAAGATCCTTGTGGTCTTGTGTTATGCTGGGGCATCCTTTGTGCTTGTGATTATCCTAATACTTGGCCCAACCAAAGTCCTTGCAACTTTGGGGTGTTGGGATAGCCTTCTTGTCTGTTGTGTTTGTTCTATGCATTAGACATATATCTACCTTGGTTCCTCATACCCTAGAATATTGTGTCTTGTGCTATACCAAATTAAGTGCTCATTACATGGAAACATAGTGTGTAACCATTAAATTTCTTGATTTGGTTCTAATCCATTCATCCTTCATCTCTCTATCATATCTGTCCTCATCCCTCCTCTTCCATCCTTCTCATCATTTCATCCTATTTCCAATATACTTAGGTTAATAGAGATTTTTTATTCTAATCTTTTTTTCATCCATCTTCTTAGGATAATATAGATTTATTATTATAAGCATCTTTCCCTCCATCATATTCATGCATTTTAACAATCTCGCGTCTCCATCCAATCCTAATCCATACAATCTAGAACAAATCATCTAATCACATCCTTGGTCTTGTTCCCGACCTTGATCCAATCATCTTCCTCATCGTCATCATCAGGACGTATCCTTCCCTATCCTTTGGTGTTGTTTTGGGATGTATCCTTCCCTCATAAACAACACTATCATCATCACCATCGGGATGTATCCTTCCCTATCCTTTTGTGTTGTTTTGGGATGTATCCTTCCCTCATCAACAAAACTCCCATCATCGTCATCATCAGGATATATCCTTCCCTTATCCTTGTGTTGTTTCGGGATGTATCCTTCCCTCATTAACAACACTCCATCCATCATTAGTCCATTTTGGCTTGTAGCTTGACCGGGGCAACATCATATTTTTCCTTGAATCCATTTGTGCTTGATTTTCTCTCTTATTGCTTATCATCTTCTCTTATCCATCATTTCGTCTCATCTTCCCCCTCTACTCTTTCATCATCTCATCCATTTCGAGAGTACACCCATGTTCTCTTAAACTCGCATGTCCTCTCGAGAGGGCATCCTCAATCCATAATCTTTATCTTCACTCCCATCATCTTTCCTCCTAGTCACTCCTTTGGATGACTAGGGCATATTCTCCAAGCTAACCATCTTCTCCTTCGTGCTATCTTTTAATCTTCTTTGAAATGATGCTACTTCATAACACCATCTCAAAGAGGGGAAAAATGTAGACACCTAAATTTGACCACTTACATTTGGTAAAATTTATCCCTTTTCATCTAAATGTCATCTTACTCACATTAATTAAGTAATAATGTCATTATTTAATTAATACCCTTAAATTCCTCTAAATCCCTAAGGTATTTAGTTAAATAATTAAATACCTTACCCCTTTATCCCTTTCTTCCAAGGAATTAAATAAATAATCCATTTATTTAATTCTCTTTATGTCATATCCATTCTAATCCACACTTAATCATAATCCCCTTGCCTAATCCCATCATTAGGGATGTGACACATGATTAGGAAGGTGTCACATCCTCTAAATTTTGCAAGTTGGCTCCTAATCTTCATTACCCACCTAACCTTCCCCTAATCTCGTACTTGCACAACCTAATCATTGATTAGCTGTCATAATCAATCCCTTGGTCAACTCTCCCCATCCCCCAAGAAATTTTTAATTCCTTCTTGTCTTGTCAAAGTCCTTTTGAGCAATTTTTAAATTCCTCTCCGATCTCCCAAGGAATATTAAATTATTTTATCTTCCCCATGCATATTAAAAAGGAATCTTGAATTCCTTCAGTAAACCCTTTGATATCTAACCTTGATCTTCTATCAGGAATGAATCTAGACCATTCATCCCTCTTTCCCTTGCTAAATGACTAACACTTAACCATTTTGCAAACCTAATCACTATCATTCACAATCACACTCTAGCAACCATCATCACATTTCATCCTCATTCATCCAAACTCTAACAATCTTCAAGTCATTCTATCACAATCTCTCTCAACCCATCTCAAGCCTTCAATCTCCAACCATCATCTTGCATCCAAAATCAAGCATTTTTGCAAGACATTATGCTGTCAGAATCGATCTAGGAGCACACACATCAAGCAATCAATAGGGCCAACCAAAGGATCAACTTGAGCAAGGTGATATCTTTCTTTTCTTAGCATATTGTTTGAGTTCAACAAAAGCCCTATCTGAGGTGGTGTTGTAACATCTCTTTCCTTGCATTTCTTTGTATTTTGCACGTTGGGTTAAGTAGGTTTTTGCAGCTCACAAGTCCAATTCAAAAAATGAAGGTAGCTTCATTTTCCCAAGAAAAAGCCAGAGAAGAACTACTGTAGTGTTAGGGTTAGAAGGCAAATATCTAAAATTTAAATACAGATTTTTTCAATAAACGGAGAAATAAAACACAAAAAAAAAAAAACTATAACACAGATAATTTAACGCGGTTCACCAAATATGGGCTACATCCACCAAACCGCAACCATCCAATGATTTTATTATCTAGTGCAAAACATATTACAATATCGTGAATAATTCCATACTACAAATCTCCATCCCAACTGCTTATAACAAGCTTTTAGAAGCTTCTAGTTAGGGTTTATGAAGTTGGCCTTTTTCTTTTTTGATGACGAAGCGAAAAAAAGGTATTTTTTTTTTCTCAGGGGTTTTTGCCGAACCCTCACCCGAGGCCTGGCCCAACCTCGGACCCTGGACCTCGACAAGGATACATGAAGAGTGTACAGTACTAAAGAGTGTATAGTATAGCATGATCAGTTGCCACATACCAACAATCTCCCACTTGGAGACTGATCTTGGATGACACCACTGCACTTACAGCTCCAACTAGAAATAAGAACCTTGGACCTTGTTGTTCTATTATAATTTTAACCATGAAGACCAACCAAAGATGAAGAGGATCTCAACTTCTCCCTTGTCACTACCTTTGTAAACATATCTACTGGATTGACATCTGTATGTATCTTTTCCAGCTTTACCTATCCATCCTCCAACATAGACCAAATGAAATGATATCTTAGCTAAATGTGTTTGGTCTTAGAGTGCAAGGCAAAATTCTTTGCAAGATGTATAGCACTCTGGATATCTTTAAATAAGTGATTTTCAACATGTTGTTTGCCCAACTCTTCCATGAAAAATTGTAGCCATATCATCTCCTGTGTTGCCTCTGTTGTAACAACATACTCTGCCTCTATGGTGGATAAAGCAACCACCTTTTGCAATCAAGAAATACAACTCACTACTGTCCCACCAACTATGAATACATAATCCGTGGTACTCCGCTTGGTATCTATATCCCCTGCCAAATCTGAGTCAACATAGCCCTTTAAATCTATATTAGAGCCCCAAAAACATAAAAATATATTGGATGTACCTCTCAAGGACCTGAGAATCCATTTTATCACATTCCAATGCTCAACTCTAGGATGACTCATAAACATGCTAACAACTCCTATGACATGTGCAATATCCGGTCTCATGCATACCATGGCGTACATTAAACTACCTACAACTAAAGCATATGGTACTTTGGACATTTTTTCTTCCTCCTCTTGTGTCTTTGGACACATATCCTTAGTCAATTTTACATTACTAGGCAAAGGTGTGCTGACAGCTTTTGCATTCTCCATATGAAATCTCTGCAACACCTTTTCAACATAATCAGCCTGAGATAGATTTTTTTTTCTATTTTTCCTATCTCTTGTAATCTTCATACCAAGGATTTATTTTGCTGCCCCCAAATCCTTCATATCAAATGAATTTTCTAACTGTTGTTTTAACTCCTTTATGTGATCCATGTTAGGCCTCGCTATAAGCATATCATCAACATATACACATAAAATAATATAGCTAATCTTTAACTAACCTCTTAAAGTAAACATAATGGTCCGAATTACACCTATTGTAGCCTTGCTCAGCTATAAAACTATCAAATTTAATATACCATTGTCGAGGTGCTTGCTTCAAGCCATATATATTTCCTCTTCCAAATCACCATGGAGAAAGGCTATTTAACATCAAGTTATTCTAAATGCAAATCTTCAGTAGCCACAATGCTTAAAACAGTACGAATATAGGTCATTTTAACAACTGGAGAAAATATTTCATTAAAATTAATACCCTTTTTTTGTGGAAATCCCTTTACAACTAATATGGCTTTAAATCTTTGCTTACCTTCATCCTCCTCTTTCAACATGTAAACCCATTTGTTTGGTAAATCCTTTTTACCTGCAGGCAACTTGCATAATTCCCAAGTTTGATTTTTTAGCAAGGAGTCCATTTATTCTTCCATTCCATGCTCCCACTGAACCTTGGTATCCACCTGCATAGCTTCATGATAACATTCTGGTCCACCATCATTAGTTAATAAAATAGAATACAAAGAGGGAGAAAATCTTTATGGAGGTCTACTTATCCTTGAGGATCGCCTAACATTCACTGGAGTTTGTGGTATTTATTGTTGTTGTTGTTGCGGAGCATGAGGAACCACTAGAACATTGTTGTTTTTAATATCATCCATCATTGCATAATCATTTTCTTTCTTCTCATGCTGCTGTAATAGATCTTTGTACAACACTTTCTCATTGAATATGAAATCCCTGCTTCTCACAATTTTCTTATTTTCAAAATCCCAAATCCTATAACCAAATTCATCAATAACATATCCAACAAATATACATTTCTTTGATTTTGCATCAAGCTTGGTTCTATTTTCAGAATCTACATGTGCAAATGCTTCACAACTGAAGGTTTTGAGGAAATAATAACTCACCTTCTTACCTGTCCATGCTTCCTCTGGAATACCACAACCCAAAGGATTAAAGGGAACTATATTAATTAAATAAAAAACAGTGTTTACAACCTCTACGTACATGTTTAAAGGAAGCCCAACATGCAATCTCATAGTCCGTGCACACTCTATTATTGTTCTATTCATACGCTCAACCACTCTATTTTCTTGTGGAGTCCTTGGAACTATTTTCTACCTACGAATACCATTAGAGGAACAATAATCTTCAAATTATTTGCTAAAATACTCACCACCATTATCAGATCTGAGACATTTTGACTTTTTACCCGTCTCATTCTCAACCAAGCTTCTCCATTTTTTAAAAGTTTGAAATACATCAGATTTTTGCCTAAGGAAATAAATCCATACCTTCCTAGTTGCATCATTAATGAATGTAACATAATACTGAGATCCACCGAGAGAAGATACCTGAGTTGGTCCCCATACATCCGTATGCACAAGCTCCAATTTCTCATTTTTCTTTTGTTTCCCATCTTTGAGAAAACTAACTCTCTTTTGTTTTCCATAAACACAACTCTCATAGAAATCCATATTAACACATTTTAGACTTGGTAAAACATTCTTTGAATGAAGTAATTTCATACCTTTTGCACTCATATGCCCAAGTCTATTATGCCATAGTTTTGATTCAGAATCCACAACAACTATCTATTTTTCTGCCTACTAAACTGCAACAACTGTTCTTGAGCATTTATTTTTATCTGCAATAGCTAAAGTAGAAGGAAAAATATGATTTGTACAAAGATATAAGGTACCTACTTTCACACATTTTTCTGCCACTAAGGCACCTTTTATAACCTTCCAATTTTTATCACTAAATGTAACAACACAACCTTCATCATCTAGTTGCCTTGCAAAAATTAAATTTCTTCTTAACTTTGGAACGTGCCTTACCTCATGTAGTAGCCAATGATTCCAATTCTGCAACTTAATCTTGATTCTTCCCTTTCAAACAATCAGACAAGGTTCGTTATCTCCCAAATAAACCAACCCAAAATCCCCTTGGACATAATCAAGAAAAATATTTCTATGGGGTGTAGTATGAAATGAAGCCCTTGAATCTAAGACCCAAGAATCATCAACATTGTCAAGGGAAAGAATCAAAGGATCCTCATCATATTTATTACTTACCACATATGCCTCTTTATTTCCTTCCTTTTTGTCTCCTTTATTTTTTTGAGACCAACAATCTTTCTTTAAATGACCCGGCTTACCACAACACCAACAATCCCTCTTGTCTCTAGATTGGGATCTTTTGTCCTTTGATTTTCCTTGTGACTTCCCATGAGTTCCAAATTTTTTTCCTCTCTCCTTTGTTCTGCCCCTGCTTTCTGCATTCAAAAAACTACGTGATGTGGATGTTCCACCTGAGCTTTTCCTACGAATTTCCTCGCTCAAAATAACACCAACAACATTATCAAATTTTAATGTATTCGAACTAGAAACATAATTGTTAACAACCATTACCAAGCTATTCCATCTTTCAGGCAAAAAACACAGAACCAAAAGAGCCCTAAATTCTCCATAAAAGTTTATATTTACAGAAGTTAATTGACTCGTAACTATATTAAACTCATTTAAATGATCAGCAACTGACCCACCTTCTACCATTTTCATATTAAATAAACGCTTCATAAGAAATACCTTATTTGAAGCAGAAGGCTTTAAATATAACTTTGATAGGGTTTCAATCAACTCTTGAGTTGTCTTTTCTTGTGTAATATTGAACGCCACTAATTGTGCCAGGCATAAACGAATGCTTCCAAGTGCCTTTCTATCCAAAATATCCCAGTCCTCATCAAAAAATTGTTGAGGGTTTCTTGGTTTTCCCTTCCAATGGCCACCATAAATCCTTCTAATAGAGGTAGTCCTCCATCTGCATCATCCAGAACTAATGGTTCTGCCCATTGAACTTTTCAACCTTCAACTTACCCTCATCTTTTATTGCTCCCACTCAACCGTGAGACTTTCCTGCAGAGGATAACTACAAACAATCCGCTTTGATACCACTTGTTAGGGTTAGAAGGAAAATATCTAAAAGTTAAATGCAGATTTTATCAATAAACCGAGAAATAAAACACACACATAAAATTATAACATAGAGAATTTAACATGGTTCACCCAATATGGGCTACATCCACCAAATCGCAGCCATCCAATGATTTTATTATCCAATGCAAAACATATTACAATATCAGGAATAATACCATACTACAACTCTCCATCCCAACCAATTATAACAAGCTTTTAGAAGCTTCCAAAAATTAGGGTTTACAAAGTCGACCTTTTTCTTTTTTGGTGACGAAGCGATCGACAAGGATACATGAAGAGTGTATAGTACTAAAGAGCGTACAATATAGCATGATTAGTCACCACATACTAACATGCAGTCCCATATTGAGGATAATGAACTTATGAATCTTGCATCTGGAGTACTGGAAAAGATAATGTCCACTCATGTGAAAGATCCGACTGGTTCCTCCTCCAGTGAATTAAAGAAGCTTATCAATTCTATAAGTACTCACTTTGAGTCACTTGAGAAATCAGCTATGGTCAAAGTGCAAAAATAATTTTATGTCAAAAGGTTTAGTGGATTGAAAGAAATGATTGCTAAAGATAAAATATTTTAAGACACATGTGTGAAGAATGTACAAAATGCTCTATCTAAAGGTGGAAAGTTACAACTCCTATTTGATCTTGTCAAAGTTTACTGAGGCAAATGAAAACAAGGTTAAGGATATGGAAAAATAGTTAAGTACTATTTCTAAAACCTTTGATCCTTTAGTTGGTGGTGTTGCAAAACAAGAAAGTTAGGTAATATCTCTACTTGACAAGATAAGGAATTTGAAGCATGAAAATGACAGATTTGTGGAGAGAGCATGTGAACTAAGAGGCCTAATTGGTCCAAATATTGATATAATATCAAGCGCTCTAAAGGAAGGAGAAGACACTTTGGCAATTGGTGATCCAACAAACTTGGAGTCTGTAGAGACACAATCTTACCTAATCTGCAGTCACATAACAATCCTAGAGTCTCAAAAGGGTCTGGGACACAAACCTGATCCAGCTGAAGAAATATTTTGTAGATGTTTTCCAGTTTATGTAAGTATGCAGTCTATATATAATAGTTTTGTTTGATCCATTTTTGGTATGTGGATCCTTTCCTTTGCCATTGATGTCAAAGGGGGAAAGTAGTAGAGTGAAAAATATATAATCATCTCAGGGGGAGAATGGTATTTTCAGAATTTTGGAGATGGCAATGTAGTTTATCTTGGTACTAATTTGATACTTAGTCATTTTTCACTAAGTGTTACCGTCAATGCCAAAGGGGGAGATTTTTTGGCAAGAGACATTGTTCGTATCATTTGGTGTTGTCATTGATGGAAACCCTAATCGATGAACAGATACGCACATCATCATTCGATCATACTAGCAGACAAATTGAAGATAGTCAAGGAAGAACAAAGCATCAAGTAGTTCAATGTTCATCGATCCATATGAAGATTTTCTTTTATTTTTTTGTGTTGTGCATCTCAGAGAATGTTTTTTTTGATATATTATCTCTGTTGCTACTAAAGCACAGTGGCTCATATTTATCCTTGTGTGAGTTTGAAGATCTGATTGAGGAATTTTCTATTTATCAGTGCATGGAAGCTGACTTAGTGGATGTAATGTGTCGCAGATGTTTGGGAGGTAATCATTTAAGTATGTTTGTGTTCAAGCATCTTTGTTTGGGTCCTAGCCAAGTTGTGGCCTACCATTGTAGATACACATTACATATTACTCATGATTTGTGTTGAAAGTTGTAACTATTTTTGTGTTCTATTGATGTTGACCTATTGTGATTAAATTCTTGATCGTGGATAAATATAAGTGTTTGTTTACAATCATTTTGAGGCATTGAAGAAGTGTGGTGATGTGAATTGCGAATAAGAGTAGAGAAGAAGAGCGATGATGCATAGTTTCACTTGTGCATAAAGAATCTGTGTTGTGAGTATGACTAGAACAAAGTAGAAGTGTAAAATCGGTCTATAGGACAAAAGATCAAGTATTGAGCCTAATCGAAACTGTAATCAAGCATATGTATATGCTACTACTTTAGTTCAAGTCTCTCAGATGGTTTTAATCTAAACATTTTGTAAGGAAGTGAGCCTACCCTCTTGACCAGTGAGCTCTAGGCAATGTGCCTAAATGCAAGTGCATTCCCCATATTGTAAACTTCATTAGAGTATACTCAAATCATATTGTGGATTGGCCATCCACCGTTGTTTTTCCCCTAACGGGGTTTTCATGTAAAAATCCTTGTGTCATGGTGTTGTGTTAATTTGCTTCATGTTTATGCATTATGGTTGAATGTTGTTAATTCTTTTAAGTTAAAGGTTAATAAAGTTAATTTTTGCACAACACTAATTCACCCCCCCTCTTAGTGTAGCTTGTTTCCAACATATCATTGATATTGTTGCAAGTTACAAAATCCTCCCAAGACACAATAGGGAATTAAATTTTGAGACTTCTTTTAATCAAAAAGGTGAATTAATAGTAACAAAACAAAGCAAATTGATTCCTTTTCCATTTATATTCAGTAGACATCCATTTCAAAAAATTATACAAAAATTTGGGAACATTCACCAACCTTTAATGGTGTAGGTGACTCAAAAGTTTAAAATGCAGTGCATTTAAAAGAGATTGTCTATCATTTTAGGTTACATATTTACTAATATAGGAAGTGACATATTCCCATAACCATGCCAAGGGAAGTCTTTTTGTGTCTTGTGCTAAGGAATCCAATTCTACTCCTATATGTGTAAAGTCATTTTGTGTTGTGATTGCATCAACTCGCACCAAAAATTCTTCTCCTACCCTGGGTAAACCAAAAAATTCTGCCACTACTTCTTATGAAGCATCCACTCTCAACTCTCTAATTGTAGCCTTATCATTTTACAATGTATTGGAAAATTTTTGTGTCATGACTTCATTATATTCTATTAGATGGAGAAAATACTCTAACCATTCAAATTGTTGGAAGATGGGAAACCACAATTGGTCTTCTAATATTAGGTTATGTATTATTTGTTCTCGTCTGACAATGTAACCACCCACCTTGAATTTCTATATCCTCTGTCAAGTGAATTTTGCTTTAAAATATTCATCAGTCTACTTATTGCTTATATTGCTCAATATGCTTGCTTCTTTATGAACACTACAATATTTGTGTCTACAAGTTTTATGGATTTGTAAAGGGAAGTGAAGCTGGTGTATATGCAACTCTTTTGAATTCTTGACAAGTGAAATTGGAAATGACAACCAAACTAGTCTTCTCCCCCCAACTTAAAGTTGCTATTTGTCCTCAAATAGCAAGGTACAAAAAGGATAGAGGAATATATTTCAAAGCATTGGAGATATTTGATATAATATAAATGACATATTTACATGAATTTGAATGCTAGAGGAAATCAATGAAATTAAATTTTAATCATAGCTAATAGTAAGAAAAATACTTGAAATGGAACGGTTATGGAAAAAAGTGGTATCTTTGATGTGAGTTGAGCGCTGCCATACAACTACTTGGCCAAAGATTGGAAATGATGGAAGTTAATGGAATTACTGCGAGAAAATGTTCCATTTAAAGAGATCATTGGAACAATGACACACATCCAAAAAATATTAATATTAGAAAATAAATTTGTGGTATGTACGAGGTTATTCATAATGGAATGATATGTTGTATGGAAATCATGTTGAATTGGAGTGGTTACATGTTAGGATTATGGAAGTGATAGTGGCTACAGGTGTAGTGATAGTGAGTTGATGGAAATTTATATGGGTAGTAATAGAATAAATCCTGTTTGTAAATGTCTTGGGGATGCTGCTACAGGTCCTATGAACTTATTGTGCATATCTAGGAAAATAGCAATTGTTGATGGTATATATATATAGTGTGTGTGTGTGTGTGCATGTGAGTTGTATTGTAAGAGTTTATACCTATTATACATAAGTAGATGAGACAGTTGGCTCATCTACAGATGTAGCATTTGGTGATTCAACCATGTCTGCTTGTTTGGAAAGAAACACTAAATTTGTATATGGTATAAACTGTTGCTGCAAATTATGTAGAAATTCCTCCTTATGTGATGGCTTTTAATAAAACTTTAGCCTATGTCCATTGAAAATTAAAGAGAACCAAATTGAATCAATTGTAGTTAGTTGAACCATTCCATTCTGAAAAACATGTTCAAAATTCATTAGGACTGAGCCATCGTGTTTGTAATTTTCCCTTGTGGACCTTAAATCGTGAATCATAAAGCAATGTCTAGTATCCTTAATGGAATTCCTTGGTTTTAATAAACTAGTCATGTCATCTTATTCTCTTTTGATGTATAATCTCTGTGCGATGGATTGCTTACATCCTTATTTCATCAAGGGCATTGAGATTGAGCAATCTATCTTTTTGAGCTTTAGAGAGATCCATTCCAAGCTGTACTACTGTTCAAAGTGTTTTATGCTCAAATTCAATTGATAGGACAATTTTTTCCCATACACCAATTCATATGATGTGAATCTTTTGGTGGTCTTCTAGGCTATCCTATATGCCTAAGAAACTTCATGTAACCTTGGGGCCCATTCCTTTTGATGTAGTTGAACTATCTTTGTTAAAATGGCCTCTATCTCCATGTTTGTGACCTCAAATTGCCCATTTTCTTGTGGATGGAAGGGTTGAATTTCTATGTTTAACCTCATATTCCTTGACTAAATTTACAATTAATTCTGAAGTAAATTGGGGTCCTTGGTCTGTGACTATATCCCTAGGTAGGCTATACCTTGTGAAGATTTCCTCATAAAGGAATTTGGCAACATTTCCATCTCTAGCAAGCTATAGTTCTTTAACCTGCAACCATTTTTTAAGATAGTCAATACATAATAGAGTTATCCCTTATTGTTAGATGTGGGAGCTATTGGTCCAATGAAATACAATCCCCATTTATCAAATGGTGTAATGACCAATTATGGATGGAGATGCATTTCATTTCTCCTAGTGGGTCTACCCATCCTTTGGCATCTATAACATCTCATTATCAACAATAGTATAGTTGAGCTTAGTAGCCTGATGATTTTTACTAATTTAGTAAATGACATACTCCAAATTTCCTTCCTTCTGCCCTAAAATAATGCCTATGACAAATCATAAGCATTCATATGTATATGGAAAGGGATTTTCTAGTTAGGGCCTCTTAAAATAGGTGTCCTTATGAGAGATGTTTTGAGGGATTCAAAATATTCCTAGTAGGTAGTGGTTAATTCAAATTCAATGTCTTTAGATAAAAGAGCAAACATGGGGTTGCTATTTTATCGAAATCTCTAATAAACCTCCTGTAATATCTTGCATGGCCAAGGAAAATATTCACATATTTTTTCTTCCAAGGAATAGGTAGAGTGGATATCACCTCTATTTTATTAGGATTAACTTGAATTCCCATACTAGACAAAAAGTGTCCCAAGACCACTCATTTAGTCATCATCATAAAAAAAAATTCATGACTTAAAGAGAGGTTGTGATCCTAACACCTTTGAATGAATTTCTCAAAATTTTCTAATGATTCGTCATAAGATTTCCATAAGTGGTGAATTCATCCATATAGATCTCCATGGAGTCATGTGCAAAGTCTAAAAATATGCTCTGAACTACTCTCTAGAATGTCGCAGGTGCATTATATAGTCTGAATGGTAAAACTGAATAAACATATGTACCCCATGGACATGTAAAGGTGGTTTTGTCCCAATCTTCTACAACTATCTTTATCTAGTTGTATCCACTAAATACATCTAGGAAAGAATTATTTCTTCCCTACTAGTGAATCTAAGACTTGATCAATAAAAGGAAGAGGAAAGTGATCCTTCCTTGTGGTTGCATTTAGCTCTCTATAAGCTACACATACTCTCCATTTACTTTTTTTTTTAGGCATAATCACCAATGGGGAAACCCATTGACTATCTAATATGGGATAAATGAACCTTGCTTCCAATAAATTCTACAATCTTGTCTTCACTATATCTCACATAATTAGGTTCATTCTTCTTTGTAGCTTCCTAATAGGTTTGTATCCCTTATTAATGTAAATTCTATGTATATAGAGACTAGGATCTATTCCCTTCATGTTACAATATTCCCAAGCAAATGCTACTGTGTGAGCTTGCAACATTGTAAGCAATACAAATTGTTAGGTGATTGTCAACTGGTTATTGACATTGAGTGTTCTTCCTGGTGTTATTTCCATGGTTAAATAAAAAATCATGACAAAAGCAACATCCAACCATGATAGATTCAGATTGCAACGAGTATTGTATGAAATATACGAGAAGTGGATTCAGAGTTATTTGTAGGTATGATATTGTGTAAGGGGTAGTGTTGTTGCGGGTCCCTACCGTAAGAGTTTTTTATGATATGGGAATAAATTTCATCTTCATATTGAATTTCAATCATTGGGATGTGTTATATAGTCATAAGTGTTTGCAAGGAGTATTGAGCAAATTCTTCTAGGGTTGGACAAACAGTTTGTTCTAATTCTGTATGTGGTTGTGCAAGCAAGTAGAGGACCAATTTATTGGTCACATTCCCATTAGAAATTATCATATTACTAGACCTACATCCAATAAATATGTCTGTAGTGGCTAACCATGGCCTACCTAAGATTAAGGGATGTCCTCCAAGGCTGGATTTGGATTGCAAAACCATAAAGTCTGTTGGATATTCCCATGAATCTAATGTGATAAAAAAATCCTCAATAATACCTTTTGGCTTGATGGTTAATCTATCTTCTAATTCTATAATCGTAGGTGTGGGTTTGAGATCCATCAATTGAAACTATTGCATTGTTTCTCTTGTCATTACATTGATGTTTTCCCCTAAGTAAAATAGAGTGTTCTTGATAAGTGTGCCATTAATTTGTACATCTACAACATGACTCCTAGGGTCTACATACTTTGGGACAACTATGTTTCCTAGCATAATGTTAGTTATTTGTCCTAAAAGATGGATAATTTGGGGGTATTTTTTTCTTGCCTAAATTTTTGAAGCATAATTCCCTCATAGTTTTTTGTAAATGGGAACTTATTTAATGGTTTGAATCAAGGGTATCTTTACATAGAAATTCTTAATTTGGCTCAAGAAAACAAATTCAGGTCCATTACATTGATGGCTTATTATATCCTCCTTCATGTTGGACATAAGGTTGTTGAGTTCTACCTTAGAAACACCTGTGGATTTTTTTGTGGAAGAGAAAGATCTATTACCCTTGGTCTTCTTCATAAATTACCTTGAATAATTTCTACACACCTGACAGATTTCATCAAAAGGTAATTGAGAAATATCTCCTTCTCTTATGAGGTTTAATGCATCCATCCAATCTTCATTTTCCCCTCACAAAAATACTAGCTTTAGTGACTTTGGAGAGAGCCTATTTTGGCATGAATTCTTCAAGAAGAATTGGAACCTTTATACATAGTCTTCAAGTGGTTCTTCTTCCCTTTTTGACATACTGAAGATGTCATCTCTCTTCATGTTTTCTCCTCGACGATAATCCTAGTTATTTTGCAAGAATTTCTCTTTCATAGTTTCCCAATTTGGTACTGCATTTCTTCCTAGCCCCATGAACCACCACAAAGTAGCATCTTTCAATGCGACTGAGAATAATTTTAATCTAAGAGCATCTATGGTCCAATCATAAATTTTGCATTAACAACAAACTCAAACATTAAAATGTCTGGATATTCTATAATTAATCCATAGAAATTGGGCAAGGCCGAGAGGGGTATATTCTTAAGAGTAGCCACTCATTCTTGATTTGTGATTGGGAAATCAAATGTAATAGGCTATGCTAGATTGTCCATCTCTTCTTCTACCATAATTTCAAGATGCCTTATTGGATTTCTCGCTAGGTCTAGAGAAACTATTGGTGTGATGGGTATTTCTATATCATTGATTCCCTCAATTGGTTCTTCACTTACACCATTATCTTCAAATTATTCTTAGTTCAAGGGAAAAAATATTCCCAAAGTGTCTCTCTACCTCCGCATACAATAATATCTTGATATTTTAGTAGCTTCTCCTACACACTATTAGTGAGTAGTTCGGGGTTGATTTATAAATGTTTATTGATCCCAATTTTGTAATTGAAAACTTCCTATTTTATGAAAGAAATGTAAATGAATTAAAATACATTTTAGGAATTCTAAACTTAGCACCATCCTCAGTAATGATACTGAAAATGTAGAGCTTCCCCTATGTCCAATCAATTTAAATAAACAACATACATACAACTTAATGGAAATAAAAATCCCAAATTAAGCAATTCATTATCCTAGAGGTGCTTCATTTAAACTATCAATTGGGGAATCATAATCTTGAGATGATGTTCGAAATATATATGCAATTAAGAATCCTAAAAATTCTTAATTTATTGAATGCAAAAAGAATAACATAAGAAATTCTTATTAAAGTAAATTTAATTGAAAATAGATTAAATGAATACTAATTGCTATAAGTAATTGTAATAACTGATACGAGTAATTATTCCTACACAGACTGTAACTAATGACTCTCTATGTTGTAACATGATTTAATATCATTTAATTATCTACTATCAACTCAACATAATATGAATTAGAAAATATAGCTGTTACCTATTTTTCACTACCAGCTCAAACAGGTAGAGCTGAATTATAAATTCAAGCCAAGGTACACAAGTTTAAAAATTTCTGCTAAAGTACTCATATTGTGCATTGTTTCATTACAGTGTAAATTAAAGTGATATTATGCAAAAAAAAATTCAAAATGATATCATAGGTTTGCATAATGTTTGTTGTTTTATTCATAATGTACAAACCAAAATCCCACACAAGCTGTGGGAGTAACTTAATTTGATTTTTACAATAAAATAAAGGGTGCATGAAGAAAGGTAAGCTATACAACTGAAAATAAGGAAAACATAGGGTAGAAAGTGATTTGTCATTGCCTAGAATGACGAATCATTGACAAGTTGAGGTCTTCACTTGCGATGCCAGCTTCAGCTCCAGCTCTAGCGTACCTGCAAGTTGATGGAAATTTTGTTAGAGAAATGCAAATCAAATCCTATTGTATGCCTACGATACCAACAAAAATATAGAATACAATCGATCAGTCATCCATCAGATGATTACAAAAATTCAAAGAGCATAAGGAAAAAGACAAAGCTTTCAGTTTCTTTTATTTTGCTAACATGTTTGTTCACTGTGCAGGAATAGGTTTATTATGTTCGTGATCATTTTATCAAATATGTGGAGTAAAATGGGCTCCCATAAGGGTTGAGCCCGACATATCAAATAGGACACTCTCATGTTACACATGAGAGTCATTTACATGGATAACAGTCATTAAAAGAGCTGCTGAAACTATGTTATAATCATACAAGCAGTTTTATTTCAAAGAGATTCAAAAAAAGGTTTGAAACATCCCAATGCCATTATCATGATACCTACATCAAAAATTATTAAGAGAAATAGAAGGAAAAGAGCTATATAAAGAGCAATTAGTGAAATCCCTTGCTCAACATTTACCAGTGCCATTGTTAAGTTAATTCTTGATAATAATGTTCTTACTCCTCATGGTTTGAGTAAAGAATGTTCATCAAAATCAGAAAGTTGCAGAAGGAAAGTAATGAGCAATACAAATTCAGAGGTGATAAGTAGAAAATTGCAAGCCTGCGGCCATGAGCAATGGATCAGCATCGCATTTGAAACAAGAGATATTAGATGCCAGGATAAACTAAATGCAGTCCTAGCAATGTAATGGACAGTCATGATTACTGCAAAGTTATGAGTGAATTCTCAAAGTATCACTAATTGAAAGGGGACAACATGGTTAAAAATCACAGTCTTCATGGGTGTATATAGGGAGCAGCATATGCAAATTGTATATTCTGCATAGTGTCTCTACTATTTGCAGTCAGAGCAGGAATAAAGAGATCACTGTATTAGTCTAAATAGAGGAAGAACCTAGAAAATTACAAGAGAAACCCCCAAACATTTACAGGCATTCATAACTTTCCACAAGGTCAAAGTGATGCACATATTTGATTACGACTACAGTAGGAGAGAAATAGCAAAGGCCACTTTCTACTCATTGCATATTATAAAAGATAGACAGGAGAACATGAGTGTATTAATTCAAAATCTTGAGCCTCATTACATAATCCATTTTGTGCACATTTTACAGGCATATCATTATGATAAATGACATCTCTTCGAGCTAGTAGAAAGGAAAAGTAATGCGTAAAATATTGAGAAATGATATCTTACGACCTACATGGTGGTAGGGTCAGCCGACCAAAATGACTCACAGGCTCATGACAGAATGTCGGCTATAGGTAAAGCCATGACCTGTACATGGCTAGTTTTGACAAAGAAAGCATAGAGGCCGCAAAGAAAACAAAGAATGATCCATATGTGATTTGAGCCTGAACATGGAAAGAACACCCAGAAGCACAAATATGGAGAGATCATGGCCATATAAGAAATATTTTAAAAATAAGAAGCCACAAGCTGCAATCTATTTCATGAATTCCAAACACCAACAGTAGAATGAAGACATAAGAAGTAATTATAGTTATTTTCTTGCTTTTAATAAGCTCATTTGAAGCTCTACCAATATAAAGAGGATAAAAGCAACCAGAAATATGCAAAGCCCGCAGCCTTCGAGGTCAGGAATTTTTTTCAAAACACAGGGAGTTTTTCTAGGAAATACAGTATATAAACACCCAAAAGGCCAAACATTCACAACACCTAAGCCTTCATCATGGCATATGAAATCCAGAAAATACATCACAATTTTCATTCTTTCTTACTATATTTTGAGGCCATTTCAAGATTTTACTAGTCAAAGGATTTCACTCTCAGAGAGCCTACTATAGCAACAGAGAAAAGTGAAAAGCAAGTTAACAGAGCTTCTGAACAAAGATTATGGGTCAAGCCCAGTAATAAACCAAGTAAAAGGAGTTTGAGTTTTTCTGCATTCAAGAGATTATAGGTTTATGAAAGAATCAAGATACCCTTGAAGCGCCAATAATAGAAAAAGGCAATAGCCAGTAAATGCACAAACAGAGTGGCGGCCAAAAGAGTGTGAAGGAACAAAGATAAATGGAAAGGAAAGGTCAATTAGAATGAATGATACTAGCCGTGGTCTTATGGCCATCATTTTTTTCTTCAATACAATATGGAGAGCCATCTACATAGTACTTACCAGGTCTGTGCATAGAGATCTGCCAAGAACGAGCAGAAATGGTGGTGATACAAAGGTCGATGCCAAGCTTTCTTCATGGCGACAGCATGGCATGGCGGCTAGAGTTTCTTCATGAAGCTTCCTCAGAATGGTCAAGTGCAAAATGAGAAGATGTTTAGGGTTCGCTACTTTTGTTTGCCCTATTTCAATAAGGGTTATCTTTTGATAATGATTTTAGATAAATTATTTTTGCATTATTACCTCTGTGGTCTATCACCTTAAAGTCAAAATCCTAGTAATATGGTCGACAGTAATCAAATGATTAAACATGCTAAGTGGTTGACCAATGTATTAGAGATAAAAAGTATATAGGCTAGGTGGAGACCAATGTTATTTTAATATATACCTTGAGATGCTTGCTAGTATAGTGGCGGATTTCAAATTCTTGCATGGGCCCTTGATTTTTATAAAGTCAGATTTATATTTTACATAAGTCTTAATTTTCTATTTTTTTGCATAACATATTGTAAAGTTAAATGATTAAATGATAATTATAAATCATTTAATTATTTTAACTATTTTTAGTGCAAAAATAAAACATTAAGAAAAGATGGAATTATATTTTACTTGGGCAGATTGACACAAATGAGGTGGCTTTCACATGCTTGGGCCCACCTTTTTAGGGATTTTCAGTTCAGTTCGAGTTTTCCATGTTTTAGTTATGACTTGACAACGAATTTGGACCATCATGCACTTATTTTCGCATGGATTTGGTCCTCTTTTTCAGAGATATTTGCTTATGCTCATAAATTGCCTTGGAGTTTCATTTTCTCACTAAAATTGACTTTCAGTTCTATCTCCATGCCTTTTTGAAGGCTTTTGTATATATTGAAAAAACTTAACTATTTTTTTTGAAGTTCTTGTTTTCCTTCTTTGCATTTTGTAAAGGGAATTATTTGTAACTCAATTTTTTCAGATTAATACAGTAGCAGGTTTACAGGTTCATTTTGGTGTCATCTTGCAATATTTTCTTGCTATTTTCTTTCTAGATTCATTAAATTTGCCTTTTTAGAATTATACAATCTGTCCTTATGAATGATTCGATGAATTAATTGTGTTTTAGCTATTGAAAACCTTTATTTTTTTCTTGTTCATAATTGCACATCATGTCACAAGTCTTAAGTTGTGCTATAATTGAATCGTTCTTCAAGTTGTGATAATTGATTTTCCTTCTGAAAAGACAAACCTTTTTGCCTCCTTTGGAAAAAAAATTGTGATCATTTCTGAACTGTGTGAACGTTTCTCTTGAAAGTATTTGTGAATCAATCTATAGGTGTTATCATTTTTCCATTTAGGTGCATCACCAAGGTTTAGTTTTACAGTTCTACTTTTAGGTTTAGCCTTTCTCCCCTTTCCCAGAAGGTTACTCAGTTATTAATCAAAAAATGATATAGGAACCAACCTAGAATATGGAGGTCTAATTCCTTATAGGGTACCCACAACCTGGAATTAGTTCCCATGTTTCAACAGATTGTTGAATTTCAACATTCGAGCATTCAGGTGCAATCTGAATTGACAACAATAACTCAAAAATTACAATTTAGAAAATAACTAATAATCTAAACTAACATGGATTCTACAATACCTCAAGTGGCCCTTGCTTGAACTATTGCAATCCACAATGTATTCCTTCAAATCCTAACTCAGAGATTCATGAAAATTGATGTATCCTTCTTTATTACAGTTCAAACATAGAAAAATTCAAGAACAATGTATCTAATAAAAATATTATATTCAATCTATTTCATACCAAAATCCAACTACTTGGTCTCTCACAAGATCATCCATATATATAGGATCTTTGAGAGTCCTCCTATTCTATAATTGGAAACAAAATACAAGAAACTATGAACTCTTCCAAAAACATAGGAAGAGGACCAAATCTTAGCTTAACAAAAAAATAAAAGAAAGTGGAAGTAGGAGTATAAGAATCTAATAAGGAATCTACATCAATTAAGAAGATTGTTATAACTGAAAGTGTGCCTAACAGGACAAAATTTATTATAAGATACTATCCACTATTAGAACAAGCATCTTCTTTCCTCCATGATTTATTAATAATAGGAAGTGAAAAGATGGAGTGATCCATGAATATTTCATGTTCACATTCTCAGACCATCACTTGCATCAACTTTGGGGAAAATGTACAAGTCGTAGTTGATCACCTCCTTTGACTGTGGTAGACTGACATCCTTTTGTTGTGGGTTAAAAATACTTTTGCTACGGGTTGACATGTATTTCACTACAGGGTCAAGTTTTATTCCAAAGGAATTTTCCATTATTAACAACTATAATTAATCATAAAACTCTACTAAATTACAAACATTCAAAGATCGTACAATCATTTATCAATATAGTCTATCATCTTCAATTCTTTAAATAATTTTAAGTATATGAAAATGTTTCAAAATGTCTTTGAAACTTAGCAAAAATAAGATAAAGAAGTATGAAACTAAAGCAAGGAAACTAGACATTTCTAGGGATCATCAGTGGCAAGCAAGAGATAACAACTAGGTTTGAGTCCCTCTTGAGATACTACTACATGCCATGGAAAAATCTATCTATATACTACTCCTTGCTTGAGATTACGTTGCTCTTGATTCAAAATACATGCTATCAATTCTTACAAGATTGGGAATTCCTCATTCGAAGCCCTAAAACACATGTAAGATACATAGAAGTCAAAATTGGTTCTAAGACCAATCCATAGAATATGCAATAATCTCGAATATATAGGATTTCAATGGATAATTTGCTCCATGGGTGTAGTTATAGGTGGAAAATAATTTCATGTTAGTAACTATACAACCATAGAAAAGAATAAATGCACTTACATAGAAGAAGGGGTATTCATTGGATCTACATATAATACTTGGATGTGGGGGAAATGAATTTTAATTTACGTATTTAATTTAGTAGGCCTATAACGACATGGAACATTATCTAAGTATTGTGTAGATTACAACACAACACATTTCTATCCCACATGGTGGAAATAAAATTTCAACATAGTGAAATGATGAAACTAGTTGTAGTTCGAGATATGCCATGTTCCCAAGGACCACGTAATTTCATCCACAATCTCAAAAATCCATTGCTACTTGTAAGAATAAATAAATTTTCTTTTTAGAGCATGTAAGGCTGATCAAGGCATGGCCAAAATGAAACCAAAAAATACCAACCACTATAATCAAAAACTACCAAAAACTTGGAATCTATTGGGCACATGCTTCTTGCTGTCACATTTATATTTTGGTACAAACCCATTGTCATGGTGATATTGGAGGAAAACATTATAAATTAATGGTTGAGTATCATTCACATAGGGAAGAGAAGCAAGGTTTAAATTCTCAAGAAGGATCACAATTAATGAGAAATGATCATTTTTTATATCGGCATCATCACAAGATAATGAGAAAAGTCTTTCATACCATGGAAGATAAGGGCCCCACTGGATGATTATGTGTAGCCAATAATAACCAATCACAATGGAGTACAAGACACCTTTGCATAGTATTAAGCTTGTTTCCAAGAAAGGTGACACATTGTGGGAAACAACTCACTAAAGAATCCTAGTAGGCCACCATGAGCATAGTATAAAGTATGAACTAAAGAAAACTATGACACACTAAGTATGAAGTTAAAAGGTGTTATAAAATTAATGCACAATATCTAGAATGTTTAATCCATTTCCTACATAACCCCATGAGAGAAAAGAATGCATGTAAGCATACAGAATAGCCATAATGCAAAGATCAAATAAAGCCACAAGATAACACAAGATATACCCTGATAAAACCCTCAAGAGGGAAAAACCCAATCTCCAAAAGTATCCACAGTCTTTGTATTATTCAAGAATAGAACATTACAATGCACTTACAAAGTTTCCATGAATACTTCTGAAACATCACGCTCCTCCAATGCACTTTTTGTGTGTCTGAGCATGTAACCACATATCCCATGCCATGTTTCACATATGGACTCAGAAGAGAAAATTAATACAATGACAACCCTACTCATCAAGCCAACCTTAACCACTAAACATGTTGCTTTCTTTTATAGATTCAAGGTCACAAAATTATAACCAAGTGGTAAGATAAAACCATGTGCCTTAAAATCATGAGTACATAAAACCATTGACCCCTCATTTAATTTTTGATACCAAGTTTTTATATTATTAAACATTTTCCCAATTAATTATTTTATGTCTCCCACACATAAAATAACTAACCCAAGGTTACATACAAATTTACAAGTGGGCCCAAAAAATATTTAGAGTGGGTAAACATATCTCATAGATGCACCACAATTGAATATTTAATCTTATACAATAAAATAATTTATGATATGCAAGGTGTACAACCCCTATTCCTAATATTCTCCCTTGTATACATTGCATAAGGGTCAATCAATGAAATACATCATCACAACCATACATAAAACTACTTGAATCTCTAGCATGCTCTCATGCTCCATCAAGATACCAACAATAAAACTAAGGTAACCTCCATCTCAAGAAATAAATCCTCTCATCCTCCAAAATGCTACCTATAAAATAAAAGGAACAAGCCAAGTTTTGCACATATGTTACCTAAGTTTGTCATTGATGCCAAAACTCCATTTTGGTTGTCATTGATGCTTAAATTTATATGTTGATAGTATACTATGATGTTGTGCTAACAATGATGTTGTTGGTGTTCATGGTTGGATGCCATGCCTTATTTGTTGTCAATTAAAGTAGTATAGAGTATGTCTGTTGTCAGTAGAGACGATAGCATGATGATACATTAAGATGAGGATTAGATATAATGTTGATGTTGGGGATATTTTTTTGATGGTATTTAGTTTGTTATATGCTCTCTCCTATTGTTCCTAAGGAAGTATGTGTTGCTACAAGAAAAGTTTGGTCTCCAGATTTTGGTAAAGGTTTTTCCTGCAAGAAGTTGCTTTGAAGATTGGTTGGGAGAATACTCCGTATTCCTTTGCTTTCGAAGGTATGGTCTTGTGGTTTGGGATTCAGTGTTTATGCTTTGTGGACATTACATTCTTATCTTTTTAGGTCACAAGTGTTTTCGAGGAGGTCTCTAGTAATTGCAATAGGTTGGTAGTTTGGTTGCTTGTCAGGATTGGTCCAAAAAATGCTTCATATTTATTTGCATCGTTGTTTTTGTTCCTGTAGCTTGGTAGACATTATTTTAGTGTTTATGCACTATACTAGTTCAACTTTCATGTGATGAAGTTTACCACACATTGGTTTTTAAATGTATATCTCATGACTGTGTCTTCTAGGCTTCCAAGATGAAGTGTTCTATTTATGTTTGGTTTACATTAGCTATTTTTGGCATGAAAGTGAGAAAGAAGTATATGGAAGTATTTATAGAAATTCATGAAATTTCTCATTGTGGTTTGCACATCAATAGTTGATCTCTTCGGTGTTGCATATTGCTTGAGTTGGATTTTTGGATAATTTGTGGATGTTTGGCCGACAAGGATTATTCTCTTGATTGTGTTATGTGCTTCGGGGTTTGCAACAACAATTAAGGTTGTGTTAAGATGAGTTTGGGTCTTTCCCTATCCTATTAAGAACCACATTGAGTAAATTTAGTTGGAAGATGTGTTTTTGGGTTGAGTGGTAATGTGCTACACGTTTCTTCTACACATTTCCTAGTTATCGACTTGGGATGTTGGGCACCAGTGTGTTTGATGTTTGGGATCACATTAGAAGATGTAATAAGTTGTTTTTGGTCCTCTCTATCTCTTGGATTGGACCGTTTTCACTATAATTATGTTTTGTGGCCGACTTGTTGGGGTCATTATTTGTTTCCTATTTTGGCCGACCTAATTTGATGTTTGTGAATATAAAATTCCCAAGATCCCTTCTGGTTATTTTATTTTGCTTAAGTACCAAGCATGCCCTCCTTTAAAATCCAATATCGAGCTCCTTTCACAAAGGCTTAATGTGAATTCCGTCACTTGTCAACCGAGTGCTCCTCGCAAGGTTTCCTTCTCTTGCTTTTAATATGCTACCGCCATGCTTCCACATGTCAACAATTCACAATATTCAGTGTCTCTTTCCATCACTCTCCTTTCGGGCCCCGACCACATGCCAGGTAGCATCAGTCCACACACATTTCTTGGTGGACCCCACCTTCAATGCAGTATATTTGGAGACCTCCATGTGTCTTGAATGGGAAGGATGAACATCGGCCCCGACCGCTTGCCACGTGATCTTCTAAAAGCTTCATCATGATTAATCAGGTGACAACCTCACACCAGCTGCCATGTTTTGTAACTACTACCATGAGTGGATAAAACGTGTCAACGCTCTGGTCTGCTGGGACCACTGCCATCATTCATAGGGGATGCATCCGGCTCTAAGGTTTCCTCATTCATGGCTCGAATATTTTCAGTTGCAACAACAAGGGGAAATAATTGCTAACACATCATTGATCATGATCGAAGGATCTTTTCTATTACTGGCTCACCGAGCTAGGTTTTCATTATAAATATTGATTCTTCTTTTGAAGCAAGGGTTTAGATTTTGATAGGAAAAATTGGTTGAAGAACTAGGCCTTTACCACTTTCAGATTATTGTAAAGACTTTCAGGTTGTACCAATGTTCGGCCTTTCTGGTCTCTTAAATATTTTTGATAAAGTTTTAGTATGCCATTATGGTACTAAATATTTCATTTGCAAAACTTCTATAGTATAAATGCAAGTTTTCTAGTTTAGATCATGTCTTTGACTCCTCTTTTCAGTAAATTTGCATGAATATTATTTTATGTCATTAAGTGGATCATTTGGGTTTCTATCTTTATTTTTTGTCATTTTGGAACATAGTAGATTGTTGAATGGGCCCTTAGATTGCATCTACAAGATAGTTCTATCGTGCCTTACATCTAAATCTTGACGCATCTCCCTAGTTAGATCTTTTATTTTTATAATTGCTTCCTTTTCCCATTCAAAACCCCAATTATAGAAGAAGTCGACTTCTTTAAAATCTGGAGGTTAGTCAGTTTAGCACAATAGGTCCCCCCTTTAATTGAGTTTCCCACAAAGGGTTGTTATCTTGTCATTTTTTAGCATCAATAATTTTTATTTTTCTTGGCATGCCCGATGGGACCACTTAAATACACCAAATCAAAAGGGGTGTACAAGTCATTGACCTATTACTAGGTCATGAACCACAAAAAATCCTATCTTGTTAGTGCCTCCACTAGTAATAGCGCATACCCAAACTTTTCTAGTAGAGCTTTCAAATCCTAGCCATAATGTTGATCACAAACCAAAACTATGTAGCTTGGGTCACCAGAAGTCCCCTTGTAGCCCCAGCCACACCCATCGTATGGGCCCTTATCCCAATCTTTTCTCTCAAAGCTATTCTAAATTTTACCGGAGATGGCTCAAGAACACCATTCGAACATTTGCAAGATGTTGCAGACTTTTTTTGGTGCATGGCATTACAGATCAGAACATAGCATTGAGATTGCTCTCTGCTTCTTTGCGAGGAAGAGCACTAGATTGGTATCACACTCTGTTAGTTAATACTATCGACACTTGGGATGAGCTTGGGAATCCATTCTATGAAATATTTTCTAATGATGGAGATAGGTCTTCCCTATATCACTAGCTATTAACAATCAAGCGAGCCCCATCTAAAGCAATGACCGATTTCAACACCCTATTCCATACAACCTAGTAGAGAATCCAAAATTCCATCTGACCACCAGTCGAGTTAACATTCATGTTCTACTTAAATTCCATCAACATCAATATCTCCATGATGATCCAGTCACTCGACATAACTACATTACCATATGCATACAACATAGCAGTTAAGGCAGAGAACAACCTAATTGACACCGGGAAGTTGCCACCTAGACCCATTATGCCGATATTCACCAAAATATCGGCTTCTACTCAAGAGATGCCATCTACAAGCACATTTGTGTTGCTCCCATCTATGTACACATATCTGAGTGCACCACAAAATGTTGCTTCTACATTCGATGCTTCGAAGGATGAGATGAGCGACATAAGGGAGATGTTACAGAACTTAACAAATAAAGTAACCACTATCAAGCGCAACTGGGTCGCTCCTCCGAGACCATCCTACCAAAGGTGGTAGACCCTCCTACCAACATAACCAATATCAAGGAGCTGCGTGCACAAATCCACCAACTCAGAAAAATAACCAAATAGTATCAATGCCAACTCCATTGGGGGCTACTCAAACTATTACAAGAAGAGAGTTGACCGCAGGACAAAACAATCTTGCCAAATATTTCAATCCCTGCGACGACGTGCATATGCCTCAGATATGTTCACATGGAAATTTATAGCAAAAAATTGTGGAGCAGCGCAATAGAGGCATGGCAACAAATTCAGGATACACATACGCCTCTCCCCAAATGGAGAATGTGGTTCTCACTGCACAGATGCAGGGAATGCCCTTAGAGAAAGAAAATGATATAGCTCCTGACCATGCCCTCCTCTCATGGATGGAAGGGGAGGAAGAAATATTCACTTATGAAGCACCCACATCGGCAAGTCTGCAATTACCTTTTAACTACAACACTTGATTTAAGAGGAGATTCACAGGCGAACGAGTCACTCTGCAGCCCAAAAACATCCTGGACCAACCCCCTGGCCCTTCCACAATTGCTCCATAGCCACAACTACGCAAGGAGATTATCATCACCAAATCTAAGGAGCCAAAGTCTCCAAATCCACCACCCTTCAACGTGGTGGAACAATTGAAGAATTCTTTAGCTAAAGTATCCCTTTGGGATATCTTAGCCATTTCGAAGCATAATTCATTACTACATAAGGCCCTGTAGAAAGATATGGTTGAACAGTCAATGGGAAAAACTTCTGAAAGAGCAACAGACTCATCGCCTCCAACCAAAGTTCTTGTGAATATTAAGGAGGAGGCTCCACCCGAAGCTAGAGAGGAAAAGCTGAAACCTAAAACCTTTTTCTTAACTCTCATTATAGGGAAGAAATTGTTGCACAACTCCATGATCGACTCTGATGCCAACACCACAGTCATGCCCAAGCAAATAGCTAAAGCTTTAGGGCTTAGCTATGAGCCCTTAAAGAGAGGATTTATGCAGCTAGATGGAAAAAAGGTCAAAACTGTAGGCCTCATTAAAGACCTTCCATTATTGTTTTCCTATCCTACTATCATAGTGTTTCAAGACACTGTGATCATTGACATCCGTCTCATTTTCAACCTCTACTTATCCCAAGAATTCACCTCAAAGATAGGTAGATACCTCTCTTTAGATTGGTCCCATCTGATCCTTAGAACTAAGCACAGGGCTAAAATAAAACTAATATCAGAACCTCTGCATGCAGAACACGTAGTTGATGAAGCCTTGATCAACTTCGAAGATAATCATATTCCTATCACCCAAGAAGAAGCCAGTGGTAGCAAGTTGTTGGAACATGAGAAAGCAATCGAAGACAAAGTTGATCGAGAAGAAGTCTTCTTGACCGAATATGTAGGCGCCAATCCTTTCAACAATTATCATGCTACCGGTTTGAGAACCTATGTCATCTATGATGAAGATCAAGAGTTCCCTAGGGTATTGAAGGATTTCATTCTTGAACAAGCCTCAAAGCTCTAGACATTTCCCTTTGATGGTGCGAGATGCAAGGTCGACGTTGGTGTTGAGATACACCTAACATCACCTTCCAATGAGCAGATCTTTAGGTCTTTCCTCTTCCAATTTTCTTGCTCAAACAATGAAGTTGAATATGAGGGTCTTGTGTAAGGACTAATCCTTACAGAGCGCATGGGTATCAAAAAGTTAGTGGTGTTCGAAGATTATGAACTCGTAATCAATCAAGTCGGAAACATCTCTGCTGCAAAAAAATGTTTGTATGCACTCTTCTAGGCACAGGGTATGGGACCTCATCAAAGGTTTCAAAGACTTTAACATCCACGTTGTTCCAAGAGAGAAGAATTCAGATGTGGATCACATGGCAACAATATGATGTCAATTTGATCCTATCTCTGAATTGATCAAGAATGTACACTCTGTACGAGTGATCATCCGACCCTCCATTCTTGATAATGATCAAAGTTGGAAAGTGTTTGAAAGTGATGAACACATTGCCTCATTCATTCAACAGTTGAGAGAGTTCACCAATTAGTTTTAGCCAAAAATTGAAGAAGTGTACGAAGGATAGGTCATCAAGTTGAAATCAAACAAGCTTCTGAAAGAGTTGGTCACCCTCAAAAATCTATTCAACTGTGATGACACAAGGAATGATAGAAGGAAATTTGTAGCCAACCGGGCAGACTATGTTGACCTCAAGGTCGGGAACGGAAGAAATTTGAAGGTTAGAAAAGAAGTCCCACAGTGTGATAAAGATAGGCTGATACACTTCTATGAAAAATACGAAGGGGTTGTGGCCTAGTCTTATGATGACCTTAGGGGATATGACCCTAACATCATCCATCATACCATTGAACTAATGGAAGGTGCTAAACTTGTCCGAAAAAAGCATAGGCCCGTCAATTCAAAGATTGAAGCCTTAATGGCACAAGAGCTAGAAAAGTTTATCTAGTCCAAGATTGTCTTTCCAATCAAGCACAGTACGTGAGTATCTAATCTCATTTTGGTCAGAAAGAAAAATGGATAAATTCATCTCTATGTTGAATTTTGTGACCTAAACACGGCATCATTGAAGGATCATTACCCGTTGCCTTCCATGGAATCAATCTTGTAGACTATGGCAAGTTCACAATTTTTTTCTCTATTAGATGGTTTCTTAGGCTACAATTAGGTTCGGGTTAAAGAAGATCAATACAAGACCACGTTCACCACCAAGTGGGGGACGTTTACATATGCAAAAATGCCTTTCGGCCTATCAAATGTGGGGGCCACCTTCCACCGAGCAATGGATATCACCTTCAGTGAATTGATCAAAAATATCATCCTCATCTATTTAGATGAATTGGCCGTATTTTCCAAATCTAAATATGACAATTTTGATCATCTGGAAATGGTTTTCAAAAAATGCCAAGAGTTTGGGGTATCCTTGAACCCGAAAAAATGTGTTTTCAGAGTACCAGAAGGAAAATTGTTGGGGCATGTAGTGTGCCAAGAAGGAATTGCTATTTATCCCGAAAGAGTAAAAGCAATCAGAGAACTTCCTCTTCGAATAAACAAGAAAGGAGTCCAATATTTTCTAGGGAAGGTTAACTTTGTAAGAAAGTTTATTTCTGATTTTGCAGGAATAATTAGATCAATCACCCTGATGCTAAAAAAGGACGAATTTTTCAAATGGACAAAAGAAGCAAGGGAAGCCTTCAAAAGGGTGAAGGATGCTATTTCTTCAGCTCCTATATTGGACAATACAGACTTGTCAAAAGACTTCATAATGTATGTTTTTAGCAGCAAGACGAGCATCGCCACTATTCTGATTTAGAAGGATGATGAAGGAAAGGGAGAACATCCTATAGCATTCTATTCCCGAACCTTGAAGGAGTACGAGACAAACTATAACTTCATCGAAAGATAAGATTTCACAATTGAAAGGAACTCAAGAAGTTCTAACATCTTATATCTTGCACTAAAGTGATCGTTTATGTCACACATTCCAGTGTGAGTGAGTACATCATGGAAGGAGAAATCACCGACAAAAGGGTCAACTGGATCACTAAGTTCCTAGAATATGACATTGAGGTCAAGCCTACAAAGACTATCAAAGCAAGAGGGTTGTGCGAATATTTGGCACACGATGAAGAAATGGAAATTGAGGAGGAGCAAGCAAAGATAGTTCTAACAAATGAGTCTGAACTTGAAGGCTGTTGGCTGGCAGATAGGGTGAGATTTATGAACCTGGAGGCTACTGGCTGGAGGATTTGATAGTAGCAGATGAACCATTTGTGCAATGGGGACTAGATTTCATCAAGATGATCAACCCTACCTCCAGCGCCGGTCATAAGTGGATCCTAACAGCCACATACTACTTCACAAGATGGATCGAAGCCCTACCCTTGAAGAACGCGACGAAAGCATAAATTGTGGATTTTCTCGAGGGGCTGGTAACAAGATTCAATGCACCAAAGACTATCATCTCAGATAACACAAAATATTTCTTAGGCTCCAAGGTATGTCAGTTCACATTTGAACATGATATTTTTTTGAAAATATCCTTAAACTACTACCCGCAAGGAAACAATCTGGCCGAGTCAACTAACAAGAATCTAGTCCGACTCATTAAAAGCACTACAACTAAACAGGCAATTAGCGCCTAAAATAGTGTCAGATTTTAGTGCATTTTATTTCATGAATTGCACACTTCTGTTGGCACAAAAATCGGCACAAACTTGTATGCTCACTTCGGCACTAGATTTAGCGTCGGATTTAGCGTCGAATTTAGCGCCAGGTTTATCATAGACTTTTGTTGCTTCCAGTTTGGCTTCCAATTTTTCTTCTAGTTTTGCTTCTTGTGTTGCTTCCACGTTTGCTTCCAGTTTTGCTTCTGGTTTTGCTTCCAATTTTGCTTCTAGTTTTGCTTTCGGTTTTGCTTCCAGGTTTGCTTCCAGTTTTGCTTCCAATTTTTCTTCCAATTTTGCTTCCAATTTTGCTTCCAGTTTTTCTTCCAATTTTGTTTTCAATTTTACTTCCAGTTTTGCTTCCAATTTTTCTTCCGATATAACGTCACTTCTTGCATCTATATTTTCTTCCATTTTTGCATCTTTTGTTGCTTCTAAAATTTGCTTCCATTATTACTTTTTTGTTTGCTACATGAATTGCTTTTGTTTTTGCTTCCTAGATAATGCCAAGTTTTGCTTCCAAGATTGCTTCTAGTTTGCTTCTAGTTTGGCTTCCATTGTTGCTTCCTTTTTTGCTTCTAAAAATGCTTCTTGTTTTGCTTCTATTTATTAATTTAATATGTTTTATTTTAATTTAATTAGTTAAATATATCATGCCTCTTAAATAACTCATATGATTATAGAGTAAGTAAATTAAATAATATTTTTTATTTCAATTTAATTAGTTAAATATATCACACCTCTTAAATAGCTCATATGATTATAGAGTAAGTACTTTAATTATTTAACTCATATGATTAAATAACAAGATAATTATTGTTACCTAATTTTTCTTCCAACTAAATCAGGTAGACTTATGATTGTGTTTGCATTTAAACAATAAAAGGTACATATCATTTTCTGCTAAGTTTCATCCATGTGCATAAAAGAGAGTATCAAAAAACTACATTATTTGATCAAGGGAATTGCATACAATAAAAAAGAGAGTCAACATTTATTGCAAAGGTAGTATTTATTGATAATCATAAGTGTATAGTGTCCCTCACAAGCCGAGGGATTGACTATTTTTATGCATCTAAAGAAAAAACTATACATTTACAGATAAAAGGAAATGCATATGTAAAGAAGGGGGACCCATCAGGGATAACTTTAAGAAACCCCCCCTCGGCAAAGGTGTAAAATCATGGTGAATCTTTCCTTTTATTTGAAAAAAAAAAAAAAAAATTCTTGGCAAATCTTATGGACAATATTAAATTTTTTGTAAAATCTTGGCGAATCTTCATGAATAATTGGTTAAAAATAATAATCATAGTGGCGAATCCTAGTGAATAATCACTAAAAAGATTTATTACAATGGTGAATCTCTCCTTTAAAAATTTGCATAGTTGGTCGACGTAGTTGCCCCATATGTATTTTTGTTTTTTTTTAATATTGAAGTAGGGGCCTAGGGGTGGAAGCCACCGGTGGGGTCAAGGGGGCCAAGCCCTCTTATGGGGATCGAGGGGGCAACGCCCCCTCGTGGGGTCCGGGGACAATGACACACAAAAATGAAGTGTTTTAAAAAAATCTCACTTGAAAAGTAAGACTAAATGAAAATTGAAAATATTACGATCGATTACCTTTTAAATCGGACGGTTGCAAGTTCATTCCGTGAGCGAATATCGGCGTGAGTGAACATCAATGGTGGGACACTTAGGGATGTCTCGTTGATACAACGATTATGATGTATGTCATGAACTATTGGAAACAGTGAATGGTGGAGATCAAACAAAGCTTTGATCGGATGTCTTTCCGGGAGCTTCACGCGAATATTGTAGATTCCCTTCATGATTCTCCAAAATTACACAAGTGGTGTACCTATGCCTTGGTGGACCCTAGGTGGAGTATGGAAGCCTTATCAGCATGAGTGAACATCATCGATGGGACACTTAGGGATGTCTCGTCAATACAATGATGGTGGCGTATGTCATGAACTATTGGAAACAGTGAACGATAGAGATCAAACAAAGCTTTGATTGGACATCTTTTTGGGAGCTTGGCGTGAATATAGTAGATTCCTTTCTTGATTCTTCGGAATTACACAATAATACCTTGCGAATATTATTAATATTTTTTAATTTTACTGTATAAACTACTAGAAAATCAGTGCCAATGATGCATCATTTACATGGCGAATTAATCGAGATGAAATTATTTTTTTGTAAAAACCTGGCGATTCAGTCTTTGTTTTAGCTTGTACTATTCGCCATTTTTGGAGCTCCCAATTTCTATTATTTGCCAATTGGTGAAGATTCTCCACTAAATTTTTCCCTGGGACCCGTCATTCCGAGTGATGAATCCCGATTGAGTTGCCTTGCATCAGCTTTAGTCCTCCTGCCCATCCAGCCTCCAATTATCACTTGCCCTTGCTACTCCTAGTTCCCTTGCATTTGTGAGAAGAAGTTTGCTAGAGAAATGAAGGATCACCAATCAGTACATAGGAAAACATTTGTAAACATATAATCTAATCCTTATAAACATTAAAATAGCTAGCATATCATAGATGTCCAAGAAAACAAAAAGTTATCAAACACATCTATCATATGCTCTATTTATCTAACATGTTTTCTCTTTGTGCGGATATATGATAGAACTTTGTTACTATTTTGTTTCAGTTGATTACAACATGTGGAGTGAAATGTGGCTCCCACGAGGGTTGAGCCCAACATGTTGCCCTTGTGTTTGAGGAGGGATAGGAAATTGAGCAACTTGATCAAATCAATGATAAGCCTATTCTTGATGCATTAAACCAATATAGAATCATACTAGTTGATCAACTTTCATTATCAGATTCAAAAGATGCAACAAAACAGTGTGAATTATCAAGAAAGTTGCTTTGCATCTTTCACAATGAATCAAACAATATGTTGCTTGGAAATATTACTCTGCTGGATATGGATTTCAATCTTCTTAAGTTGGATCCAAAGTCCATTTTAATAATGATATGATTTGTATTTCATTGTCAACATTTTCAAGGAGCTAGTAAAGAAGGGAACAAGAACAAGGACAACAATCATTCAAAAATGAAACAGTTTGTCTCTTCCCAAGAAATAGATGATTTTTGTGATAATATGAACATTGAAGTGCATATGCATCACATTCAATTATGGATGATCATTATGGTCGAGTTACTCAATGAGGTCTTACATGTTATCAAGAGTTAGCAAGATCTATCATGAGTTACATGGAGCAGCACAAGGTGAACAATTGAATGCAAGGCCAAAGCCATCATGTCAGTATGTTGTACCAAAGAGAAATGCATGAGAAGGAAAGCACATTGATGCAGATGAGTTACTAACATGTATTGGTAATCATCTTTCTACTGATACATTGAGTATTCACAAACAACTACAGTGCACACTTTGATAAACAACCAATGCATGATTGTTTGAGGAGATACTAACCATTCTATAAATAAATGTAGGACAGTCATGAAGGGCAGCCTTTAAGAAGGATTTCCTGGTAATCATGTTAAGGGAAGACTTGGTAAAGCAACTCATCACGCTAGTAACAGTGTGAAAAGATACATGTGAAGTATTGCAAAGTGATAGAACTACATGAAGCATAAAGTGATGCAAAATTTGAGAGTCATGATGTTGGAAAGAGATTATGGACATGGCAAGAACTCTGTTGATTCAAAGACAAGATATCATCAATATAAGGTAATGCAGTGCCATTTCCACTTTTAAAGGCTACATAAGATTAAAGTATGCAGCAAGTGTATGTAACTCAAAAGGTTCATGAAAGCCTATATCAATCATGCATAATGATGCTATGATTTAAATCAATAGATGACAAAGAAGATAAAGATTTAAGTATTCATTTTCTCCAAGAAAGGAAATATAGAGCCTCGGCCTATGTGAAACAAACCCTCAAAAATAGAAAAATACCTAGAAATGAAGGAGCATTGTCATATTTCCTTTTAAGAAAATGCTTATGGAAATGAAAAATGAATGCAAGCATGGCCGCAACCATGAACAAAGGTATTTCTTCCATTGTTGTACATAAAATACTATCTTCTGAAGAAAATACAAGCTCCATAGAGGGTTTTACATTTTTCTTATAGAAAGATGAAAGACCAAGCATACAAGAATGAAGCATGAAAACATAGAAAAATAGAGCATTTTTGCTATTGTGTTGAATGGAGAGAGCTTGAAACGAGCTTTGATTCATCGAAAACAAAAGAAAAAATCAAGGTATACATTAGCATTAAGCTTACCTGAGCTTGAGTTTGTTTGTTTTCAGTGAATATGAAAGTTATTTTTCACCATGGGAAGCTTCAGAAAACTCAATCATGGCAGCCAAGAGCAAGAAAAGCTTCGAAAAAATAAATGAAGAGAAGAATGCATCAAAAAAATTAGAGAGGTTGCGGCCAAGAAGCCTCGAAACCCTTCGAAAATGGAGTGAAAATGCTACAGAATACTCAAGAAGCAACTTACCATCCAGTTGCAAGAGGATTTCAACCCCAAGCATGGAGGAATCAATTGAAAAATGCATAGATAATTCACAAACCCTAGTTCATCATGGCGGTCGAATACATAACTCTTTTCTTCCAAAGTTGCCAAGTAAAATGATTCACAGGTTTTCAAAAAACCCCAAATCAAAGACAAACCCCTAATGCCATTAAATAGAGCCCGCAACCATAATCATGGAGCCATGAAGGAGGTTCAAAAATATAATAAAGAAAAGTTTACAGTTTGTTATTTTTAGAAATAGAAAAAATATTTTAGAGAGGCCGCGAACAAGCTATTACCAGGAAAGAGAAAAAATGTAGAAATAAAAAAATATTTCATTGTTTGATCAAACCAAATATGGAGTATGATTTTTTTCATTTATTTTTCTAGTGAGCTAAGTCCAAAGAAGTTGAGACAAGATAGAAGGGTTACAAAATAAGGATGCATGGTAGAAATAAAACACCCATTCATTTGTATCTATCGAGTCCAAATCGAGCTTTTTTTGACAGAAAATAGAGGTAAGATACAAAGAAATGACGCATAGAAACTTACTCAACTTCTTGTTGTTCAAAGAAATGCGAGCTCTAGAAGTGCTTTGATGTTATCCTCAAGACAAGCAAGGCATCGACAGAGTAAAGCAAGAGAAAAATGCATGAGAATCTGAGAAGGAATGTCTTTGAAAACGCATTCAGATAAGTGGAAACAAATGATGAATCATAAAAGATTTACCTAATTCAACCTGAAAAAAAAAAAATTGTGAAGAAAACTCTCAAAATTAGTGATAAAAGTAACAGATACTCTTTCCAAAAGCTTGAGGTTTCAAACTCTAATGATGGCGGCATGTGCAGGGCAAGGGAGCTTGAAAAAACCAAGTGAAAATGAGAGTTAAAAATTAGGGCTTGGGCATTTTTTTCTAACTCATCATGGCGGCAAAAATATTGATGTGAAAAAACTCAAATCATGGTGGCAAAAAAATTGATGTGAAAAAACTCAAATATGTTTAATCATTAAATCTTTTAATATTCAAAAAAATTTAGAAAACAAAAAGCATATATTTTATAATAAAAAATTACTATTATCTATTAAATTCATAAGTGTTAAGTTCATGCTTTTACCTCTGTACTGCTAGATGATTGTGAGAGAGGTGTGGTAGCACAGTATACCACCATATCGTGGGATATTTCTTAGTGTCTAGCGGTAGTGTGTTATATACTGCCATACCGTGAGAGGATTTTGACTATCTGGCAGTAGCACAGTATACCGCCACCCTATGAAAGCCTTCTAGTAGCGGGGTTGCGATGTATACCGCTCTATCGCATATGTTGCTCACCTTCCCGACAATATAGTGATGTATGCTTTTGATCATTACTTGAAGAGTGTCGATGAGACAATCTTATTTGTCTTACTAATATCTCAATGTCTCATCAACATTAGATCTTATGTTCCTTTGATGTTGGTTTCCAGTGTCGATGAGACAAGTTAATATCTCTTACCAATATGCCACTGTCTAAATCCGACACTAAATCGAATGCTAAATCAAACTGCCTAATATCGCCATACCATGGGAGATTTATTATTGTCTGGTGGTTGTGTGGTGTATACCACCATACGATGAGAGGATTTTGACTGTCTGGTGGTAGCGCGATATACCACCACCCCACGAAAGCCTTCTATTAGTGGGGTTGCAGTGTATACCGCTCTACCGCATATGTTTCTCACCTTCTTGGCAGTATAGCGATGTATGCTTTTGATCATTACTTGAAGAGTGTTGATGAGACAATCTTATTTGTCTTACTAATATCTCAATGTCTCATCGACATTAGATCTTATGTTCCTTTGATGTTGGTTGTCGGTGTCAATGAGATAAGTTAATATCTCTTACCAATATTCCATTGTCTAAATCCGACACTAAATCTGGCGCTAAATCCGACACTAAATCTGGTGCTAAATCCGGTGCTAAATCTAGCGCTAATTAGCACCTGATTTAGCACCTACTTGTCTTGATTAGTGCAAAAAAAATGCCAAAAATGGTGCCAGCCCGATAAATAGCGTTGAATTTTTCAAAAAATTGGAGAAAAATACATTAAAACAGTGGGTGGAAGAAAAAAAGGGAGCTAATCACAGGGATTTGTTGTAGTGAAGGATCGTTTCTGATCATGAGAGGGAATGGCATAAGAATCTTTGGAACAGTGTTATGGGTAGATTGCATAACTTTTAAGCAAGCTCTGAATACTTCACCATACGAGCTAGTATATGGGAAGGAGGAATTGTTACCAATCTCTATAGAGATACCTACGCTACAACTACTCAAGTCTCTAGAGATTGAAGAGAATGGAGCTATGGAAGTTCGGTTGGTCAAACTGCTGGAGGTACAAGAAAAAATGGAGAAAGCCCTGATAGCCATGACTAACTACTAGTAGGCGGTTAAGAGGTGGTTCGACAAGAAAGCTTCAGACCAAAGTCTAAAATGTGAAGACCTGGTACTAAAGTTCAATGAAAGAGCCGCAAATCCTGGCCAACACGAAAAATTTGAAAAACTATGGGAGGGCACTTTCAAAATAATTTAGTGCAAACAAAATAATGCATTCGAATTAGAGAACATGGAGCAAGAAGCACTAAGAATCCCAGTTAATGGGATTCACCTAAAGTTGTTCAATTAAGCTTCAATTACTTCATATAGGTGTAAATATGTGATTAATGTAATTATTTTCCCTTTCATGTTTTGTCGGTTAGTTCTTTCCAAAATTTTCACAGATACAAGAAGCAAAAAAAATCATGAGACCCATTATTACAAGAACAAATAAATAGTATACTACTCATATTGCAAAAATTAAATTCATATGCGAGGAATTCAATCCATGTTGCGGAAAACACAAGAATGAACACAAAGAGTTGAAGATAAGCAAGTATATTCGTTATATATATATATATACTTTGATAGAAACATTCTCAAAATGGCTCTCCAGCCATATGCTCAAAATTATGACTATATATATGGATTTCTTATATATATGCAAGCCCTCTTTTAGGTATATATACAAAATGGAAAAAGGTGTGTTAATCCTCAAGTTGTAGGAGCATGAGCATTGTCTTCATCAACATGAGCATTTTCTCCATCAGCAGGAGCATTGTTAGAGGCAACAAGAGGTTTATCACCAGCGGCAATGGGACCCTGAGCATCAACACCCAGAATGAGCGACTGAGGGAACACAAAGTTCCTAAATTCGGTGTACCAATCCACGTCATAAAATAGCACTACTTTATAGCAGTGCAATAGAAAGTGGTATGCACAGGTGGCTCTCTCACGATGCTCAACAAGCAAATGAAGCCAAAAATTGCTCATAAATGAAGCCAAAAATCACTCATAAATGACACCCATGGTACCACCGCATCTTCTTCAATATGCCTTCACAAGTCGCTCGCAACCGAAAGGCCTAGGACATACACTGCATTGGTTACTGCTTCACCAAGGCCTCCAAGGTACCTCTTTTGGAAAATCTAGAGTGTCAAGTGAAGAATCATAGCTTTTGGAATCTTAATGTTAAGAAGCAAGGCAACAAAATGGGAGCATATATCATTGTTCACCCAATATTTATCTTCATACTCAATACAACCCCTGCTCAAAACCCACTTCATGGCTATAATAGCCAGTGAGTGTTTTTTTTGGTCATACATTTTATGTGCCTATTGGAGATCTCTCCTAGAAAGGTCATTTGAGACTTGTTGCACACTAGCCTAATTGGAGTATTCATTGTGGCAGCCTCTACTCAAAACACCTAAGTCTAGTGTTATGCAAATTTAAAGCCTACTCAACCACTTAAGCAATAATACTATCTAATTGCCCAATTATTTTGCTAAAATCGCTAAGTGAGGTTCTACTAGTGTGATAAGACCCATTTATAGAAATATTTGAGGTAGCGTACATCCCCAAGCATGGTCATAATTAGATTTAACTTGAAAATCCCACCAAAATGCTAGCTTGATTTTCCAACCCAGTTGCGTTCACAGGTACGAATTGTTATGTGCAGGATTAAGGAGCAGTAATCAATTAATGCAAATTGGTGGCAAGCTCAGGCGATGGCTCATATGGATAGATGCTTAGGTGTTACGATGTAGGTCGTTTCAAGCTCCAAGGTTGAGCACAAATATCTCCAAGGTACTCATTACATCTTCAGCTTAATTATGCTTTCAGGGGTATTAATGGCAAAGGCGTGCAAGAAGATGGCAAACATTTCATCGGTAGCTCAATTTCCCATGAAAATCGTGTTGAAGGGACGTTATCGCTAACATAATTATGAATTCTTATCTTTTCAAAAGAGGCAAGTAGTTCATTTTGCATGGACAGAGGAGCTGATAGTACATGCCAAATTAAATGCAAAAGGTAACCGTTGTCTACTTGTTGAATGCAAAAAATCAAAGAAAAAGCTAAGTATTGCATGCAAAAAATTGGACAGAGTACAAAACTTCTTGAGCACGCAAAAGGACTTAGAAGGAAAAAATTGTTAAGAGAACCAGGTTTGGCACATCTAGCAGCAAGGCAGTTGGACGGAGAGGTAAATGCGGAGAATTCACTACATCGATGTGGATTAAACTTGAAACGAAAGTTTTTTTGGTTGTGAATTGAGAGCTTTGCATTGTGTTTTGGGTTCCATTCATACCGCTTCAGTGTGTTTTCTGGACGAAAGGTTTATGAAGGATGGTGACTACTCAAAATTCTCAAGCAGAGATACAAGAAGGAGGGGACCAAAGCTCATTTAACATCATGTCTGTCACACCAACTGCTTACATCTTCAAGGATGTCTCTTATGCTTCACCTGGAATACCAAAAAAGCCAACATGGGTGAATACGTGGGTTGTAGAGAAGAAGAGGCCTCACAAAGATAAGAAATGAATTAAAGAAGAATGGGAAAGTATTCATGACCCCATTCTTGCAAGGAACCCTAAATCACTTAGGGAGGCAACCTGTGAAAGGATGAAAAGGAATATCGGCGCAAATTCCTTGGCATAGAAATGTTGGTATAGTGGGCTTCCACAATATTTTGTCTCGTTCGTACACTACTGCCCTGAATTGGTCAACGAGGCCATCAAACACTTCAACCTAGATACCAACACCATTGAGGGATGGGAGGTGAGTGTGGTTATCTACAAGGAAGCTATCTAGAATATGCTCTGTATCCCTAAGTGAATCTCTAAGGTGCCTCAAATGGATTCAGTCACCCTAGAAAAAGGAGAGACCTATTGGAGGACCAGAGACCTTGTGTTGAACTTTTATAACCCAGCGACTCAAAGACCTAGAGAAGCTAAGAATAGGCTAATGCAGATCCCAGTGATGCATAAGGGCTTCAAGGATGATATAAAGGGTTCCTTCTCAATGATGGCGTTTATTTGCAGCCTGGACATCGACAAAGAGGTCCAAGAGTTTCAACTAGGTTTGGGTTTTCAATTATGCAAGCAACATTCTCTTTTATGGTATAATTTCGCTGAATTTCTCGTGCAGGAGATGCTCAGCCAAATAGCAGAATACCAACTTCAGTGGAGGTTCAAGTTTTCGTCTTTTCTCGCTTACATTTTTTTGCACCAGAATCCCGACTTCTTCCAGAAGTGTCTAGGGCTGTCCATTTTTTATGAAAACAAGAGGAGGAAGCTAGTTTCCACATGGACTCCCCTCCTCTCTATAACATTTCATTATTACGCATTTTTGAATTATTTCTTATATTCGATTTTGCAGGATTTAAGAGGAGACAACACTATCTTATGGTTCAACTCGAACCAAATTGAGTTCATGCAAAAATTCACTCCTAAGTGTGACTGGTTTTTGGGTGAAGACTTCACATTCGTCTAATTGCACAGCTTCATCGGAGAACCCTTCTGACTTCCAACATGTCTTACAGACCTGATACTGGCGCTGGAAGTATTTTGCCAGGTATCAATTATTGACGTCACCTTTTACAATAGAAAAGCATAGAAGAAGGGATTTTTCAGCTACCTGATGAGCTTCAAGATCGTAATCATTGCCAAGAGGAAGGCTCATGACTCACTAGAAGAAAAGTTGGCTCATTTAGGGTTGGTATGGATTTGCGATAAGTGAAATTACAACCCTGATGATGACTTTCCAAACAGATATGTCAAGGTAACACACAACCCCTGACCTTACTGCGAGAAGCGTCAGAATATGATGTCGGATGCAGATGAATTTATAGTTGACCTAGCTTATATCCCTACCGAAGGTGGTCGGCCTCCCTGGCTTAGATTCTACTACCTGACTGGGAAGTATGATAAGACAAGGCAGATGGGGACTACTCTCTGCAACAATTTGATAAAGAACTACAACTGGACGGAGGAGAAGGTTAATGATTTCTAGATATACCATCAAGAGACCCGACACACTGAGGCACCTTATGATACCAAAGAGATGGACATAAAGTTTGACAAATTGTGAAACAACGAGCATCCAGATTCTAACGAGAGTGATGAGAAAGACTCCAGTTTGAAAGATGTTGAATCGTAGTCGGACGGAGGAGAGGAACCAAAAAACAGAGACACAAGATACCTCGATGTAGCAAAAGGTAAAAGTTGTGAAACAAACTAGAAAGGTCTCCTCTAATGTACGAGTTAACATATTGTGTGTGAGGTCTTCACTAACTCGCACTTGGATGACAAGGAGGACCAGGGCAACCCAACTGTAACAATCCAAAACCATGGCAGTAGATAAATCACCATTGGAAAAATGATAGTGAAATGAAGCATCTTCTAGAGAGTGTTCGTAGGACACTAAGGCACATGAAGAGCCAGCAACAGGAAAAGGATCGCAATCATTTGCACTGCAGGTATCTTTCACTCCCTCTTTTCTTGTTTCACAAACCTTAGTTGTCTCTATTGTATCTGTAACACCTCTTGTTTCATGCATCAACCAATGCATTTCGACCTCTGCTTCAATGGGCGTGGGGCATTCCACATAGTTCTCTCATGAGATTCCATTTTCCCTTACTCCTCCGTAGACCCTTACACCATTTTCCTTGGCCCATTCCACATCCAAAAGCATCTCACACTCTACCTTTGCTACCTTCATCGATACATCTCCTGCCACCACAATGTCGGAGCTGATCCACTCTTCCCAGCAGATAGAAATTACCACGACTCAACTTCCTTCGAGCCCTCCTACTGGTCCACAGTTTGAGTATTGGAATATCCCTCCTTTCTCGCCTCGAACAGTTAGTGTTCCAAAGAAGAAGTCTCCCGGGACCGCCACCCTTTCATTCCCTTTTTCCCTTCCTCCCAATTCGCCTTTCGTAGGTAGACTCATCAGGTCGCTCTTTGAATTATTATCAGAAGGTGATAAAACTAAGTAGGCACGAGCAATCAGAGCCCAAAAGAAAAGAGCTAAAGATGCTAAGAGGCCAGCAGATCTAAAGGTGTAGGCTATTTTTAATGAGGCTCAACAATCACTACATTTTGCGACTATGTACCCAATTGTCAGCAAGCCACAAGAAGAAATGCAACCAGATGACTACAACATGTACGTCGTGGGGCTCAATTTAAGTGGAGCCCAACCTCAAGACAAGGTGGAGCTCATGGAGGAAACACAACAGGTGGTGATCATCGGATTTCTCAAGTCCAGTCACTAGTTAAAGAAAAGAGAAGAAGAGTTGAAAAGCATAAAGGATAGAGTCAAGGTCTTGCTCGCCAAGGTGAAAGGTAGGGAGGCTGAATTTAAGTGCTTATCCTAGAAAAAGGAGGTGGAGCAAGCAAAGCTCCAAGAAGATCTCGTGAAGTTCCGAGCCCTCGATCCAAAAAAAATCGTTGAGCTACAACAAAAGAACCAGGAATATCAAAACCAATTGATAAAATTGGGGTAAGAAGTGCGACAGAAGGATGAAGAATTTTGTCGCCAGCATGCTCAACTAGAGTAACAGATGCAATAGAAAGATGTGGATTTCTAGATCCGTTAGGCTCAATTAGATAATGAGATTGTATAAATAAAGTCTTCCTTGGAGCAAGAAGCAAAAAACAAGGAATAGGCGGAGGCTAGTTGGCTTACAGAATTGCGGATCTTGTAGGGATAGCTCACTGCAGCAAACTGTAAGGTTGCGGAGCTTGCACATGATATAGAGCAAAGGGATGTGGATATTTTTCTATGAAATAACTCCAACTTACCTCTTGTCAATCAAACATACCTTCTTCAGATAGCCCAATAGTTATATGTTTCAGACTGGGAAAGAGTGAAGGCCTTCTGCCTAACTCTACAGCGAATGCTCCAATTTATGGTAGAGGCAACAGGTTTGGGCAGAGGGATTCGTGAATCGATCAAGCAATTCCCTCAGTCTGTCGAAGAAAGAGTTCTAGAGGCGAGGAGATTATTGGACAGGCTATATATGGTCCCGGATGAATTCTTGGCAAGTACAAGGATTGAAGACTGAAATGCCGCTGCTAAAAAAACTAATGGGTTCATCCATTGCCATGCAGCTACCCTTCATGCCAACAAATGTGCAACCAAATTGGATCAGACCATGAATAGAATGTGGGCTAGGTTCTCTCACCTGAATTGGACAGGCTTACTATCTTGGTTTCTTGAACATGAATCAGTGGCCATGGTGGAGCATATTATGGCAATAATCGAGGAGAAGAAACGAGATGCATCTACCTTTCAGAGTTTCAGTCAACCCCTTGCTACAGGAGATATTAAGAGCATCACTCATCTAATTGCTCAACTTCTTTTTCAACTCGAGTTTCGGGTCGGTACATCCTTGGCATTACCTTACAAATAAGTGATCGATCTGCATGGAGTACAAGAAATTTTGTGAGACATATTGACTCCATCTAAGGCTGAATGGTTTCCCCTACAGATCGCCCTCTCTAAGCTTTGATCGCGTCGCCCAATGGATAAGGCTCTGGTCTACAGGCTAGAAATTTTTGGGTTCCTCGTTCTGTAGGCGAAACACCCCTGATAAGTTGCCAAAATCTGTGAATATAAAATTCCCAAGCTCTCTTCAAGTTATTTTATTTTTCTTAAGTACTGGCCACACCCTCCTTTAAAAATTAATATCGGGCTCCTTTCACAAAGGCTTAATGTGAATGTCACCACTTGTCAGTCGAGCGCTCCTCACAAGGTTTTCTTCTCTCGCTTTTAAATTTTTTTTTCCATGCTTCCACATGTCAAAAATTCACAATCTTCAGTGCCTCTTTCCATCGCTCTCCTTTTGGGCCCTGATCGCATGCCACATAGCATCAGTCTACGCACATTTCTTGGTGGACCCCACCTTCAACACATTATGTTTGGAGAACTCCACGTTTCTTCACAACACAAGTTTTTCATTGCTTAAGAGGAAGGATGAACGTCAACCCTGACTACTTGCCATGTGATCTTCTAAAAGTTTCATTGCGAAGGAGAATTAAGTAGGCGACAACCTCACACTAGTTGCCATGTTTTGTAATTGATGCCATGAGTGTATAACACATGTCGACACTCTAGTTTTCTGGGACCACTTCCATCATTCACATGAGATGCATCCGACTCTAAGGTGTCTGTGTTCATGGCTCAAATCTTTTTGGTTGCAATGATAAGGGGAAATAATTGATATCACATCATTGCTCATGATCAGAGGATCTTTTCTGTTATTGGCTCACCGAGCTGGATTTTCATTATAAATATTGCTTCTTCTTTCGAAGCAAGGGTTCAAATTTTGATAGGAAAAATTGGTTGAAGAACCATGCCTTTACCACTTTTAGATTATTGTAAAGACTTACAGACTATGCAATTGTTCGGCCTTTTTGTTCTCTTAAATATTTTTGAAAATTTTTTACTGTGCCATTACGGTAATAAATATTTTATTTGCAGAACTTCTATAATATAAATGCAAGTTTATTGGTTTAGATCATGTCTTTGACTCCTCTTTTCGGTAAATCTGCATGAATATTATTTTATGTCATTAAGTGGATCATTTAGGTTTCTATCTTTATTTTTTGTCATTCTAGAACATAGTAGATTGTTGAACGGGCCCTTAGATCGCATCTACAAGATAGGTCTACCGTGCCTTACATCTAAATCTCAACGCATCACCCTACTTAGATATTTTATTTTTATAATTGCTTCATTTTCCCATTCAAAACCCCAATTATAGAAGAATTCGACTTCTTTAAAATTAAGAGGTTACTTAGTTTAGCGCAATAGGTCCCCCCTTTAACTGAGTTTCCCACAAAGGGTTGTTATCTTGTCATTTTTTTGCATCAACAATTTTTTCCTTACTTGCAAAGGATATAAATGGAAGAACAAATTAGCTGCAAGTGGTGTGAGAGTGTGGAATAATGTAGTAAGTAATGTGAGCTATGAAATATATAAATTAGATGCACTTCAATATGTCAGTCATTAGAGTGTACTATTGACATATGTTGTAAATCCAAATCTTCATGTATCATGCTCGAACATATTGAGTCTCCATAGCAGGTCCTTGTATCTTGCCCCGATGTTGTGTGCCTCAACCTACAAGTCCTTGTATCTTGTCCTAAGGTTGTGCACCTTAGCCTACAAGTCCTTTAGGGAGAGATGTGCTTCCTTAGATAGTGAGCCTTAAAAGAATTATAATCATATTCATATATTGTGAGATTTCTCATTGTGGTTTTTCCCTTCTTGGGTTTTCCACATAGATTTGGTGTTATCTAGTGCATTTGTGTTCATTAATTTATCTTTCATTAATGCTGATATGTTTAAGAGTTGTTGATCTATTTAAGGGTTGGTGATCTTGTTAGAAGACAAAATTTGCATTGTGCTAAAGGGTTTAAGGTTTTGAAGATATTGATTCACCCCCCTCTCAATATCCGGGTGTGTTCAACAATTGGTATTTGATCCAAGTTCCTTAGAAGGTGCTTAACCACTTGAGGAAGGTCTAGGATGGCACAAGATGGCTATTACAAGGCACCTAGGTTTGATGGAATAAATTACACCTTTTGGAGAGTAAGAATGGAAGGCTATATGTCCTCCCTAGGGTTTGGTGTTTGGCAATCTATCAAGGATGGTTACACTACTCTTGCTTCTCCTCCAACATATCCAACTGAGACTAAGTTGTATGAGAACAATGCCAAGGCAAATAATTCTATTATGAGTGGGTTAGTTGATTCAAAACTTCTGAAGGCGATGAATTGTAGATCTACTAAGGATTTCTAGGAAAAACTTAACATTTATGAAGGATATAATAAAGTGAAGCAAGTCAAGATGTAAAAATTCAAGAGAAATTTTGAGACTTTGAGGATGGTAGAGGATGAAGATATTGCTAGTTATATGCTTCGGGTGGATGAATTAGTTAATGGCATCAGAGGTTTTTGTGGAGAAGTGAAATAAGATGAGATTGTTAAGAAGGTTATGAGATCTCTCCCTATATCTTATATTCATAAGGTATGATCTACTATTGAGGAGTCTAAGGACTTGGAAAAATATTTAGTCGATAATTGCTTCACACTCTAACAACCTTAAAAACGAGAGAGTTTGACAAATATGCTCCAAAGAAGGAAGAAGATGAAACAATTGATCAATATGGTGACTTTTATGAGGAAGAAGAAAAATTTGTGAGAAGATTGAAGAAGGGAATCAAAAAATACAAAGGTAAGTTACTTTTCAAGTGCTTCAATTGTGGCAGAATTAATCACTTTACCTCTAAATGTCCTTTTAAAGAATCAAAGGATAGCAACAAAAGATAGAAATTAAAAATATTTTTTTATTCCAAGGAGAGCAACTATTCTTCAGAAGATGAGGATCTTGATTATTCAAATAATGAAACATTGTTCATGGCCTTGACAGTTGGTGAAAAAAAGAGTGATATTAAAAAGTGTAAGATGTTTGGTACCTTGTAGGCTAACAAAGATAATGAAAAATCAATGATTGTGTGGACTTCCTTTCATGCAAAAGAAGAAGAAAATGCTTGAGTAATTGAATGTGGTTGCTCTAACCACTGATCAGTGACAAGGGGAAGTTCATCAACCTTAAGAAGTGGAATGGTGGAGCTATCAAGTTTGGTGGTGATGAGTTATCACAAATTTGTGAAAAGGGTGTTATAACCATTGATTGAAAGAAAAAGATTGAGGATGTCCGTTATGTCAAAGGGCTGAAGCACAATCTCCTTAGTGTCATTCAGATGTGTAGTAAAGGAAATAATATTACATTTCATGCCAAAGGTTGAGAGATCAGAAAGGTAGGGTTTGAAAGATTAGTTGCAGAAGGTACTAGGACAAATAGAAATGCCTATCATCTAAATGGGACAAATGGAAGAACTTATTTATTGGTTCAATACATGGAGTGTTGGTTGTGGAATAAGTGGATGGGACAAATAAACTTTGACAATATGGTGAATATTATCTCTACTCATGCAGTGAGAGATATGCCTAAGATAACGAAGCTTGTAAACAAATTACACAAGGAGTGTCAAATGGGAAAGTAGACAGAGACAAGTTTCAAGGGCAAGGATTGTTCTTCTATAATGCCATTGGAGTTGATTCACATTGACCTATGCAAACCTATAAGAACATAGAGTCAACAAGGTGAAATTTATTTCATGTTTCTTATTGATGATTACTCCCAGATGATAGGTTACATTTTTAAGAGAATGCTAATATCAAATGATTAAGATCTAATAGAGGAGGTGAATTTACTTCAAATGAATTATCTTTTTTTTGTGAAGATCATGGTATTAGGAGACATTTGTCTACTTCTAGAAACCCTCAACATAATGGGGTAGTGGAGGGGAAGAATAATATTGTGCAAGAGATGGCTAGGGCAATGCTGAAAGATGTAGATCTGCTTGATATGTATTGGAAGGAAGTAGTTCACACTGCTACCTACCTACTTAACATAGTACAATTAAGGGTCAATAGCACTAAGACCCCTTATGATCTATGGCATGGAAGACCTCATACTGTCAGATACTTTAGGATCTTTGGAAACAAATGCTACATTAGGAGAGATGAACTAGAAGAGCTTGGAAAGTTTGAATCAAGGTGTGGCGAAGAGATCTTCCTTGGTTACTCAACCATAAGCAAGGGCTATAGATGCTACAATAAGAGATTGGGAAAGATGATTGAAAATACAAATTTTAAGGTAGATGAATATTTGTGTCAAATCTCACAAGAACCAGAGGTTTGAGGATCCAATGTATCTCCTTGAATTGAAGAAGAAGAAGAAGAAGATAAAGAAGAGAAGGAACAATAATAAAAAAAGACCCCAAGACTCTAGCAGAGTATGTTCAGAAGAACCATTCAGCAGATCAGATCATTAGAGATAAGAATGAAGGTGTGTAGACCAAGAGAAGGATTGCAAAAGCAAGTAAGCAAGTGAATTTGTGCTTACTATCAAAGGTAGAGCCCAAGACCTTTGCTAATGCTATAAAAGATGAAGGATGGATGAAGGAAATGGAAGAAGAATTGAATCAAACATGAGAATTGGTTCTTAGACTAGCTAATAAGAATGTTATAGGAATAAAGTAGGTGTTTTAGAACAAGCTGAATGAAGATGGTGAAGTTGTGAAGAAAAAAGCCAGATTGTTGTGTAAGGGTTATTCACAAGTTGAAGGTGTTGATTTTGAGGAGACTTTTGCTCCGATAGCCAGAATGTAGGCAATCAGGATGTTTCTTTCCTTTGTTACTCACAAGAATTTCAAGGTCTATCAGATGGATGTCAAGTCAACCTTCTTGAATGGTGATTTAGAGGAAGAGGTATACATTGTGTTGGTGTAATTAAATGTGTTGTACCTTGTCCTAGGTCATAATTACACCTTAGTTAAGTTTACTTAGTGACCACATAGGAGGTAGTTGGAGCTTTTTCACTTTTGGTGGACTTATCATGTTATTACTTTATCACTTCCATCTTTCGTGGACATATCATTTGATTACCTATTCATCTTTTGTGGGTGATCCACTATTTGTGGTGATTATCACATTATCACTTTTCCACTTTAGGTGGAGTGATAGCTTTTCATAGTTGTCTCATGTCATAATATTATGACACTTGTCATAATCTTATGCCCTTCTATGTTCTCACCTTGGCTATATAACCAAGGGGTCTCTCTCATTGTAAACAATCAATCATATCATATCATTGAATCATTCCATTATCATATTGATGAGAATACAATTTATTCTTGTCACATTATTCTCTCTTCTTTGTGTTTTCTATTTGGTCCAAAGATATCGGCAACCATAGACAATTCTAACATGGTATAAGAGTGGGTTGGGTGCCATTGGAGAACTCTTTTCTGAAGAGAAATACCAGATTTGGGGAGGTTCCATTTTTGTTTTTTTATTGCAAGTTTATATTGGAGCTTGTTGGTGCAAATCTGAGCTCACCATTGTGTCTAGAAGGCTCGAGAAAATTAGATTTGGCTTTTGTTTAATTCAATTTGGTCACCATTTGCATTTTTAGCAAACAAAGGTTTGTTGCAAGCTGTTTTTTATTGGAGTTGTCATCATTTTTGCTTCAAAAATCTAGCTTTCACTCATTTGCAGGAAAAATGATTTATGGGTTATGTAGCCAAGGTCGAAATATGAAATGGGTATCTTTTAGATTTTTCAAATCTTGCACAGATCTAGAGAAAATCGTTGTACAAAAAATGGCGAGCATTATTTTTCTCCTAACTAAAGGTTTTTAAAAAAATCATTTTTTCATCTTCTGCTTGTTGGATCAAAAAACAATTTATGGGTTTTGTTTTTAGCATCAAAATATTTTTGGGTTTATGTTTTTGTTTACAAATAATTAGTAGATTTTTCAGAAATCAAATCAAAAATAATTTGTTTTGCTAGAAAACCTGTTTTCTTGCAGGCTAAATTCAGTTTTTTTGAAAAATTCATCACTTTTGGTCACGGTATCCGTTTTTGGCAAATGAGATATCAACGAAAAGCTAGTTTCAAGCACTTCATAGTGGTGTAGACCATTTTTTTAGATTTTGTCATCTACACAAATTTGAGATTATTTTTCATGATGGAGGCAGATGTGAACATTCATCAATGCATGCACTATTTCCCTTTTTGTGTGCATTAGGTTTGCATTTTCTCTACACTTCATTTCAATTCCAGATCATTTCTCAATCGACTGTTGCTTCATAGATTCCAGAGTTGTGTTAGTTTGTGATTTTTCTAGTGTTCCTCGACATCGGGTTTGTTGTTGCTTTATCATGATTCCACCTTGAGTCAATTCGTGACTCACATATGGTTTCAGTAGCAAACAAAAGTATCTTTCCTTACTTGTCAAATTGAGGATTCCAGTGTTACTCCATAGTGTACTTCCAGTGCTTCTCTTGCAGCATGTTATCTCATTATGGGGGGTTGAATAGTCTCTCTTTTCATCCTTTGTGTGCATAGAGATTGATTGGATTTGTGATGGATATCATTATCATATTTCATCTCTCTTTTAGGGAGGAGTTTTGTCCCACTGATTTTTCTCCTTTTCTTCATTTGTGAGAGATTGCATTGCATTTGTACATGGGTACCTAACATGGCCTAGTTGTTGGGACCCATCTTGCATTGTTTTCTTTTATGTACATTCTCCCTAAGTTGCACTTAAGAGGGGGTGTTGGTGTAATTAAATGTCTTGTACTTTGTCCTAGGTTGTAATTACACTTTAGTTAAGTTCACTTAGGGACCACATAGGAGGTAGTTGGAGCTTTTCCACTTTTGGTGGATTTATCATGTTATTACTTTATCACTTCCACCTTTCGTGGACATATCATGTGATTACCTCTCCACCTCTTGTGGTGATCCACCATTTATGGTGATTATCACATTATCACTTTTCCACTTTATGTGAGGTGACAACTTTTCATAGTTGTCTCATGTCATAAGATTGCGACACTTGTCATAATCTTATGCCCTTCTATGTTCTCACCTTGGCTATGTAACCAAGGGGTCTCTCTCATTGTAAAAAAACAATCATATCATATCATTAAATCATTCCATTATCACATTGATGAGAATACAATTTATTCTTGTCACATTATTTCTCTTTTTTGTGTTTTCCATTTGGTCCAAAGATCTTGGCAGCCATAGCCAATTCTAACACATTGAATAACCAAGTAGTTTCCAACTATCAAGAGATCCAGACATGGTGTACAGACTCATGAAAGTTTTGTTTGGATTTAAGAAAACTACTAGAGCTTGGTATGCTCAATTAGATAAGTACTTACTTCAACAAGGTTTCAAGAAAGGTATCATAGATAGTAATATTTATATTAAGATAGAGGAAGACAAGATTTTGATATTTTTTGTATATGTTGATGATATCATCTTTGGGGGAGATGATAATATGTGTAAGAGGATTGTAGAAGAGATGCAAAAAGAGTTTGATATGTTTATGATTGGTGAGTTGTCTTTCTTTTGTGGGCTTCAAATTGTTCAACTAGATGATGGTATCTTTATTTATCAAGCTAAGTATGTTAGAGAGATGTTGAAGAATTTTTTAATGGAGGATTCCAACCATCATGTACTCCTATGGTTATCGGTTGTCACTTGAGAAAGACTAATGAGTCACCTAAGGTTGATCAGACTCTTTATAGGTCTATGATTGGAAGTTTATTGTACTTGGCTACTTTTAGACTTGATATTATGCATGCAATATGTTTGGTTTCTAGATATCAAGCTAATCCTAATAAAACTCATGAGAAGGAAGTAAAAAGAATATTTAGATACTTAAAAGGAACTCCAGATTATGGTTTGTTGTATAAGAAGGATTATAAATTTTCTTTGAGTGCTTATTCTGATATTGATTGGGTAGGATGTGTGGATGATTGGAGAAGCACCAGTGGAAGTGCATTTTTCTTAGGAGACAGATTGGCCTCTTGGTTTAGTAAGAAGGACTCGATGTCTTTATCGACAATAGAAGTTGAGTGTATTGTTGCAACAGCTTGCTACACCCAGGTGCTTTGGATGATGTGGACTTTGAAGGATATAAGGGTTGTGTATTTTGAACCCATTCACATATTATGTGATAATACTAGTGCAATAAAAATTTCCAAGAATTTGATGATGCATTTAAGGACCAAACATATTCTATCCGGTATCACTTTCTAAGAGAGAAGGGTGCAAAGTAAGAATCCAGATTGGTGTATGTTCCTACTAAGGATCAAATTGCATACATCTTCACTAAGGCACTTTCAAAAGATACTTTTGGGTATCTTCGATAGAAGTTAGGGGTTATTTCCCCTCCTTCCAACTAGATGCATAGATAGTGCATCTATCCAATGGAGAAATTCATGTTATATCATTTTCTCTTGGATTGATGTGAGTTGCCTCTTAGGGGGGGTAGGTAGTTAGATTGCTTATACTTTCTCCAAGATATTAATCATTAATTCTCAATTTCAATTTATGTTTATTTTTGTCAATGTCAATTAAAATTACCTCAATGACCTATTGAAGACTCCAATTTGAGAAACAAGTTTAGATTTATAGAGGGGATACAAATATTAGTCTATGGCTAAAATTTGGGTGAAACTAGGTAAGTCGAGGGTGTGGCATGCCCTAGACTAGGCTGGTTTTTGTCTAAAGGTTTAAATTTTGTGATAATAGTAAGATATTTCAAAGGTTTGAGATAGGTATAGTCTAGATCTTAGACTAAAATTTCTATTGTTTTTTCCTAATTTTATGAAGTGTGACCTAATGCAATGAACTAGGTGTTGGCCTCCTATAATGATTTTAACAACTAAGAATTTAGAGTTGTGATTCAGATATTGGGCATCTAACCTGGATAGCTATCTCAATCATCATGAAGGTGCATTTAAATTGTCAACCCAAGGACGTAAACTTGAAATGGGTCAGCACTGTATGTGCACTAGGAATCCAAAGTAGCCACGTTCATTCTACAACTTAAAAAAAGGTGTAATACTGAAAGTAAATTGCTTGGAAGCAAATAACATATATGTTAAACATTAACCAAACTAAAATGCATGAAAAAAATGATAATCTGAGTGAACAAACAAGAAAATACTAAGTTTTTTTTTGGTTGTAGGAACAGTCATAGATGGAATTCTAGCGGTTGTAGGAACAGTCAGTGCCAGATTCTTAACTAATTACTAAACAAAAAATAATAACTAAACTAGAGTAAGGTATGAGATGGAATACTCACCAAGTGGGACCCCTTGGATAAGTATTCCCTAAAACTAAGATAGACTCAGATACATGAACTTATAACTTCATTTTATTTAGTAGAAAAACATGAGTACAATCAACATAGTTGTATTGCGGAAAACTCAAAACATGAGTACATCAAATTAATCTATTTTTGACTCTAGAGTATTCAAAAGGAACATTAGAGTCCTTATTTATCCAACCACCTAGCAAGGCGGTCAACTCTAGCAAACATGGAGGATGCCACATTAGAGAAAGCGCGGAAAAGAGAAGGGGTGGCTACACATGTGCAAAACTTGTCAGACACGATTGCATTAACTTGAATATGGCACAACAGTAATGCCAATGCATGCTCAATAAAATTTAAGACTACTACAAGGCGGTTACAATCCAATGCATGAGGAATCTCTGGCCGCCAAGAGCCTTCTCTCCATAAATGACCACCTTGTTGACCAATATGGCACATGTCAAGCTGGTGGGATCTTCCTGAATTGTAGGCCTCAAATTATTTGCATGAAAATGTTTAACACACACAACAACTGCATATTTGTAATCATCTTAAAGCGACATTCATTAATCACATGCAAAATTAACACAAACAGTCCATATAGCATGCCAATATCATTGGAAAGCTTATGAAAATAAATGTGTCTCCAAGGTCTATGGTTTAAGGAAATATTATGAAAAGATCAACTCCCAAGCATCAAAGTCTTATGTTACTGTAGGAAATGGACAACAACCCTATCAATAATTAGACCATAAACTAAACTCGTCATTCCCCGCCCAACCTAATATCTTGTTGGTCCTCAACCAAGGGAAGAGTTGTGCTTTTGTTTGGTCAATGCCCTGAAGTTGGCAACTACAAGTTGTCCCACATCAATTTCTGCCATGTCTAAGTTAGGATCCTAATAGAACCCTTGTTTCTTATCCAACCTGCTCCATCTCTTCCTTTCATTAGCTATGTCATACCTATAATATTTGAAGTTTGGCACTAGCCACAATAGGATAGGTGGTTGTAAAATTAGTGAAAGCCAGAATTGTCCTTTTGTTCTTCCAATTTGCATATATTTTTCAGCTATTTTAAGTGTTGCAACATAGTTTTGCATGGAATGGGCCTCAGCTTGCTTCAAATAGTCATTTAGGCTATTCCATATCTGTGATAGATATCCCATCATAGATTCTCATGTGGTTCTTGCCATCTCCTCATATGCTTTATACATTGCCTCTCTTTCAGGCAGGATCCAACAGCTATAACTTGACCGGTATAGAATTTTGTGCCAATCATTAAAAATATATCTTGGATGTCCATATTCAGCCCTAATGGGCAAGGGAATGCTGGATTCAACTTGCCTATAAGTTTTGTACTATTTTCCTCAACTTACTTCATTTTATATCCAGGACATGAATGCCCTTAATTGGACATCCCCAGCATATAACAACAGATTCCACTCATTGTCTTTGGTCACAGCATAATTATGTAAATAAAATTCACAAAAAAAAAAAATCATCTAAGGGCAAGCAATTTGAAAAACATTGAAAAATTCAGTAGGGGTTTCAATTGAGGGGTTCAAACTTGAAACAATCTTTGCAAACTTGAAAGAAAGATGCTTCTCTTTTAAATACAAGGCATATACCCTCAGAGGAGCTCTGCATTCTAATATTTGTGGCACCAAAGTTGTCATGTCATCCACCTTCTTCTTCAAAACAACATTTTTTGCATTCTTATCTTCAATCTCGTCATCTTTCTCTTCAATTTCCTTCTTCAGTCTATTTTTTTCTTCTTTCCATTCTTCTTCTCTTCTTTATATTTCCTTCCACAAGTTCAGGACTACTATGTTCATTTAAAATTCAAAGGGCCTATGTACTCCTACCATAATTTTACTTGGAACTTGTGCTTGCTCTTGGTAGAGTACCATTTGCAGGGCCTCTTCTTGCTCAGCCAATTCTGGCTACAAGGGCTCTAGGCCTTGTTCTCTCATTTAAATCTATAGGGCCTCTTGTTCCTGTTCTTGCTCATGCTGCAAGAACTCTTGTTGCAGGAGTTCTTGATTTTCTTCACATGCCTGGTTTTCAACTTGCTCTGCAATATCCGCAAGATCAACAAGTGTTAAATTTGTTGCTTCTTCAAACACATTCTTTTCTTTATCATTTACTTGCTCCATTGGAGCTTTTGTATCCTCCTATGGTGACTTTCCAGGTTTAGGGCTTCCCTTGGGAGATACCCCAATGACTGGCCCAACTGACTTTGATTTTTTGGGAGGATTTATTCATCTCTCCTTTGTTGCAGGAAGAACAGTGTTAGCCTTTTGTTTCCTAGAGCTTGGCGCTTCTTTTTATACCATTTTCTTTTTAAAATTTTCCTTCCTTTAGCTCCGCCCTCTTATTTTGTGCCCTAGTTTCCATTGATGTGCCAAGAGGGACATTATCATCAGAATCAGGAGAGGAACTCTCTTTATCGGAATGCTCTGTCTCAAAAGAACTAATATCAATAGCTTGTGTGGTTGCAAGAGGGTTTCCACTAGGGCTTGCATCAGAAGTTGAGGTACCAGAAGTGGCCCCAACATTGCCCCTTCTCCTCCCAACCCTACGTGGTTGAGGAAAAACTATAGGTTGCAAATGCTCTAGTCTAATTTGATCAATTCTCAAAGATTCTTTCCAAGAAATATTGGACACATCATGCAGAGATTTTGCAACTAATAATTTAATTAGACAATGGTGGGAAACAAAATTGTCCCTACCTTTATGAGTTTCTACTTCCATGATTGAAAAAAGGTGATACAACACGTTGGGCACATTCATTCTCCTTCTGTGCCTCATGTGATTCAGAATCTTAAAATGTACGGAATGCAAATTTGACTGGCAACCTTCACAAGTGGCATATTTGACAACATAGACTACAACCTGCTTCCATAACTCAGGCAGAGAAGTCCTCTTACCTCCTTGTTTATCTATGCTCAATGGAGGGTCGTAAGTGATCTGGTGGACATTTTTTAGTGGAAATTGAAGTGTCTCGTTTTTCTCCAAAATCTGCACCATCAGAAAGAGCTCAGTGTCCCGGTTCCAACGCAACTCGAACAGAGCAAAAAGGAGTCCGTTTGCACGAGTTATGACCAGTCAAACCTTTGGTCAAACTGGAATCAGGGGCATCCAGGAAACGAAAAAAAATGATGTCATCAAAAGTTGTCAAAGTCGGCATCATCGGGAAGATCTCGTCGCAAGCTTTCCAACGCAACTCGTTTCGTCGAAATCCGACAACGGACGCGAGAGTTATCAGCGGTCAAAGCTCCTGGTTGACTTGGTGACCGGAAGGTGAATGATGACGTCAGCATCCGTACAAGATGACGTCAACAGTCCGTACAAATCCGAAGTGGACCAACCAGATGTTGACACGTGTCAAGTCCGTACAGGTGACGTGGCATGTGAGTCAGATGGTACGGACCTATCGACGGCCGACACGTGGCATCCAGGTGGCATCTGAGTCAGCGGGACACGTCATCGTCTAGTCGGCAGATGAGTCAGTCTACACGTCACCTCCACGTCGGCACCTGTCGACACGGTCGGCATACAGGTCATCGCACACGTCAGAGTTATTGGCGAATTATCGTGGGACACATGGCAGTTGATGTGGAAACTGTTGACTCTTCCGACGAATCTTTGTTAGACACGTGGCACCCTCCTGGTGCGGCACGTGGGTCTCTCTTCTCTCCCCGCGGACTGACGACTTTCTTTGTTTGTTTAAAATTTTTTTAGCCGGAAATCTCGAACCCACGACCTCCGGGCAGTTAGCCAACCCGTCCACCGTTCCACCAAAGCCGGCGGTCATTACCATATTTTGCGACGGGTTCTTTTTGTTGTATAACGGCCGAAAATTGGCTATATAAAGCCAGCGGCCGGGGTTGAACCCCCGACCGCCGGCCCAATAAAATTCTTTACCACCGATAGACCATGCGCAGATTTTATGTTTATAGTGGCATCGGTTTTATTTGATCTGTGTTTGAAAACCGAATGCCTCAAAATAAACCAAATCACCCTAAATTGTTTAACAACAATCCTTTCTAAAGATTAAAACAAAATCTCCAAAACCTCCAAAGCCCGAGAATGAATAATTGAAGGGCTTAGAATAATCATAGGGAATATATAAAGATTTATTATGAAGAAATGGGGGGATTTTTAATGATTTTTTATAAATAAAAGGAGATTGTAAAAGATTGTTATGTATTTTGGAGAGATAAGGTGGATTTGGGAAATATTTTGTAAATCAATTGGTTAAAGGCCAATTTGAGAAAGTTTTATGTATTTAAAGGGGGCTTGAGGAGAGAGTTGGAATCAAGTTTTTTTTTAGGTGATGAAGTTCTAATGCTGAGGCGTCAAAGAGAGGTCTTGTTGGAGAATTCTTTCAGATCATTCTTGCATATCAGAGCATCGTTACGCTGCCGAAGTGCTTGGAGAATGGTGGTGCTTTTGTAATTGATTTGGAGATTAATCGGATCGGTCACACTCTATTGGAGTGGACCCGGAGACGTAGTCACTCTCGTGACGAACTCCGAAATCAAACACTGTTTGCACTTCTCTCTTTCTCTCTTTCTGTCTCTCATTTCTTTTCATTCTGTTATAATCACCTTGATTACGTTCTTTATGTTATTTCCTTAAGTTAATTTCATTTTAATTAACTTGAAATAATCATTGTAAAGCATTGTAAAAGTTTAAGCATTTAAACTGCAATTTAGTCTAGATCCCTACACAGATCAGTAAGGCTCTATGAATTCGGCCCTAGCTAACTTGGCGTCCCTGGCAGCAGGGTACTTTTTTCGTTGATAGATAACCCTGTAACTTCTGCAATTCTTTCCTTTGTAGCTGTGACTTCCAACCCTTTTACTATGGCTTTCCCTTCGAACAATGTTTGAGTGAATTCTAATGCAACACCTTTGTCAAAACCATCCAGCTTTAAGAAATAATCTAGCCATCCAAAGTATCTGAACTCGGCTAGGAAAGATGCATCCTGTAGTAACACGTCATGAACCGTGAGTTCATTTTGAAGCAACCCACCTCCCATTTTCTGCAATCAAATAGTTACTCTACAAATATTTTATTCTTGCAATTCTTGTCTGGAAACCAAACTTCTTCTTCTTGGAACTCTACTAAATTCCAATGTTGGTGTCATTTGAGTTTTACCTTTTGGCTTAGGATTATGACAGGAACAATTAAAGCAATAAAGGAGTAATAAATGTAGGCTATGATTAAGGAAAATGGTGACGGAGGATTTTCATTTCACACATATGAGTCATCATCCTAGAATTCAATTTGGCTCAATCACTTAAATCTTACTGACGTGAATTAGTACAGATAAACATGCAGATATGGCATTGACACGTTCCCCCCCAACCTAAATTTGCACATGTGTTCTCACATGTCAGGTGAAAGGATGATTTGATAGTGGTAGAAAATGATGACATGCTATGGTGAACGTCCCTATTAATTTACAATAATTAAATAAATGCACTAGAATACAATTAAGATATAACAATTAATGTGCACATACTTGAATTCATGGAAGATTTATTGCAAAGATCATGGTGAAAGTATCGGTCATTTTCAAGAAATTAGTTGAGAAATTAATGAAAGCAGAGTGGAATGAGGTGGAGTGAAATGAAGTGAAATGAAATGATGGTGGTGAGGTGGAAGAGAGAGAAAGGTGGAATGAATGGATGGATGGGTGAAGAAGTGGACCCCCACAAAGTGGGAATATTTATTATGAGAAGTGACATACCTTAATTAGCCGGAAGAAGGGACACTAGGTCCACTTCCTTCAACTGCAGGAAGTTTGGGTGTTGCATGCTAAGTGAATTGTTGCAGGAACTCTTCCTTAGAAGTTGGCTTGTGATACAATCTCAGGCGATGACCATTCACCAGCAGCTTAAACCTGACAGGGTCAATGGTTGTAAGTTGAACAACTCCATTGGAGAATACTTCAGCCACCTCATAAGGTCTGAGCCACCTTGTCTATAATTTTCTTGCATTATCCTAATATCTTGAGTCATAGAGCAGTGCCCAATCTCCAAGCTGAAATTTCTTATCCTTGATGAATTTATCTTGCCATTTTATGCATTGATTCTACACTACCTCTATGTGATGCAAGGTTGCCTTCCTCATCTCATCCGAAACATTCAGTTGCATGATTCTATCTCTTTGTGATTCAGAAATATCCGTGCCCAATTCTACTATAGTTCCAAGATTCTTATGCTCAAATTCAATGGGCATCATTGTTGACTTTCCATACAACAACTCAAATAGAGTGAATCATGTAGTTGTTTTCCAGGTGGTTCTATAAGCCCAAACAACTTCTAGTAGCCTGCTTGCCCAATCCTTTTTATGGATAGCCACTATCTTGGTCAGAATGGCTTCAATTTCTTTGTTAACCACTTTAACTTGGCCATTGGCTTGGGGGTGATAGGGAGTAGACTTCATGTGCCTAATGTTGTACTCATTGACCAGTGTTGTAACAAGTGTGGAAGTGAATTGAGTCCCTTGATCAGTCACTATCTCTCTTGCAACCCCATACCGTGTGAAAATTTCCTCATACAAAAATTATGCAACCTTAGTATCTCTTGCATGCTTCATGGCCTTAACTTCTACCCATTTAGTTACATAATCATTGCATACTAAAATATAGGATTTACCTTTTGATGGAGGATCAATGGGTCCTACAAAATCTTATCCCCACTTATCAAATGGACTGATTACTACTTGAGGACAAAGGGGAATCTCATCATATTTTGTTGGTCGACCCATCCTTTGGCATCTGTCACACTTCCTTGTATATTTTCCTGCATCGTGTTGGCCATTAATATCTCCTGTTCAAAATCTTCATTTCTATCCTCTTGGATGCAAAATATCAAATATCTCATCTTCCCTCACACATCTCCTCATGACTTGGTCAGGTCTAATATAAAAAAAACATCTAGCAATCCATGAGAAGGGATTTTTTTTTCAATGAGCACTCTCCTTTCTTTTGGAGAGAAGTGAGGAGGGACTCTCCTTGTGACCAGAAAATTAGCTATGTCAGCATATTACGGTGTTTGCACACTTATGGAAAATAAGCGCTCATCAGGGAAATAATCATCTATGACTTAATTATCTTCTGATGTGGTCAACCTTGAAAGAAAATCTGCAACAACATTGGCTTTCCCTGGTTTATCCACAATGGTTATATCAAACTCTTGCATCAACAGTAACCATCTTGCTAGCCTTCCTGAGATCAGAGGTTTGTTCATAAGGTATCTAATGGCTACATGATCGGTGTGCACAAATATTTGGTAGCCTATTATGTAATTTTTGAATTTTTTTAAAACATAGATGATTGTTAACATTTCTTTTTCTATCACTATATAGTTGAATTCAACTCGTTGTAGATTTTTATTGACAAAGTAAATGGCATTTTCAATAGCTCCTTATTTCTGCCCTAGGATTTCTCCTATAGCATATTCTGATGCATCTGTATGGATGTGAAAAGGAATCTCCCAATTAGGTCCCTTAATTACATGAGCATGAGTTAAAGTTGCTTTCAAATCAGAAAATTCCATGTCATGGTCTTTTGTCCATTGGAACTCAACATCTTTAGTTAGGAGATTATACAATGGTGTTGCCATTTTTCTGAATTCCTTGATGAACCTCTTGTAATAACCTGCATGTCCTAAGAAACTCCTAACATCTTTTTGTTTTGCAGGGATAGGCAGATTTGTAATTACCCCAATCTTTGCAGGATCTACTTGAATGCCTTTGTGAGAGATGTAGTGGTCAAGAACTACACCTTCCTGCATCATCATGAAGCACTTCTCACTATTTAAAGATAAATTGTGGTCTTCACATATTTGTAGGACTCTCTTAAGATTCTCCAATGCTTCATTGAAATCAGCACCATAAGTGGGGAAATCATTCATATAAATCTCCATGTAATCATGAGAGATGTCTGAAAATATGTTGATGATCGCCCTCTAAAAAGTTTAAGGTGCATTGCATAAGCCAAATGGAAGTATTGAGTAGGTATAGGTTCCCCATGGATAGGTAAAGGTGGTAAGCTCTTGGTCCTCAGGTGCAATTTGGATATGATTATAGCCACTAAATCCATCAAGAAAAGAAAAGTGTCGCTTTCCTGCAAGTGAGTCCAAAACTTGATCTATGAACGATAAGGGAAAATGGTCATTTTTGGTGGCAAAGTTAAGTTCACTATAATCAATACAAACTCACCACTTCCCTCCTTTATTTGGGCACAATCACCAATGGGGACAGCCACTGGCTATCTAAAATGGGGTAGATAAATCCTACATCTAGAAATTTTTGCAGTTCCCCTTTTACTATTTCTCTCAATGTAGGGTTAATTCTTCTTTGTGGTTGCCTTACTGGTGTAGAATCATCTCTTATATATATCTTATGAGTGCAAATTTTAGGATCCAATCCTTTCATATCATGATAGTCCCATGAAAATGCATTTTGGTGGGCCCTTATCAAGTTTGCCAATGACAATTATTGTTCGTCACTCAATTTACTATTAATATTCAAATATCTCCCTTCTGACACTTGCACTTGTGTAGTTAACTCAGCCATATCTACTTCACTAATGCTTGGTACCTTGATTTCATGTGGTATTAATGTGTAAAACATACTTGTTGTTGTAGGACAAGTGGTTGTAGGAAGAGCGGCTACAGGAAGAGCAGTTGTAGGAAGAGTTGTTGCAGGAAGAGCAGGCATGAGTGTTTTCACTGTAGTAGTAGGATCAAATACACGAGAGGATGATGCTTCCTCTACCTCATAATGGTTTTGAATGATGTGAGACAATAATTCATCTTCATCCTGAAGATGCAGGAAGGGACTTATGTGTAACATCATAAGTTGTGCCACAAAATTAACTTCATCAGCCTCTTCACCAACATGTGGCCATACTGGATTATCCCTATCATGGGATGGTTGAGCGGGAGGGTAGAGAACGATATTTTTGGTGCTCTTTCCATCAAAAATGGTCATGTCTCATGTTTGGTATCCAATATAAGCATATATTGTTGCTAACCATGGGCTTCCAAGAATAATGGAGTACCCACCTAGTGTGGCTTTAGGAGAAAGAATCATAAAATTTGCTGGGTACTCCCAAGAGTCTAAAGTTACCACTAGATCTTCCACTATACCATCATGCTTAACAATAGAACTATCAACGAGCTACATGATAGTAGGATTAGGTCTCATGCTTACAATATTTAGTTGTTGCAGGATGTCCTTGGTCATAACATTTATTGCTACTCCCAAATCAATCAGTGCATTCTTTATCTACATCCCATTTATAACAAATACCATAGGACTTTCTGGGTCATTGTACTTGGAGATTGTTACTTTCCCAAGCATGATGTTAGCAAGTTGTCCCACCACATGAACTGTAGTGGGGTATTTCTTCTTCCTTCCTGGCTTCTTAAGGCATGTTTCCTTGATTGCCTTTCCATATTTGGGAACATATTTTATGGATTGAAATAGAGGTATTTGGACACATATGTGCTTCAACTAATCTAGAATGTCAAAATTTGTGTCCTCCTTTTCTTCCTTTTGTTTCAAAGTTTCCAACATCTAGGGAAATGGTGGTTCAGAATCACTTTGCTTGACTAGGATTGGTTCAGGATTTTTTGGTACATTTGGCTGAACAGTGGCATTCAAAGGCTCCTCCTCTTCCATAAGAAGCTCAATGATAATAGGTGTAGGATCTAGAAAAGTGGTTCATAAATGCAAGCAGATTTCACTTACACGCACGACATATGTAGGGAATTGATGTGGATCAACAGAGTATATTGGTTGCTACTATGGTTTATTATTTGGGTTAGATGTGGGATGGGCTAGTAGTTGAGTAGGTTTAGGCATATTTGAACTTGGATTAGCAGGAAGAGACATTATAGCAGGTTGTTGGGGCTGAAAAGGTGGCTGCATGTAATTAGTTGTCTGGCTTGGCCATTACTATCCTCCCCTCCATTAAGATGTTTGCTTCCAGTTCCCAGGAGGTGGCTACCAATTTCCTTGAGGTTTCTACAACTTGGGTGGAGATTTTTGGTAATTGGTCCAAGCATTTGGAGGGTTACTCCAAGAATATGGTGGATATCCTCCATAATTGGATGGATATGAGGGTTTCCATTGATTACTAGATGAATAGGAATTGAAATATAACCCAAAAAAATATAGTGGATCTGGTGGCATACCTTGTCTTAAAGCCCATGGCCTCCTTTGTGCAACATAGTAGACTTGATCATATTCACCCTGGATTGGCTTGAACTTGGGTGCCATCTTCTTGTTGTAAATATTAGCTATCATCTTGCATTTGCAGTCCTTCTTCTTTTGTCTACAATGAGGGCAATATTCTGCCAACATTGCCTCTGCCTCCTCTTGTTTCTTCTTGGCCTGAAGTGAATCCAACTAAGTAGCCAATTTTTTTATGATGTCTTGCTTGAAAACTACTAGTAAGTGAGTAATCTCCATCCTTGAAACTCCACTGGTGGATAAATTACCAGTAGAATATTGGTAAGCTCTCCCTTTCTTTGAGGCTTCCCTAGAATAGTTTTGACATATCTTCTTGATAGACTCCCAAGGAACTTGGGTTATATCTCCTCCTCCCATTAGGTCCAAGGAGTTTGTGCAACTATCATTAATTCCCCTCAATAAAATCAACTTTTTTGATTCTTCATTGAGTGTATGGTGTGGATATTTCTACAGGAAAAACAAAAACCTTGAAATATAATCCTCCAGGTTCTCATCTTCCTTTTGTTGCATCCTAAAAATGTCATTTCCCCTCATGTCACTACCCCTACAATACTCTTTATATTTCTCAAGGAAATTTGTCTTCATGTCCTCCCAAGTCTCCACAGTATCTTTGTCTAGGCTCAATTGTATAGTCATAACTTCTACAGAGTATATCAAACTCAAACAAGAATGTATCAGGATCTTCTATGACAAGTCCATAGAACTTATGAATAACTGAGGCAGGAATATTTTTGAGGTTGTCTACTTCATTTTGATGAGCAATGGGGAAAGGAAAATCTAGCTGGTTAGCTCTATTAGGTTTGTTTCCATTTGCATCACCCATGCCTGCCTGATGAAATTCCAAAGCAAGGGGGTTCTCAAATTTGATTTTGATTTTAAAAGCAAGTTTTAGAACTGGTCAGACTGGAAATGTATCAACAAAAAGGTGTGGCTCTTCTTCTTCTTCATCTTTGGGTAGGTTTTGATACTCAACTATTTGGAATAAATCAAGACTGTTAGGAAGGAATCTCCCATGAGAATATCTTATTTTTTCTCTATGCATACAGTATCAACTCACTATCAACCAGATCGCACAAAAAATTGGCAAAAGAATAGGGGGTCATTACTCTTTTAACAAGGGGTATACTAGGAACAACTCCAAAAATACTACAACAAGAAAAACTATCAATGACTCCAAAGAACTACCTAGTTTGACACCATCCCCGACAATGGCACCAAAAATGTTGGCCTCCTATAATGATTTTAACAACTAAGCCTTTGCAGCTGTGATTCAGATATTGGGCATCTAACTTGAATAACTATCTCAATCATCATGAAGGTGCATTTAAATTTTCACCCCAGGGAAGTAAACTTGAAATGGATTAGCACTGTATGTGCACTAGGAATCCAAAGTAGCCGCGTTCATTCTACAACTTAAAAAAAGGTGTAATACTAAAATTAAATTGCTTGGAAGGGAATAACATAGATGTTGAACATTAACCAAACTGAAATGCATGATAGAAATGAAAATCTGAGCGAACAAATAGGAAACTACTATGTTCTGCTTTAGCTATAGGAATAGTCATAGAATGGAATTCTAGTGGCTGTAGGAACAGTCAGTACCAAATTCTTAACTAATTACTGAACATAAAATAACAACTAAAATAGACTAAGGTACGAGATGGAATACTCACCAAGTGGCCCCCCTTGGATAAGTATTCCCTAAAACTAAGATAGACTGAGATGCATGAACTTATAACTTCATTTTATTCAATAGAAAAACATGAGTACAATCAACATAGTTGTATTGCAGAAAACTAAAAATACGAGTACATCAAATTAAGCTATTTTTGACTCTAGAGTGTTCAAAAAGAATATTAGAGTCCTTATTTATCCAACCACCTAGCAAGGTGGTCAGCTCCAGCAAACGCAGAGGATGCCACATTAGGGAAAGTGCAAAAAAGAGCAAGGGCGGCTATGCATGCACAGAACCTGTTAGGCACAATTGCCTTAACTCAAATCTGGCACAGTAGTAACGCCAACGCATGCTCAACAAAATTTAATACCACTACAAGGTAGTTACAATTCGATGCATGAGGAATCTTCAGCTGCCAAGAGCCTTCTCTCCATAAATGACCACCTTGTTGACCAATATGGCACACGTCTAATTGGCAGGATCTTCCTAAATTTCAAGCCTCAAATTATCTGCATGACAACATTAGCATGCACAACAACTGCATATCCATAATCTTCTTAAAGCAACATTCATCAATCACATGCAAAATTAACACAAATAGTCCATATAGCATGTCAATATCATTGGAAAGCTTATGAAAATAAATGTATGTCCAAGGTCTATGGTTTAAGGAAATATTATGAAAAGATCAACTCCCAAGCATCCAAGTCTTATGTTATTGCAAGAAATGGACAAAAACCCTATCAATAATTAGACCATAAACTAGACTCATCACTAGGGTTTTAAAATTTTACAAAAATGATATTCTTTTTAACCCAATCATGCAATATATGAGAAAATTTATGCGATTCTTCTACATATCTAATGCTTTTTAGAATTGAAAATGAACAAATTTCCCAATAATTGTATAAAATCAAGTAAAATGACACTTTTATTTCAAATGAAAACACTTCTTTTTGCAAACAAAAAGTGACTTTTTTGAATTTTTTGAATTTTTTCTCTAATTTTAGATTTACATGAATTTAATTAAAAATCGAAAGATTTAATTGATATTTGAAGATTTAGGTTCGCCAATTTATTTTTTGAGAAAGGGATTCTAAGTCTAGTGATTAGATGACTAAAATCAATCCTTTTCCAAATAACATTAGAAGCCAAATCAATAAGGGTAGGAGATTGGCTAACAACCTAAAAGGAAAGCCAATCTTCCTTGGATCTGGTTCTTTGGTTTCCTTGGAAATTGATTGAAAGTTATGTGGATTTATTGTATTAATTTGACTTCTAAACCTAATCTAAAAACATAAATTTTATGCACTGATGAAACTAAATTTTTAGAAATTGAAAGCAAATTTGAGGAGGGCAGAGTACTACGTACTTGCAATTACAATTTGGGGCTAAAATATCCAGTCTAGGGTGTGGTGCACCCCAGAATTAGCTCCTCCTTTTCTGGATCTAACTTCACAAGCTTGTAACTCCCAATCTATCTTCTACAATCCTACTCTGAAATCTCCATCTTCAAATATGAACTTGTAGAAATCTCAATAAAGAGTGGCAAGGGGTGGCTATATAGGATTTTTCCTAATTCAAACCCTCATTTTGGTATTTCTACCTCCATGAATAGTTGATTGATTGACTGAAACAATGTGTGTTATCTTAACCTTAAGTTCATCTAAGGTTGTAATGAGATAAAATGCTAAAATCCCTACTCAAATGTGTTAGAGAAGGATTCCTAAATGATATAAATGAGATCAACCCAAGAGAAAGTCAAATACCCTAAGGAAAATATAAATATAGCAATACCTTGCTTAGGGAAATAGGTAGATCAAAGCTTGAAGATGAGAACACTCTTAAACAATTAATTAGGTGGTTGAGGAGGGCCAAAGCAATCTCCAAGACCTAGAACCCATCCTGTTCTTCCATTGACATCAAACTCCAATCATTGTAGCGAATTTGATTAAATTTGAAATTCATCTTGAAAACTTGTAAATTCAAATGTATTATTGGTAGAGTATACGTGTCTTGTAATACTCTTCCTTAATTTTGAAAATAATAATTCATGTTTATATAGTGAAAATTAGAATAAATTAAATTTTAGGCTGACTCATTTAAATTTGAATTTTTGAGATTAAATTATCACCAAGGCCCAAATTTAAAATTAAATCTTTGAAATTAGAGACTAAAAAAAATGGGAAATCAAATTTGTTGAGAAAAATAGGTGTTCTATGGCATGGGGTTCCCTAGACTATCTCTTTCACACTTAACAAAATTTGATTTGGGTATTTAGATTCTGCTAAAATCATGACTTCTCCAAGGTGGGGGCACTTGGTGAGGTCAATTTGATGATATTTAATCGATAAAATTATTTCTAGGGTATTATAGACACATTCTCTCGGGTTTATAGGAAAATTTAGGGCTATAGAATGTCTAAAATGCATTGATGTAAAAGGTCACTAAAGCTGGTACTAAATAGAGCGTGAAATTGTACTTTCACCTAAAAGGGAGTACAATGTTTGATGCTACACCACCATATAGATCTATATTCGATGTAGGACTTGGTGGTTTCTAAGAATGCACTGGCACCTCTAATTAGATTCTTGGTATTCCTCCATGCCTTCCAAATATTAATAAAAATTACAAAGCCAAAAACCTTCATCTTTACATTACCAAACAATATGTCATGCAGATGAAGTGACTTCCAGGTTTTTCCTATTTTTGGGTATGATAGCGCCTAATTATTCCTTATAAAAAAAATTAATGGCTCTTGACCTTTAAAGGCCTTAATAGTCCATTAAATTCTAGAGAAATTTCCTATGTCACAAGGTCTTTAAGATCCAAACTCCCTTGGTTCTTCAAGAGATAACACCATCCCTAATTTACTGCATGCCTCTTTTTGTTCCCTTTACCATGAGACCAGAGAAATTCTCTTAGAATCTTTTGAAATTTCTCAAAATGATAGTTAGCAAATAGTTAGGTGAAGAAAAAAATGGAGTGGGAAGAAATCATCTTTTGAATAATTTGAATCCTTCTAGCTAAGGAAAGAAGGTGATTTTTCCATTTGCAATGCTTTTTTCAATCTTCTTAGAGAGCCATTCCCACATTTTTTAAAGGAGGGAGAAATAGAAAATGGGATCCCAAGATACTTAACTAACTTGGTAGATTCATCTCATTGCTAGTTCTTTTGTTTTATCCACTATGGGGGATCCTTTTCCCAACTAATAAATGTGGATTTGTAGCTAGACACCTTATCACCAAAGGCCCGACAAAAGATATCCATTTTTTCATTACATTTTTAAAATTTCATTCTTTCATTTTAACAAACAAGGTTGTGTCATCAACAAACTTAGAATTCAAAAATTGTTCCTTATTTAGGAGATAGATACCATAGAGTGGAGAGAAAGCAAGCTTGGTTCTCAAAACATAGTGAAGAGCATCAATAGTTAAAACAAAAAGGGCAAGAGAAATAGGACAACCTTGACGGATAGACCTTTGTAAAATGATAGGCTATGTTAGGTCCCCATTAACATCAACTTGTGTGGAGGATTTGACGAACAAAATATTAACCCATTTTCAAAATTTGTGAGGAAACCCCAAGGATTTTAAAATTTTAATCACAGATGACCATTCAATCTTGTCATATGCCTTTTCAAAATCCAGCAAAATCTTGGAAACTTTTTTATCACTATTTTTATCCTAGTTCATACCTTCCCAATTGGTTATCATAATTTCCAATATATACCTACCTTTGATTAAGTCAATCTGGGTGGAAAAGACCACCTTCTCTAGAATATTGGCCAACCTAACTTCCAAAGGTTTTGCCAAAATTTATATGAAATTTAACAAAGTTATGGGTCTCCAATTTTTTATCAGGTTTTTATCACCAACTTTGTCTATTAACTTGATAACGCCCTAGTTAATATTTTTACCCAAGGAATCCTTAAGGAAGGCCTCATTGTAGACATCCAATAACTCATTCTCAATCTAGTCTAGATTCACTTTATATAATTCAATAGGCAGACCATATACTCTAGGGGACTTACCATTCCTAAAAGATTGAATGGTATTTACATTTTCATCAACTAAGCGGTCCTTATCTAGAGAAAATCACCCTTTGAAAACACTTTTTAGGGGATAATCTTCTAACAAAAGGCCTTGGCATCCATAGTCCCACAACTTTCCTCAAAAGAAAACAAATATTGGTAGAATGAGAAAAATGTCTCCTTCGTGAATGGATTATCTTCTTAAACTATACCATCCCTCTCAATTAGGCTTATTTTTTCCTTATTATCCTTTTGTCTAATGATGTTGAATAAGTACTTGGACCCTTTGTGTCCTTCCTTGAGCCAATTAATTTTGGCCCTTATCCTTGCACCTTGATGCTTGTAATTTTGTATCTTCCTCAACAATGATTTTGTTCTTACTAATATATTCTCCACATTCAAGTTTCCAAAATTATATTGTAGCTCCCCTTCTAAGAATAAAAGTTTTTCTTGTAATAATAATTCTAATTTTCTCCTATCAATTGCTTTATTTTTCCTAATGATATTGAAAAAATTTCTCCATAGATCAACTAGTTTCTCCCACCTATGTATTACCGAGTCACCATTATTTAGTCTTTTTGAAATAGTAATGGTAGTCACAATACCTCTCATGCAATTTATGTCATTTAATAAGGAGGTATTTAACTTATAATATGATGCCTAGAATTTGTTGACCCTCGAACCATTGGTTCCAACCTCCACATAGGCTTCAAATGGAGCATGATCAAACACAAAAATTGGTAAGACTGAGACCAATCTTCCTTTGTCATCTAGTTTAAAGGAAAATAGATTCAAGTTTTTATAGAATCTATTCAACCTTAAATAAATACTTTTATTTTGGGTTTGATTATTGTACCAAGTAAACCATATGTCTTTATTTGTGGTTTCTTTTTTCTCTAGGGGATCTATAAGAAATAAAGTTCTATTCAATCTAGACCAAAAAATAGATCATTACCATTCCAAAGGCCCTCCTTACCCCCCACTTTATCTTCATTGTACTCTAACATGTTAAAGTCTCCCACAATAATCCAAGGTAATTTATAAAGATCGGAGGCCATCCAGTTTGAAAGTTCACTCATTTCCTTATAATAATTGGATGCATATAGAGAACACAAGCAAAAAAAATTACCAAATTAGTTTTCATTACAATATAGACCAACCTATTACAAGGAGATAGGCGCAACTGAGTTATACAATTAGCCCATATAGGTTTTACCAAAATTTCCAAACCCCCTTTCCCTTTTTCATGTAAAATGTAGAAGACCTTATTATTTCTCTAGATTATGTTCATAAGACATTCCAATTGAAAACCTACAACTTTAACCTCTTGTAAGCACGAAAAATCTAGTTTAGGCATGTCTTTGAAAAAATCCCTAATGATGTACTTTATGTCCAAGGATTCCAATCCCTAGGCATTCCAACTACTAATGTTAAAGCTCATCATTTACCATATGTAGGGGAACTTCTTGTATAACCTATCAAAAAATGGGAATCTTATCACCAGTGCCCTTTTTAACACTTCTCTAATCATTTTTTACCTCATCACTCCTACTTCTATATATTTTCTTCCTTTTCTTTTTAGGCTCTATAGTATTTGGAAGAATTAAATCACTTGTAGAGTCAAAATAAAAGGGATTAATACAATCCAAAATGATCTCTTTGCTACCTGGAGCTTCATCCATTTTCTGGGAAGGGCCTAGTGGGGAAAATTTTATCAATCCTTGACAAGGCATGGAGGGGGATTCTTTTCTCCTAAATTCATCTGCTCTAGCCTTTATCAATTCAAGATCTAACTATTGGGCATTTTTAAGCACTGCCAAATCCAAGCACATGCTTGACTCAGGGGTATTTTTCAAATTCTTTAGAACCTAAGGTAGGATTAGCTTTAATAACCATGATCTCACTGTCAAAGAGGGGGTCAGAAAGAGAAAGTGGCTTATCACCGTTCTCTTGACCCACCCTCTGACAAGAAGGAAGAAATTCCAAACTCCTTTGTCATTTCCATTTGATCAATATCCTTAACCATTCCTTCCATACTACCAATGTTTACCACAACATCCATCTACATTTCAATAGTATTAGAAGAATTACCAAGAGAAGACAAGTCCTTATTCTCATTACTCGACGAAACCACCTTCTCAAAAAGGGCCATATTGAATACTCATAAAGGCTTAGCTGGAGCCTTAGGGACATTTATCTTGAGATGACCATCTTTTACATAGAAAAAAAGATTTGAGGTTAACTAGAAGTTTAATTTCACAAAAAACTAAGGTTTGACCCACTTGAATTTCAATGGCTTTAGAGATATCAATAGATGAAGACAAAGAGATTAAAACCTCAACATTTAGATAAGGGAGATTAAACTTGGACTCTTTGAGCTACAAAACATTCCTTAGAGGAGTAAGGAAGTTTGGGATAAACTTTCATAGGTGGGGAGGGATATTTTTAACTTCAAACCATCTAGGGGCCAAAATGACCATTACCTCATTAATTTTCTCCTCAGGGGACCACATGATGGTCCTGAACATTGATTGACCAAGATTCCAATATTCCTTTTTCAGGACCCTCTCTTGCATCCCATGAAATTTTAAAAACACCACGAAAAGGCCCTTTTGAAGCATTTGACAAAAATAAACATAGATTTCCAAAAGAAAACCCCAAATATTAGCCAACCAGTCATCAAAAAACTTTCAAGAAGGAAGAAATTTTTCATCCAAACAAACAAAGAAGATAGCTACATTTATACATGACTATTTTCTTCATCTTTCAAGGCTTGCAACATATCTTGGTTAGGCAAAATTGAGATTACCTCGGTAAAGGAGGGAGCCTTACCTTGTTCTCCTAGTCTAAGGTCTCCTTCGGTTGACCACCCCAGGGCCCAAATACTTGCCATTCTCCATAAATTAGCTAGAGTGGAGAGGCCTACACCCACAAGACCTACACCCAAATCCTACTTTTATGAGGGTTTTTCAATCAATAACTTTGAATTTAGGGTAGTTTCCAAATGCAAGGACTTAACACCATCTTTCCCTTCTTCACAATTCCCATTTTCACCATTAATTTTACCACCACCACCTATCATTTCCATAAGGAAATCGAGTATGAGGGGATATTAATCCTATACTCAACAAACTTACATACCAGTAATGTCACCACAAACCAGGAATAGATAAAAAACCCACGAGAAGAAAAAATAAGACATGTAGAATTATAAATTTAAACTTTTCACAAAAAATCATAATTAAACCAACACACAAGAAATTTAAAAAAAACCATAGAATCAAACAAGAGATCACCCAAAAACACCCACCAAGAAACCCAAATCAAGAAACAAAGAGAATGAAGAGGACCAATCAAACCAATGTTGGTGAAGAGAACTAATTCAAGCTTCACCAGAGTGAATGTAGAAGCTCCAAGGAGTTGCAATGAAAAATGACTTTACAAATTCCAAAGACCTCCTACATCCAAATACTTTTAACTATAAAAAATAAGTTATTAAAAGTTACATAAAGAACTCATAAATTATTTCCTAATTTTTAATATATATGTTAGATGCATAAGACAATTGAGAGGGGGGGTGAATCATTTGTATACTTTTAAAACATCAAAAACCCTCATTAACATTCAAATCTTCATTAGTTCTTAAACCCTTATCTGCCATTAAAACCTTAACATGCATTAACAAAATGTAAACATGTAAATAAGTAATGCAAACACATAAGAACACCATATTTATGTGGAAAACCTAAGAAGGGAAAAACCACGGTGAGGATTAGCTCACTAATATATGAATTGCAACATCGAATACAATAAGGCTCACTGCCTAGAAAGATAACGAAAGGCTCACTATTGGTGGATCACTACCAAAGGACTCACTATCCAAAAGAAAGAAGAAGGGGTGGCTCACTACCAATTTTAACTGCTAACAATACATTTCTCATATGTTGAGGGTATGGTTCTAGTGAAGCACAAACAACACGTCAAACAAATTTAAATGTAGACACCTTCTACTCACAACATTAGGAAGTTATAATAATTAAGGCTCGCACTCATACCAACATACTTGATCAATTTTGCATCTTTCACATCACATACCCTTCACACACACTCCATAAAATAATTCTCCATGCATTATACCCTTCGTGACCTAAAATAATCTCAATTAGGTCAGCCTTAAGGAAACATATACACCTCAACCATGTAACACAAAATAGGTCAATACCAAACACTTCCACAATAAAGAAGTGAATCCAAAACACACCACTACTTAATTGGGACCCAAATCTAAAAAAACATGCTTCTCAATACTTCCTCAAACAACAATTATCCTCCACTATTAGTGCTAGCATGCTAGGTCAGCCAAACCTGCACTAACACCAACAAGCGACTAATTTTTTTTTGTAAAGGTATAGAAACATCTCATGGAACACACAACATCACTCCACACTATTCATACAACATCTTAGAATACTCCAACACCATCAAAATATACTACACAACTACTATAACCACTCGAAACTCAAGAATGCCTTTATTATGTGCAACCAAATATACTAGTATAGACACTCAACACATCAGACACCCTTGCAAAATAAATCAACACTTGAAACTTCAAGGGAAGATAGATACAAACATTATAAACACATTCCCAGATCTGCAACACCAAAAAATTCACTATAGAGAAATATGGAGCAATCTCATTTCTCCTAGATAACATTGCTTCACAATTCACACACATTGGTGAACACAAATTCTTCTACCACATGATGCAAAACCTGAAACTCTTGATATAACACCTCAAAAAATCTCTAATCATCAAGTTCAAACCGTATGAGCATAGCTACAATACAAAAGAAATACGGAGCAAAATATTGAACACCACTCTAACACAATGAAATCTCTTTTATTCAAATTTTCTCAAAATCACTTAGAAACCAAGCACCACAAACATCAACTCAACATCTGCAACACCTTCTTAGCATCTTATCCACACAAGAGGTTGATATACATAAGCACTTACTCATCATTTCTACTTTAGAGGTTGACACCAATGACAATACTAATGACAACATAATGCAACCATCACACTTGAACACACTTGCTTCCTCAGGGGTTGGCATCAATGTAACAACACTCTGTTGAAATCAATGACAACACAAGTTTCCAAAAATATCCCCTTTTTTCATTCATGGAAACACTTGATATGAATAACCATCAACAACAACTTGCAACTCTGATCAACAACACATATTGCTCACCAATACACACTGTTCCCCTTACACAAGCATTTATTATCTCCTTTTCTTCATATGGTATTTCAACTTTCTCCCTCTTTGACATCAATGGCAAAGGAAAACAAATATTTTCTTTTCTTTTACTCCCCCTTTGTCATTACTTACCCATACCAACTCTCCCCCAAAGGCAACACCTATAAGGGACAAAAACTGCACCCAAAAGTAACTGCACTCACTATTTATTGCACTTTCTTTTTTGTATACTCCCCCTTAGGAGCACACAATATACTTCATCAAACTACATCATTCAAAAACCACTACTACCTACTCCCCCTCGAAGGTAGCCTTCAACATCATTCTAGGACCAAGAGATATACCTTGAAGTGCTTCCAAGATAGATGCACATACTTATGCATCTAGTTGAAAGAAGGAGGGGAAATAACCCCTAAATTCTCCTAGAGATACTCAAAAGTATCTTTTAGAAGAGCCCTTGTGAAAATATTATCAACATGATCCTTAGTAGGCACATACTCCAACTTCACCTCATTCTCTATAACTTTTTCTCTCAAGAAGTGATACCAGATTGAGATATGTTTTGTTCTCGAATGCATTATCAGATTCTTTGAAATATTGATTGCACTTGTATTGTCACACATGATAGGAATATGTTCATCATATGAAACTCTTATATCTTTCAATGTTTTCTTCATCCACAAAACATGTGTGTAGCATGATGTTATTGTAATATATTCCACTTCTGCAATAGATAGTGACATTGAATCGTGCTTCTTACTTAGCCATGAAACCAACCTGCTTCCAAGAAAAAAAGAACCACCACTTGTACTTTTTTATCATCTACACATCCAGCCTAGTTTGCATCTGTATATGCACTCAAAGAGAATTCAACATCCTTAGGATACCACAAACCATAATCCAAAGTACCCTTCAAATATTTGAATATCCTCTTCACTGCTGCAACATGAGATTCTTTGGGATCTTCCTGAAATCTAGACACAAGACAAACTGAATGCATGATATTTGATCTAGTAGCAGTAAGATATAATAGTCCACCAATAATTGGTTTATGGTTGCTCTGATCTATCTTAGGAGATTCATCATTCTTTCTCAACTTACAAGTACATATCAATTTATAGTCATACATTCCAAACTTATTCAACAATTCCTTAACATGCTTAGATTATGATATTAATATACCTTTCTTTGATTGACTAATTTGCAAACCAAGGAAGAAATTCATCTTCCCACACATTGACATCTCAAAATCTTTCTACATTTCCTTTGTAAAGTTTTTGTACATATCTTCATTTCCTCCAAAGATTATGTCATCAACATATACCACCCCAATCAAGATTTGTTCTCCTTCAACTTTGAAATACAAATTTCTATCTACAGTACCTTTTTTGAATCCGTGCTGCAACAAGTACTTATCTAACCTTGCATACCAAGCTTTGGTAGCTTGCTTTAATCCATACAATGCTTTCTTAAATCTACAAACCATCTTTGTATCTTCTAACAATTGAAAAACTTTTGGTTGTTCAATGTATACATCTTCCAACTCACCATTCAAGAATGCAAACTTCACATCCATCTGATATAATTTGAAATTTTTATGTGTTGCAAAAGCTAAAAACATCTTGATATCTTCCATTCTTGCAACTGGAGAATTTTTTTCTTCAAAGTCTATACCTTCAACCTGTGAATAACCCTTACACTCAAGTCTAGCCTTGTTCCTGAAAACTTTTCCTTCTTCATTCATCTTATTTTGAAATACCCACTTAGTAGGTCAATCACATTCTTATTTTTTGGTCTTGGGACCAATTCCCAAGTCAAATTATTCTGTATCTATTCTAACTCTTCCTTCATTTCTTCGATCCAATTCCCATCTTTGCATGCCTCAGTCACTATTTTTGGACCTCAAAAAGTAAAAATAAACTTTACTTTTTCCTTTGTCATAGCATCTTTTCTTTTTATTAGCACACCTTTTCTTCTTATTAGCACACCTTTTCTCTTATCTCCAATGATCTGATCTTCTGAATGATTCTTCTGCACATACTTAGGAGTCTTAGGATTCTTTATTAGAGCTTCTTCATCTTCAACTATCAACTCTTTTCTTTTATCTTCAACCTTTTCTTCTTCACTGCAAGGGGATTCATCAGATTGATATCTTTCTATCAATATTGAACTTTGATGTGGCTCTTCATCCACTTTGACACATGCACTCTCAAAAATATTCTTCAATCTCTTATTGTAGCACTGGTATGCCTTGCTTCTTGTAGAGTATACAAGGAAGACTCTTTCATCAAATCTTGCATCAAACTTTACTAAGTTTCTTCATCTCTTTTGATATAACATTTTCTTCCAAAGACTCTGAAATATTTCATAGTAGGGGGTTCACCATACCATAACTCATAAGGAGCTTTTGAAATTTTAATTCTTGCTTCACCTCTATTAAGAATATAGATTGTAGTATGAATTTCTTCTCTCTAATAGACATTAGAAAGATTAGCTTCCTTCATCATTGTCCTAGCTGCTTCTTGAACTGTTCTATTTTTCTTTCCACAACTCCATTTTGTTGAGGAGTTCTAGGGATTGACAAATGCCTCATTATTCAACTATCTTCACAAAAAATGTTAAACTCATTTGAAGTAAACTCACCACCTGAACTCAAGCAATTGATTTTAAAATTTATTCCGTTCTCAACCATAGCCTTAAATGCTTTGAACTTATCTATAGCTTTTGATTTTTCTTTTAGAAATATAACCCAAGCCATTCTAGAATAATCATTAATTAATAACATGAAATACATGTCACCACATGGGCTTCTAATTCTGGTAGGTCCACATAGATTTGTATGCACTAACTCCAAGGGACCTATGGTATAATATTCTTTTATCTTGAAGCTTGCCTTTGTTTTCTTTCCAACTTGACATTCTTTACATATTACATTGATAGGATTTGTGATCTTTGTAAAATCTCTCACAACATCAATATAACTTATCCTTGCTATTTTATCATAATTGATGTGACCTATTATTCTATTCCATAGCCAAATTTCATTAGTTTGATACATAAAGCACTTTGCACCATTACCTTTGAGTTGATAGACATTACCTCCTATCCTTGTTCCAACAACAACAAAAATATTAGAGATTCCTTTTTTGATTTCACAACCACCATTCTGAAACATAAGATTATATCCTTTTCTACACATTTGTCCTACACTTAGAAGATTATGTCAAATACCCTTGACATAAATAACACCATCTGTATTATGCTTTCTATCAAAACTAATTGAACCTTTTCCACAGATCTTAGTAGATATATCATCACCAAACTTAACAAGACCACCATCATACTTTTCAAGCTTAGCAGATTTACTCTTATCACCTGTCATATTATTTGAGAATCCACTGCCAATAATCCACTAATTCTTCTCCTCTCTAGCATGAAAAGCGGTCAACATGGTTCCTTCAATGTTATGACTTATTTTCGAAGTATTTTCCTTCACACATCTTTCATTATTAGTAGAATTAGTTCCAAAATTTAAAGCCATGAACAAGAATTCATCACTTCCTTCATCCGAATAATCTGATTCTTCATCATTAGATATACCAATTTTCTTTCTAACATAATAACCCTTCTTGAGAAATTTACCCTTATGATCCTTTTATTTATCATTAGTAACTTTGATTGGAAATTTAGATACAAAATGATCTATCTTTCCACAATTGAAGCATTTGGAAGGTAGCTTACCTTTGTACTTTCTAGTACCCTTTTTCAATCTCCTCACAAATTTTTCTTCCACCTCATCAAGATCATATAGATCTGATCCATCATCCTTTTCGACTTTGTAGAATTTAAAAAGAAGTTTCTTTGTTTGTAGTGTCTTGACCAAACACTCTCATTTCAAAAGAAGTTAAAGCACCAAACATATAATCTCTAGAATAATTATCTAAATTCTAAGCTTCCTCAATGACAAAAATTTTATGACTATAATCTTTAGAAAAGGTTCTTAATACCTTTTTCAACACTTCACTTTCATCCATCTTTCCACCAAGACCATTGATGGCATTGACAACTTCATCAACTCTAAGCATGTAGGCAGTAATATCTTCATCTTCAAACATCCTTAGGGTTTCAAATTTGGCTTTGTAGATTTTCATCTTCACTTATTTTACCTTGTCATCTCCTTTATAGATTCCTTCCAACTTTTTCTAGACATCTTTAGCAGACTTGTAGCTTATAACCTTCACAAGTTTTGAATGTATGAACACTCAAGATTGCATTCCTTTCTTTTCCATTGGTCTCATATGCCTTGATCTCATCATCAATTTATTGCCCATTTGTAGGCATAGTATAACCTCTTTCAATAGTCTGCCAAACACCAAATCCAAGGGAGACTAAGAAAGACTCCATCCTAGCTTTCCAGTTTGTTAAAATTTGTTCCATCGAATAAGGGAGCTTTGACACCTTTTCTATGCACCATCTGGATCTACCTCAAGTGGTTAAGCTTCTTCTTGGGAACCATAGCTCTAAAACCAATTTTTAGATGCAGAGGACAACTGAGAGCGGGGTGAATTAATTACATAGTATTGAAACATCAAAAACCCTCATTAACATTTAGATTTGCATTAGTTCTTAAACCTTTATCCACCATTAAACCCTTAGCATGAATTAACATAGTGTAAACATGTAAATTAGTAATGCAAACACATCAAACACATAATAACACTAGATTTACATGGAAAACCCAAGAAGGGAAAAACTATGGTGAGGATTAGCTCACTAATATATGAATTACAACACCAAATACAATAAGGCTCACTTCAAAGGGCTAACTGCCCAAAGTCGGTGGATCATTGCCAAAGGACCCACTGTCCAAAATAAATGAGAAAGTAGAAGGGGTGGCTCATTTCCAATTTGAACTGCTAAAAATGCATCTCTCATATTTCAAAGGTATAGTTCCACTGAAGCACAAACAACACATCAAACAGACTAAAATGTAGACACCTTTTGCTCACTGCATTAGGAAGTCATAAGCTTTAAGGCTCACACTCAAATCAACATACTTGATCACTTTCACATCTTTCAAATCACATACTCTTTGCACACACTCCATGCAAAAATTCTCCTTGCATTTATACCCTCCGCAACCTAAAACAATCTCAATTAGGTCTACCTTAAGGAAACATATACACATCAATCATGTAACACCAAATAGGTCGGAACCAAACACTTACATAATGAAGAAGTGAAGCCAAACCATGCCACTACTTAATTGGGATGTAAATCTACACAAACATGCTTTTCAATACTTCCTCAAGCAATAATTATCCTCTTATATTAGCGTTAGAATGCCAAGTAAATTAAACCTACACTAACACTAATAAGCGACTCCAAATACACTTCTCAAGGTTCAAAAACATCTTGCAGACCACACAAAAACACTCCACTCTATTCATACATCTCAAAATACTCCAACACCATTATAATATACTACACAACTACTACAACCACTTGAAACTCAAGAATACCTTCATTTTGTGCAACCAGATATATTGGCATAGACACTCAACACAACAGACACCCTTGTGAAACAACTCAACACTTGAAAATTCAAAGTAAGATAGATACAATCATTATAAGCATGTTTCCATATCCACAACACTAGAAACTTCACTGCGGAGAAATGCAAAGCAATCTCATTTCTCCTAGACAACACTACTTCACAGTTCACACACACTAGTGAACATAACTTCTTCTACCACATGATCTAGAACTTGAAACTTTGGATATAACACCTTAGAACACCTTTGATCATCAAGTTCAAACTGCATGAGCATAGCTACAATATAGACGAAATGTGAAGCAAAACATTGAACACCACTCTAACACACTGAAATCTCTTTTATTTAATTTTTCTCAAAATCACTTGGAAACCAAGCACCAAAAACACCAAATCAACATTTGTAACTGTTGTTCTCACCCCTCTATTCTTTGTCCTTGATGAAAAAGATACAAATGGTACTATGGTATTTACAGTACAGGTTCAGGTTGATGGTATCTTGGATTGGTTGACATATCCTCATATACTTGTATTGAATTATTGTTGTCTATTATGCTTCATAGTTTATAGGGTTGGATCGGTATTCAGTTTGGTTCATTTACAGGATCCTCATGCTTGTTCCCATTCAGATTGATCATGTTTCTGATTATGCATGATATTCATTTGTAGATGGTTAAGACTGTATTGGACCGATAGTGTTGATAAGGCATGGTACAGGTTTTTCAGGTGGTGTTCATTGTGTCAGGGCATTCATTAGCTTCAGATTTACCGCATTGTCACCTTGACAGGTTCAAGTTTTTCATGTTAATAATTTCATATTGATCTTAGTGATCATTGGTTTCCATGCATGATTCTTGGTTTCAAGCTCAGGTATTCTCAGTTGGTTGTTATCAGGAATGCTATGTTAGTACATTATTTTTGGCTCATTGACACCTTTATGGATCAATTTGGTTGCTTGGACATCTTGACACTATTTTGTATGCTTTTGTGGTATCTCGGTTTGATCAGTATACTCATGTTTCTTTAAAGACTCTAAAGCCATCTTGTTAGATTCTATGAACTCACATTACCTAGGAGCATTGAATACTTTTTGGGTTCAGGCATCATTATTTGTTTGATGATATTTTTGATATAGTTGGCATATGAAATCTGTCTAAGGCTTCAAGCTTTATGGTATCATCACTATGACCTATATTAAGAAAATTCGTTATCAAAGGTCGTCTTTAATAAAGGCATATAGGATTTGACATCTAAAATGAAGTAAACCCTGTCGGGTTTCCTTAAGAATTCACTTGAGGTGATATTACTCTTATCAATCTCTTAATTTTTCTACTTTGTGTAATGTCTTTTGGATACTATTGATTGGCAGATTATAGTGGTCAAGTGACAGTCGTCATTTGTCATTTACATTGTCAACATTTTGAAGATTATGGACATTGAATAAAGTTTATTTTGGTTATGAAGTTGAGTCGACACGTTAGAAACAATAATCAAAGTCATTATTGTGTCGGTCTCCAAGGGATTATTGACAACAGATTTGTATTCATTATGAGGTTTTCTACTACATATGACTTAAGTCATTTTCGACTTCAAACATTATTGTGCTTTGAGATAGTCACCAATTGACTTGGAATGAAAGGAAGTTAGGGCAATTTTGTTTGTCATTCTCACTTTGCTAGGGTTGGTAACCCTAATCGCCGCCATGAAGATTGTGTAACTACTCTTGCCTTGTTTATTACCTGCTGCAATTCAAAAAATAGAAAATGAAGCTCACTATAAGAGCTTTGTCAGAATTTTTTTACTAGGTTTGTTGTTTTTCATTGGTTGTGGGCTCAAAGGAGGAAAAAGATTCACTGGTTTCTCCACAGTTGGGTTGGTAAATTCTTCACAACAGATTATCATGCTCTCTTTTCAGTTTTATTCATCATATCAAGTATTCCTACCTCTGCTAGATGAAGGTCTTTGAAGGGCAATTCTTTTTTTCTTTGCTAAAATATGAATGGGTGAAAATGGTTTGATATTGAGTCAGTATTGGCATGCTATGATTTTGGTTAAATTTCTTTTCCCATCATGGGTATTCTGAAAGCATTGTTTATTTTGGTATTTGGTGAAGATATGGGTTCGGTTACAAATTCTTTTCAGACCCTTGCAATGATATTATTTTGTGTTTTTTAGCTTGAAAAAGGTTGTGAAACATATAGTTGTCTCTTTGAATTTTTCCTCCACCTGCCATTAATTTTATTGGAGGTTCTTTTTCAAATAGATGAATAAGGGTATTGAGGTCTATCAAATCTCTTTGAGATAGTTAGATGGAATGATTTTTTTTGGGTGCATACATCACTGTATTTTTGGTATTATTGAAGATAACCAACATGATTTTTGTCTTATAAAAACCTCTGTTGAAGGTTCAAAAAGTGGAGAATATACATTATGTAAAAGAGAGAATATTAAGTGATTTGATCACTGGTCTTTCATGGGAGTGATTGTTCTTGATAATCAAAAATTGTGAGAACTTCTGTAATTGTAAATCTGCAAAACAATGCAGAGTGATAAACTTTCTTTTTAATATGTTTACTATTTTGAAGGTTCAAGAGTGAAACTTTAGGATATTAGGGGTATTGGAATGTAAGGCACTTTGGGTATTAAAGAATTAAAACAAAGAAATCCTCCGATATTATAATTGTTCTAAAATTCAATAAGGGGTTGGTGCTCCTTGAAATGGGTGTTTCTAAATGAGGGGTTGGTGCTCCTTCGGTGGGTGCTTAGAAATTAGCCTATAAGGCATTGTAAGCAGCGATTTGAAAATATAAGCCAGTATGGTAGTAGTTTAGGAGTGGTTTTTCTACCTCGAGAGGGTTTTCCACTCGGAAAATTCTTTGTCTTATGATCTCATTGCAGTAAATGTTGTTAAGTTTTTTGTCTTTTATCTATGTCAATGTTTAATTTAGCATATCGTGCATAGAAGGTTCTATTGTGGGATCTAATACATGTGAATGTGTAAGGCATCTTAATTTCAGCCTTTGTTGATGATATGCCTATTTGATACATGGTTTATGCAAATTCAATACTGTTTTAGCACAAGTGACATCTATTGTATAAACAGTCATTCGGTCCTTTTTATTTTTCCTCATTTCTGCAAATGCTTGAATAAAAAAATGTCATGCACAAATGTTTTTGTTACTATTGTGAACTCTGATATAGGAGAAAGTATAAATGGATTCATTTGATTCATTCTATGTCTCAATTCATGTCAATGTTTAACTCATATGCCTAGCTCTTGTTTAAATGCACAAGACAAGTCTACTTCACAAACTGTCATTTTTCCACTTGATTCAAAAGCAAACATAAACTCTCTTTTTTGAAAAAAATTGTGAGTTTCGTCAATCACTAATTCACCCCCCTCAGTGATTTCAGTCTTCCAACAATTGGTATCAGAGCGTAGGGTTCTCATATAGGTCTAATCCACCTAGGATTGATTATAGCTTTGGAATTATGCCAATCATGTTACAAGCTCAAGAAAGTACTTATGTCTGAATAGTACAGATGATGTGTTTTACAAAGACATATCTGGTTTCAATTTATGTTTAGAGCCATACCCGTGCATAAGTATAACCAACTTAGAGTTTCCTGGTTGTGGAGTATTAATTATGGCTAAGTGCAAAACAAACAAAGGTCAAAATAAAACCCTTAGTGTCAAGAAAAATGTTGATAAACCAACCTTTGTCAAGTCTAGTGAAGTCTTGTCTCAAGAAATACCCCTAACATTTGATACTAAAGGTGATCCTATAGTTGGTGAAGAAGAAGATCACTTAGTAAGTGACTTTGAACAAGAATTTGGTGAAAAAAAATATGAAGGTGATGAGTATGAGGTTGATTTGGAAGGAGAACTACTTACTGCCTTAGATGAACTTAAAAGGCTTAAACAAGAAAATCAGGAACTTAAGGTACAACTTCAAAAGAGTATTGATACTAATCAGGTATTAAACCAAAACTATGATAAATATGAAAAAAAAATTGAATTTTTGAAAGCTCAACTGGTTGATAGGAAAAGGACTGAAGAGGGATTAGAAGTCAAGTTAAAAGACAGGGATGAGTTGTGCAATAAACTAGAAAATTAGGTTGATTCATTAAATAAATGTTCAGATAATGATTCCTTGTTAAAAGAACTAACTCTTAGAGATGATATGATTATAAGTCAAAAAATTGAAATTGAAGAATGTAAGAGGGTAGCAGATGTGGTAAGGTCTGATTTGGAGATTAAAAAGATTGAATGTCTAAAACTTGAAGGAGAATTAGTTGCATTAAGGAAAGAGCTTGAAAGTGTCAAGGTTCAATTAGGTAAAAATCAAAAATTTGATCATAGTACTAATCTATTGAATGAGATATTGGACAGGAAAAAGCATTCTAAGGATCCTATAGGAGTGGGATATGAGGTTGGAAAAAATTCGAATGTCAAAGATGAATCTAACAAGGAAGTTGTGTTTGCAACAACTGATGAGAAAAGTTTCAAAGACTTGAACTATCATGCTCCAAAGACAGATAGCAAGGTTGTTAACAGATTTACAGGTTTCTCATCTACCAAGAAGTGTAAATCAATAAGGTACAATTATTCTCAATTCCATGGTTATTGCTATTCATGTCATGTTTATGGACATAGGGCTAGAGATTGTGAAATTTATGCCAAAAATAATTATAGATGGAATAAGGGAAATAGTACTTATAGTTTGTCAAAATAGAATCATGACACTATATGTTATACCTGCCACAAAGTTGGTCATGTAGCAATTAACTATTGGTGGAATGATAAGATTGGTAATGGAAGATCTTATAGAATTCCTAGAAGAAGTTATTGTTCTTTTGGTTTAGATCAAAATGTCATGTGTTATAGATGTAACTATTTTGGGCATAGAGCTCAGTCTTGTAGAAATCATTTGTTGAAGTCATCTAGACATGGCAAAAGGACAAATACCTTGACCAAGCAACAATAGGCAGATACCTTGGACAAGAAGAAGATAGGTGTTAAGAAGGTTTGGAGAAGATATGAAAACTAGGAGAAGGATGGATTAAGTCTTGTTCATATTGCACAAGTGATCTCTACTAGTGCATAAAGAGAAGCATGAAGTTAGGGGGAGTTGTCAAATGTGTTATCTCTTACCCCTGGAAGTTTAGAAGGTATGTTGTTTGTTGACAAAATTTAATTCAAGAAATATGATACCTCTTACTATGGTATCTCGAATCAAGGCTAATTCAGTCCTTATATCATTATAGTCTGACATTGGTATAAATTTGTTTAATAGCCTTTGTGTCTATACATCAAATGTCTGTATATAAATCTTGAATTCATATGTTCACACAACTTGAAGGTTTGAGACTTGCTAAAGTAGTTCAAACCTAGATTTGAGTTGGGTTAACAAATGCATTTATAAGGTAAAATGATGATAGTATACAACACAATGCATTGTCATGTTGACATAGTTCTGTGGTGATGTGTTTCTACTTTGACAGTACATGTTTAGTTCATAGTTTTTGAATGTTATGACTGTCGGGCTTACTAACAGTGGATAGTGGACAACGCAATTTTTTCTACTATGACAAGCTTATACTATTGAAGTGTGATACATGTTAAGGGTCAATGAAAAGTGCAGTAGATGTACATTGTGAATGTTTGACATCACAATCCAAGGTGATTATTTCTACAAGAATTTTTAGATTAATGATAGTATTGGTATAACAGTAATATCTACTTGTTTGGTACCTAAATATATTGGACAATGTGTGGTGACAATTGTATTTTGATGCTTTCTGATCATGGAACTTGCACTTTGGATTATGCTCATCATTGTTCAGATTTTATGCATTTTGGTTTTTTTTTTTACAATCAATTATGTCTGTGGTGAACATTTGCTTAATGACAGTGAGTAGTGTGGCAATGTTTTCTTTTATAGTGGAGAAAATATGTGTGATGCAGTGACAATGGTTGGATAGCAATGATATAATACTTTGATATCTTAGTTTGTTGCTTCATTTGGTGTTGATATGTTGCTACAATAGTGATGTGCTCTTGTTTATGCTTATGATGTCCATACCAAGTAAGTGAAAAAGGGGGAGCAAGGCTAATTGGTAAGAGTATCTTGAGATTTGATTTTCACAGAGTGTGCTTTAAGTGTAGAGACATTGAATAATATCATGTCTTATGACAATCTTGTGCTTGGAAGAGATTTGCAATGAGATTCTTGAGAATCTTGTTCGCTTTGTTATCTCACTTTGGGGGAGAAGCTCATAACTCTTTTGATGTTTTAGATGTTATCCTGTAAGAGACAAAACATCTTGAGAAGTTCATAGTTGATGCCTTGATATATGGTCATCATGCTGGTAACATTGTTTTTACAGTTGGTATTTGGTGCAGACTGGTTCATGACTGTTGGTATGATTGGTCAGTGTGGTAACCAATATTGATAGTATCTTTATGTTTTATGCTCTATTGTTCTACTCGCAACTAGTTATTCATGTTGGTAACATTGTGTTTACAGTTGGTAAGTTGATGCAATGTGCAGTGGTAATACATTGTTGTGATGCATCGGTTTGCTTTGGTAGCTTGTTTGTCCACTTTTGGTGCTTTGGATCATTATATGGTATTGGTTCTTGTTGCTTTCTAGATAGTGATATATTTTTGGGTAGTGAACTACTTTGTTGCTCTATTATACTTCCAATGCTTTTCACAATAGTTACTTATCTTTCTTGAACTAGTGGTTGACTGGATTAAGAAGTTTGTGGTGGTTTCTAACCATTAACAAGGCTTGCTACTTTGAAACAATGACTCATTGCATTAGTGCTAATCAAAGCATTCTTTTTGTGAGGTGACAATGGCAGATGGAGTTTAACATGTCAAAGAAGGTGGTATTTTCAAGTAACTGATCTTCAATCCTTAATGACAAAGAAAAATTCCAAGGTAACAAGTCTTCAATCTTTAGGTATCATTTGATAATTGGGTTTGTAGCTTTATAATATTATGTTTCCTTTACTTTGGTGTTGATGATATGGACCGAGATTCTTGGAAAGGGCGTATTGTTATTCTTGCTATGATGCTACATATATGGGTATATACATCTACTTGAGGCATTACACATTTTTCCTACCCTTTGTCTTTGATGCAAAAAGGGGGAGAGAGATTTGTGTTTTGTCATCAAGGACAAAGGGGGAGTTTGTTGTTCTCACCCCTCTGTTGTTTGTCCTTGATGGAAAAGATACAAATGGTACTATGGTATTTACAATATAGGTTCAGGTTGATGGTATCTTGGATTGGTTGACATATCCTCATATACTTGTATTGAATTATTGTTGTCTATTATGCTTCATAGTTTATAGGGTTGGATTGGTATTTAGTTTGGTTCACTTACAGGATCTTCATGCTTGTTCCCATTTAGAATGATCATGTTTCTGATTATGCATGATATTCATTTGTAGATGGTTAAGACTATATTGGACTGACAGTGTTGATAAAGCATGGTACAGGTTTTTCAGGTGGTGTTCATTGTGTCAGGGCATTCAATAGCTTCAGATTTATGACATTGTCACCTTGACAGGTTCAGGTTTTTCATGTTAATAATTTCATATTGATCTTAGTGATCATTGGTTTCTAGGCATGATTCTTGGTTTCAAGCTCAGGTATTCTCAATTGGTTGTTATTAGGAATGATATGTTAGTACATTATTTTTGGCTCATTGACACCTTTATGGATCAATTTGGTTGCTTTGACATCTTGACACTATTTTGTATGCTTATGTGGTATCTTAGTTTGATCAGTATACTCATGTTTCTTTAAAGACTCTAAAGCCATCTTGTTACATTCTATGAACTCACATTACCTGGGAGCATTGAATACTTTTTAGGTTCGGGCATCATTATTGTTTGATGATATTTTTGATATAGTTGGCATATGAAATCTGTCTAAGGCTTCGAGCTTTATGGTATCATCACTATGACCTATATTAAAAGAAAAGTCTTTACCAAAGGTCATCTTTTATAAAGGAATATAGGAGTCGGCATCTAAAATGAAGTAAACCCTATCGGGTTTCCTTAAGAATTCACTTGAGGTGATATTACTCCTATCAATCTCTTAATTTTTCTACTTTGTGTAATGTCTTTTGGATAATATTGATTGGCAGATTATAGTGGTCAAGTGACAATCATCATTTGTCATTTGCATTGTCGACATTTTGAAGATTATGGACATTGAATAAAGTTTATTTTGGTTTTGAAGTTGAGTCGACACATTAGAAACAATAATCAAATTCATTAGTGTGTCGGCCTCCAAGGGATTATTGACAATGGATTTGTATTCATTATGAGGTTTTTTGCTACATATGACTTAAGTCATTTTGGACTTCAAACGTTATTGTGCTTTGATATAGTCATCGATTGACTTGGAATGAAAGGAAGTTAGGGCAATTTCGTTTGTGCTTCTCACTTTTCTAGGGTTGGTAACCCTGACCATCGCCATGAAGATTGTGTAACTGCTCTTTCCTTGTTGATTACCTGCTGCAATTCAAAAAACAGAAAATAAAGCTCACTGTAAGAGCTTTGTTGGGATTGTTTAATGGGTATGTTGTTTTTCATTGATTGTGGGCTCAAAGGAGGAAGAAGATTCATTGGTTTCTCCACAGTTGGGTTGGTAAATTCTTCACAACAAATTATCATGCTCTCTTTTCAGTTTTATTCATCATATCAGGTATTCCTACCTCTGCTAGATGAAGGTCTTTGAAGGGCAATTATTTTTTTCTTTGCTCAAATATGAATGGGTGAAAATGGTTTGATATTGAGTCAGTATTGGCATGCTATGATTTTGGTTAAATTTCTTTTCCCATCATGGGTATTTTGAAAGCATTGTTTATTTTGGTATTTGGTGAAGATATGGGTTCGGTTACATATTCTTTTCAGACCCTTGCAGTGATATTATTTTGCGGTTTTTAGCTTGAAAAAGGTTATGTGAAACATATAGTTTTCTCTCTGAATTTTTCCTCCACCCATCATTAACTTTATTGGAGGTTCTTTTGCAAATAGATGAATAAGGGTATTGAGGTCTATCAAATCTCTTCGAGATAGTCAGATGGAATGATTTTTTTTGGGTGCATACATCACTGTATTTTTGGTATTCTTGAAGATAACCAACAAGATTTTCGTCTTATAAAAACCTTTGTTGAAGGTTGAAAAAGTGGAGAATATATATTATGTAAAAGAGATAATATTAAGTGATTTGTCATTGGTCTTTCATGGGAGTGACTGTTCTTAATAATAAAAAATTGTGAGAACTTTTGTAATTGTAAATCTGCAAAACAATGCAGAGTGATAGGCTTTCTTTTTAATAAGTTTTGTATTTTTAAGGTTCAAGAGTGAACCTTTAGGATATTAGGGGTATTAGAATGTAAGGAATTTTGGGTGTTAAAGAATTGAAACAGAGAAATCCTCTGATATTATAATTGTTTTGAAATTCAATAAGGGGTTGGTGCTCCTTAAAATGGGTGTTTCTAAATGAGGGGTTGGTGCTCCTTGAGTGGGTGCTAAGAAATTAGCCTGTAAGGCATTGTAAGCAGCGATTTGAAAATATAAGCCACTGTGGCAACAGTTTAGGAGTGGTTTTTCTACCCCAGGAGGGTTTTCCACTCGACAAATTCTTTGTCTTATGGTCTCATTGCAATAAATGTTGTTAAGTTTTTTGTCTTTTATCTATGTCAATGTTTAAGTCAGCATATCATGCATAAAAGGTTCTATTGTGGGCTCTGATACATGTGAATGTGTAAGGCATCTTAACTTTAGTCTCTATTGATGATATGCCTATTTGATACATGTTTTATGCAAATTCAATACTGTTTTAGCATAAGTGACATCTGTTGTATAAACAGTCATTTGGTCCTTTTTATTTTTCCTCAATTTTGCAAATGCTTGAATCAAAAAATGTCATGCACAAATGTTTTTGTTACTATTGTGAACTCTGATATAGGAGAAAGTATAAATGGATTCATTTGATTCATTCTATGTCTCAAGTCATGTCAATGTTTAACTCATATGCCTAGCTCTTGTTTAAATGCACAAGACAAGTCTACTTCGCAAACTGTCATTTGTCCACTTGATTCAAAAGCAAACATAAACTCTTTGTTTTGAAAAAATATTGTGACTTTCGTCACTCACTAATTCCCCCCCCCCCCCCCCTCTCAATTATTTCAGTCTTCCAACAACAACACCTTCTCAACATCTTATCCATACAAGAGGTTGATATCCACAAGCACTTACTCATCATTACTACATTAGAGGTTGACACTAGTGGCAATAGTAATGACAACATAATGCAACCAACACACTTGCTTCCTCAAGGGTTGACATCAATGCAACGATGCTCTATTGACATCAATGACAACACAAGTTTCTAAGTGAACTAATGATATTTGAGATTTATATGCATTACAATCTACTGATAAAATCTCAAAATCATTAGTTCACATCATCTTCAAATTCTTAACTATTTAGTTGCTATAGGTTTCAAAAACTAAAAACAATTGGTGAAAAATGTTGATTTCAATGTCCCACTTTGGCCAAAAAGTAGGACACACTTGTGGGGTCACCCTATAAGCTAGTCTTGAGATTTGATAAAAACCTTCAAAAAAATTGATGACATGAGAAAAAAAAATATAATACATCTTATTTGAAACCTTTAAAATTTATAATATTGAATTTAGTTCTAATTGTTCTTCTAGTTCTTTATGATAAAATATGTTCTCCAAATTCCTATCCTACAAGTGATCCACTTAATAAATTATATACATATTGTACCATTTCCTATATAAACGAAACAACACTATGCCAAATTTAACTAACTCTAACAAAATTTCACCCTAATTAAAAAATTATATGCCCATTGAACCTGTAGGTCCAATTGCTAGTATTAAATTTTAATTAAAAATAATTAATAAAAAAATCACATAATTATGTTGATAAGTGTTCCCTTAGCGAGGAGCACTCAATGAAATATATACATTGATGGTAGTGATTAAAAAGATCACCATCCAATAAATCTTGACCATAAATTTACAATAGATACATAATCGTGGCATATAACCTTGTCATGTTGCAATACATCCATATTTGTGATGTATAAAAAAATCTCGACCTTACATTTATTATATTTTCTAAAATAAATTTATTTTAAAATGGTCATAAATAATGGAGAACCAATAAGATCTAGGGTTTATATTATTTCTTTAATCAATTTAAATTTATTTATATGGAGATAAGAACTCTATTTAGTTTTTACATAAATAAATATATTTCATTTAGCTAATTTATTGCATTTTGTCACCGTTGAGAAAATATGTGAATTAAGTGTAATTTTTGCTTATGCATTAGTAGATGATGTTGAAATATATTAGTGCTTCTACTCTATATAGTGGTATGACAATTTCTACTTATTCATGATTATCATATTAAGAATGAACACGTGCAATAAATGAGATAAAACTATTTGAATGAATATGATTTCTTTTGTAATTTTCACAATTATTTTATTTAAGACTTTATTTGATAGATATGTTGGTTCAATTCATGATCATTTTATCTTATGTGGATGTCTTAAAAATATTTAGATCAAAAGATATTAAATAAACAATGTTTTAGGCCTATGTTACCTCTAAGAAACATGTTATAGTTATAAACATGTAAAATGATATTTACTTCTAGTTTATCATAACTATTATTTCTTATAAGTGAGACTTATTATTTTTTTCTAATCATATAGCTTGTTATTCATTCAATCATTACACAATGAGAAAATACAAGTAGATAACACATATTTTTTCTTACTAAATCAAAAGGGGTGTATGCGTGTGCTAGTGAGTGAGAGGGAGGGAGGGATCATAGAATTATATTAGCCTATTCATTCAATTATTATACAATATAGAAACTACAAGGAGAAAACATATGGTTTAAATATTATGCTAATTATTCTATTTTTTAAGGATTGTGTGTGTGCTTGAGATGGTTATTGAACATATTTTCATTTGTTGACATGAGTTTTCCAATGTCCATGAAATTATGCTAGATTGATTTTGGATTCAATTATGTATATTTTTGGTCAATGTTTTGGATCACACTTAGTGATCCATCATTAGATTGAGGAGTAATCATAGATCACTAAGTGAGATCTGAAATATTAACAAAAAGATATACATAATTGAATTCAAAAATAATCCTACAAATTTTTTATTTTCTTAAGAAAAGTTTGATAGAAGTCATTAATGGAGTCTTATGGTTTTTTAAGGAATGGTTTTTTAAGGAAACCTTGAATGATTTTATTTTTTTATAAAAATATATAATGTGATTATATAGTAGTTGGCATCTTTGATTTGATTTGATTCTAAAAATAATTTTGTGTATATTTTTTGTCAATATTTTGAATTACATTCATCCATCATCAATAAGAGGAGAGTAACCATAGATCACTGTGTGAAATTTAAAACGTCGACAAGAAAATATACATAGTTGAGTCCAAAAGCAATTTTATATATTTTTATTTTCTTAAGAAAAGTTTGGTAGAAGCCATTAATGGAGTCTTATAGTTTTTTGAGGAAACCTTGTATGATTTTTTTTTGTAAAAAATAAATTATGTGATTTTATGTTTGATTCTATAGTAGTTGACATCTTTGATTTTATTAAATTCTAAAAATATTTTCTTGTTAATGTTCCATATCACACTTAGTGATCCATTGTCAAGAAGAGGAGAGAAATCATGGATTATTGAGTGAGATATGAAATAGTAACAAAAAAATAGACATAGTTGAATGTAAAATTAATCTTTCATATTTTTATTTTCTTGAGAAAAGCTTTGTAGAAGCCATTAATAGAGTCTTATGATTTTTTGAGGAAACATTATATGATTTTTTTTAGATTATGTGATTTTATTTTTTATTGTATAGTAGTTAGCATCTTTGAATGGTTTGATTCTAAAAATATCTTTTTCTCTTTACCAGATTCTATAAATTCTAGAGAGGGCTTCACCATCTTTGATTCCAATGGAAATATCCTCTTCAAAGTGGACGTATATGCTCTCTCTTCCAAACATCTTATTATCATGGACACCTAAGGAAAATTTATTTTCACATTATGATATAAGGTATACACATCATTTCTATATTTTGTTCTACATATTTTTATTATTTAATTGATTGTATTATTTGGTACCCTCCTTTGTAGCTTCCCAACCTACACCAAAGATGGGAAGACCATCTTGAAGATAAGTTTGATGTTAAAAATCCCTTCTTAATTATGATGAAGTCTTTAATTTTATGAGTAAAAGGTGCCTCCTTGGTTTTTTACTTTCATTCTTTATTGTCTTTGAAAGAATGGTTTTTTTTAACCTTTTGGTGAAAGGATTTTGTGTAGGTGAAATTCAACTGTGGTGGTGAGGGGGCAATGTTTGTTAGAGATATTTTTAGTCCATGTATTGAGCTCAAATTCAATTCTTTAGCTTTCATGATTTACTTGATTATTGTGCTTGAACATATCTCATTTGTGACAATAACCTTTCTGTGTGAGAGGATCGCATAAAGAACAAGATAACCACACCAAACTCCTTTGTTGCTCAATACCAAAAAAGTGAGGTACTTTTCTATAATTTTTTTGTATTTGTGCCTAGCCTAACAATTGTTTGGTTGGAAAAATATTTATCAATAATGTGATTGATATTATATTAATTTCATTATCAACTTTAATATTATTTGATGTTCTAGTAATTTTATTCTCAACTTTAATATTTTAAATAAATATTAAATGAGATTATTTTAATTTCTATTGTAAATTTTATGACCTTAAGATTCAGATACTATTTTTTTTAGATTATTTCTTTTATTTAGCCATTTAATTTTAGTGTGCTACTCATAATACAAAAACATCATACTTTTCTATGATTAAATTATTCAATAACAATTTTACAATCTATTCCTAACAAAAACTAATAATTAATGAAATTCATTTCTTTTTAGTACTTGCACTAGTCTTCAACTCATTTTGTTAATTAGTTATTAATAAGTTGGTTTTCAACCAATTAAAAACTAAAATTTTATGCTCTTCAAATATATATATTTTAAAGTGAACATGTTAAATACTTAACTTTGAAAATTGTAAAATATATTTTTCTTGAACATAATTGACTAAGAAGTTTGGGGTGTTATGGACGAATTTGTAGAGAAAGCAAGGTAAACTATTTAAAAAAATAAAATTAAATGATTTTTAATTTTTTGTTTTTTATAAAGTCATTTCATTAAATCTTTATTACTTATTTTTACAATTTTTTAAGAATGTTTTTTCACATTACTAAAATAATAAAATAAAACTTAATTTTAAGCACATCCATAAATTAACATATAAATATAATATTTGTAGAGATTTGATTTTACACAATTAAAATTAAAATAAAAATTAAATCTTAAACTATTTGACATTGCCACTTTTTTTATTTTCCAAATTTTATTTTCAAAACATACATAAATACAAATAAGAAATAAATTAAAATAACTAAAATTATAATAATTATTAATTAAATTCTAATTCTAATCTTATTATTATTAACTACATTATAATTAGAATTAGGATTAGAATTAAGAACAAGGTAAAAATTATGTTTAAAACTATTCAAAAATAAAAATCATTAAAAAAATATGATTAATAGATATAATGTTCCAAAAATTTATTCATCTAATATATTTATTTCAAATCTTATTGTCAATATTAATTCATAGATTTTTCTTTTTGTAATGTCACTCTACAATTCTTTATTTTTAGGATTGGGTTAGACAATAATTATGGATAGTGTTATGATCATAGTTAGGGTTAGAGATAGATCTAAGATTAGAATAATGGTTTAGAATTTATTTTTAAGATTAGAATTATGATTAAGGTTAGAGTTAACATGTAACTTAAGATTAAGATAAGATCGTGCAAAAAAAATTAATTAACAATACTAAAACACAAATACTAACCACTTGTAACACTTATTTAAATATTAAATAAACTAACACTCACTTAAAAAACACATAAATTACTAAACAATTTTAAAAAAAACAAATCTCTAATAATTTTTATTTACTAGCATGCCCAATGAATTTACTGCTAAATACAACACCTACTTTAAAAAAATGCATGAATTTGGTACGAGGAAGTGGATGATATAAATATTTTGAAGGGGAAAATATGAATAGTTTCGTTCCCATCTCCATTCATAATGAATGATTCACCAACACTGTCACACAGTGATATATACACCTGGGAAAATGGAAAATTGGAATCAAAGTGGGATCAAATGGTTAGTTGGGTTTTAATAATAATTTTGAATTGAGATGTTACAGAATTCACCCTTTTCAATGAGGGAGCACTTCACATTTAATACCAAACAAATGCAAACGACCAGTCAAACCACAGAACCCCACCTAACCCTGCAACTCTCCTTCCCTGTAACATCTCGTGCGTGTATCCTCCACAACCACCTATCTTTCCTTCGTTCTCACACTGCTAATAAATTCCATTCTTTCCATTTATTCACCACGCCTGCTCAAGTACCTACACTCTGTTCCCTGTTTCTTCACATTTTCGCACTTGTTCATTCTTGCAGCAAGAGAAAGAGTAAGTCTTATTACTGATTCACTTATGGCAAATTTGTTTGCAGGAATTAATTTTAACTAGTTTTTCTGTATACATTTGTCATTTTCATGGCAAATTTGTTTGCAGGAATTAATTTTAACTAGTTTTTCTGTATACATTTGTCATTTTCATGGCAAATTTGTTTGCAGGAATTAATATTTAGTTTTTCTATATACAGTTGTTTAGCAGAAGCTTTATAATTTATATCTTTCTCTCTGATGTTTGTGCTCCAGTGGCCTCAGAAGTTATTACAGTCGTAGACGACATACAGTTCCCCAAATCAGTTACTCCGTCTCCATCTTCCAAACCCTTAAACATCCTTGGATACGGTAAAACTAAAGCATTTTGACTCTTTTTGTAATTAAGAGAAGATATGAATATGTTTGCAGTGAAGCTTAAGTAGCATTTTAATGTTGCAGGAATCACCGACATAGAAATCCACTTCCTGCAAATCAAATTCACGGCCATTGGCGTCTACGTGGATGCCGAAGTGGCTTCGCATTTGCAGGCGTGGAAAGGAAAGGCTGCGACCGAGCTCTTGGCAGACGATTCGTTCTTTGATGCCCTCCTCCAAGGTATGAGAAAGATTAAGATTAAAATTTAGAGTTATGTCACTAATTTCTTACAGAATGGTTCTGTTTCCCAGGACACTTGTGCACAAGACTTGTCTCTCACGATATTTGTGTATAAAACTTATGTTTAATTCACAGTTTTGTGACACCAGATTTGTGCATAAAACTTATTTAAAGTTTTACATCAGATCTGCAGCTTTTGTAGCTACTTTAGGTATAAGACCTTTCTCTAGTGTTATATCCCCATCTCCTGTGTTAAATTAGTGTCTCCCTTGGCACTACCACAGCCTCTTAATTTAGTAACAGTAGTCGTTAAGTAGGAGGGAGAAGCTTTTAGACTGATATAGTTTTAGAGGATTTACTTATTTTATTTTACTTTGGTTTGGGATGTTTGTTCTTCCTTGACTTTGAAGCAAAGGTTTTATCATTGCAATGTTTTATGTTTGGGGGTTTAGTATTTTCTTACAGATATGGCAAGATATAGGTCTATTGGAAGATCTGATTTGTTTTCATGTACTCTCTTATACTATTGAATTTTTTAATGTTTTATTTTTTATGATTATCTTATTTTATTGAGAAGTATAACTTCAATGATAATAAGAAAAATTATAATAGAATGAGTAGATAACAGAAACTTCTTAACATATTGGAAGTTATAAGAGAATGAGGGATAACAAAAATTCTTTTTCATAAAAATAATGATTCTTTACATATTAAAATTTATTAGTACATTTGAAGGGGTCCTACAGAACTATTATATGACCTATTTTAATGGAATAGGGGGTGTCTTTGAGGTGGGGCTGAAAGTTTCTCCACACACATCAAAAAAAATTTCTGCCACATGTCATTCTACAATTTTTAAAAATTCATATCAACAATTTTTTAGATATAACTATATAATTGTAGATTTAGTATTCCTTGTTGTGAAAAAATAATCATGACACCACAAACATCTTGAAATTTTGGAGCTTGAAAGTTTAAGTTTATGGGTTATTACAAATCTCATGGGATCTTCATGCCTGTGAAAGCTCCTAAAAATTCTCAGCAACATCCATTAAGAGATTTTAGGAAGCCCCCCCCTCCATGAAACCACTGCCTAAATGTATTTATGATATCTATACTAATTATTTAATCCATCTTACCTTAACTAGTTTAACTTCCATTATCATTTGACTGTCATGAACTTAATCAACTTAAATATAATATAGATTTGCAAGTCAAATCTGAATGAGTTCCATATTAGACCAAAATAACAACATTGCACTACATTTTATATATATATATATATATAATCACTTTTCTTTTAAATTATCTAAAACATATTTTAAACAGAACAAAATAACACATTATTATCATAAAATAGTAAGCAAATTTCTGATTTAAATTGTTTACTACAATCTGGTTAAAACCCCCACCTTCCCTAAATTTTATAGTTTCCCAATTAACAAAATCACCTTAAAATGCTAACTAGAGCCTACTTTTGTTGCAGCTCCTGTGGAGAAGTTTCTCAGAGTGGTGGTAATAAAAGAGCTCAAGGGGTCGCAGTACGGTCTGCAGCTGGAAAATGCAGTTAGAGATCGTCTGGTGGCCATCGACAAATACGAGGATGAAGAGGAGGAGGCATTGGGTAAGGTTGTGAAGTTTTTCCAGGGCAAATATTTGAAGAAAAATTCGGTCATCACCTACCACTTCCCAGCAAATGCCAAAACCGTTGAGGTGCGTAGATTAAATCTAAAACTGCCATGAATTTTATGCTTGCAAACACTAATTTCATGTTCTTTATTCTGTTCTGGATATAGGTAAGTTTCATTTCGGATGAGAGCAAAGAGGCCAAAATCACTGTGGAAAATGCTGATGTGAGCGGCATGATAAAGAAGTGGTATTTAGGCGGCTCCTCAGCTGTGTCAGCTACAACCATTACATCTTTCACAGAAGGCATTGCTCCCCTGCTTAAATAGAAAGCATGGATAATTAAATGTTAAGCCCTGTGATAGCCAAGCAAGAGGCGAAATGCTTCCCAAGTATGGTGTTGTGGAATCATTTTAGTAAGTCTAAGTTTGATAGGTGTGCCGGCATGAGACCCATTTGGCAATGGTATCTTTTGTGAGTAGATGAACAAATAAAAATAAAAGTAAAATGTTTTGAAGGAGGAAGTATTTTAAGTTTATGTTCAAATATAAACTCAGTTGATGTAGGATTAGATCCATCAGTTGGTCTTAGTGTATGTCAGTGTATAATTTAGATTTCAATCTTCGGAAGCAGATTATGCTGTTTTCTTCATATAAAAAGACAAGTTAAGAAGCAAGGGAAGGCAGAGGCCATTAGTTTATATTAGTGTAAATCAAATATTTCAAAAGAGTTTTCGTTATGCTTTATTAGTGTTATTTTTAATTGTTGAATCATATCACCTCGATAGAATGGATTGAGTTTATGGTGGTGGATTTTTTTTAGCAGCATAGTTTTGTTTTATAAAAAAAAATTATTTGGTCAAACCCATTTTTATTAATTAAGTGGGTTATCTTCATTAGAAAAAGTTATATTATCACAAATTTCGAAGTAGGTTTTATTTTCAATTGAATACACACCCACTTTCACGAGGATGATAGAGTAAGGCTACAAGTTTTAATCTTGAAGCTATGAGTAATACTTGTTGCTTTTGAATTTGTTGCAATATTTTCTAACATGCATTCACCCAAAACATTAATGTAATATACGATTATGGTGTTGGTAAGATTAAAAAATAATGGTCTTTCATCTAAACATAAATGTCATATTTTCTCTATAATTTTCAAATCATAATAAAATTTTCAACTAATGAAAATTATTTTTTCAATAAGATTTCATATTTATGCCGAATACGTTCCCTTATTTGAGCTTTCCCAGCTCATTTTCTCCAGGAACGATTTAAACGCAGGTAGAAGGCATGGTTGATAGTTTGGTCATTGTCAGTCGTTAGATTGTTTGTCCTCACATCATGGGCCTACAAACGAATTTAATTTTGCCTACCATTTAATACGGTGGCAATGTAAATATCTGGAATGCATTTGGCTTGATCTCCAATTCAACGCTTTCGTGAGCTCATTTTGCTACCTCGCAATAGTTGACAGAAAGCATTTTGCAAGAATCAAACAACATTTGGCAAGAATATTTAAGTAAGTCATTTGCCCTCCTTTCTCAAAAAATATTCGTTTTAGTTAGACTTAATTTGGAAAATGAAATTTGTGGTTACGGTATCTTCATCGTATTTCAAAATTTAACTCGAAAACCTACTAAGATTCATAACATTAACAGTGACAGAGTAGTATGAGGTTGATTTTGTAGCTAAATTGTGCAAACGATGTGTTATTTTTGCCTTTGTATGCACCCTCAACCATTATTAATCATGTATGTCATCTGTAAAGGACTAATTGTTGCAGATAGGTTCTCATGCTAAAACTTGAAGAACATATGCTCACTAATGGGTTTCACAGACTCAAATATTTTCCATTAGCCAAGGCGGTGACTGGCATGTGAAGCGGGGATCTTGGGGGCATGTGAAGCGGGGATCTTGGGTATGCTACTCGCCATGGTTTCATAAAATCATTGTTTATTTGCTTTTGCTTTGAACAACGATTAAACTTGACAGGGGGTGGTTTGCACAGTGCATAGCCATTCGCTAGGTTTGGATTTCCTCTTTCGTTGGGTTTGGATTTCCTGGAGAGTAAAGGCAGAGAGTTGCTCTGACACAGAAATTTCGTTAGACCTGAGAACCGCATATACTTACTTTAAGACATCATTGTACTCTTTTTTCTTTCTTAACAAATGAAACAAGAAACCCCAATCTCTATGTTTTTTGTTTTGTTTTGTTTATACTACCATTTAGTGCAGAATGTAGAATGTGTGTATAGCTCACACCCATAAACCTACTATCATGTAACCACAATTTTCTTATATTTCATGTACTTTAAAATGAAACATTAAGTTTCATATGGGAGGAACAAAATGGCTTATGTTCAGTTATATCAGCTAACTCCTATTACAATGTAGTTCAACTATTTTACAGTGTAGTCCACAATTTATTTCACACACCTTTTTTTTTTTGCAATGCAGGTAATATTTAAAACACTTTTCAAACAACTTACACAATCCATTTGAACAAAGCTAAGAACAATTTTTCTTTTTATAAATTGTGAGTACTGCACTTTTAATCATGATGGAATATTTTTTGGCACTTTTAACAGACAGTTTCTAATTTATTTATTTTCATACTCAGATTCCTTATAAATAGAGACATGCAACTTTCTCCATTTTACCATCAACGGCGTGCATCACTGCTCAGGGGATGCAAGACGATCAAACAAATCTACTTTGTCCATATTTACGGGAAATATTAGGTCTCCCCTACTATAACAACTTGTATTTGGCAAATCCTTTCACAAAGGTTTTGAGTTCAATATTGAATCTTGTTGTACCTTGGTGTGTCTCAATTGCATATCAGCTTGAGATTAAATTTTATCTTGCATTTCTTGAGTACAATTTTTTTTCATTTTATAGTTGGTGTAAGTGCATAGGCACGAGATTAGAACTCAAAACCAAATACTTATAAAGTATATGTAAATATATTTTTGCAACTATTGCTTATAACTTTTATAAAGCAGTCATGTTACATATATTCTAACAAAGATTGCTGTGTCCAGTATCTCCCTGAAGCTCAATGAACCTGTGGAAGGATACACTGTCTCTAAATAGAAGGATATGCTTTGCAACAAATAAACCAAAACCTCTCCCTAATTGACCTTCCACAACTCTTCGGCGTACCCATTGCACACCAAAATGCCATTGCTAGTTCTAAGTATATTATAGAATAAGTTGATTTGTATTTCATAATCATAATTTTGGTTCTATCAACATTTATCATCATAGTTATTTATTAAAGATACTCTTGCAATGTCGAACGTCTCTCGAAATATGTGTGCTTGCGGCGAGTTCCTTGCTCGCTTTGTCATTGCTCCATACTCAAATTACTTGTAGGTTCTTCAAAACTGGGCGATGGAGAGGGCGCTTCGAGTTATGTCCGTGATATGAGCATTGCAAATGCGTCGTGCCATAGCTTTCTCGCGCAAGCTTCTCATACGCCTCTGAGGGTTTTCTTGGGCGAGGAAAATGCCTCTTCCCTCCCTTAAAATGTGGATCATGGATCATGGCCCGATGGTGCAGCTGCGTCCACAACTTCGTTGGGACTGTCATTCATTGATGCGTTGGCTCAAGAGGTGGGGAAAAATGGGGGCAAAATGTCGTCCTAGGATACTCCCATGTATGGCTTGGCCCCTCCATCTAGGGCTGCCTCGAACGATAAGGGTGACTCTGCTTGCCCTTCATCAACGACTGTTGGTTCTATTGGCGTGGTGGAGACCAATGTTGTGCAAAAACCATCATTCAGTGTCGTCGTCACCCATGGAGATATGGGCACTAGGGTGAGATCTTCGGCATGGGATGCATGGCTCACAAAGAGCGGTTTGACCTATAATTTACCAGTGGCCTCCAAGATTTGCTCAAAATTCCCCATCAAAAAGGCATTAGCATCCCTAATTTTAGTCTTCTTGAGGATCTTAAAAAGGATGACCTCGAAGGAGAGCAATTCTTCTCCTCCAATGGATTGATTGGCCAATTCAACCGACTATAGTCAACTCTTGCAGATCTGCACCAATGGATCACTAAGGCATGGCAACCTCAACTCATGGGGAAGGTGGAAGTTTATCCTTGTGCTCAGGGTTTTTTTGTGGTGGTGTTTGATTATAAATAAGGTCAGGATGACATCCTCAAAGAGTGTTGGGGTTGGGGGCAAAGTTCGCTCCTTCTCAAACCTTGGAATCCAAAATTCAACCCTTTTAAGGAATCTTTTTTTTGGTGATACCTATTTGGGTCCACCTCCCAAACCTTTCGCTTCAGTTTTGGTTTGAGGATTGCCTCGAAGCTATTGGTGACTCTTTAGGTAACTTCTTGGCTATTGACTCAAACACCTCCAAGGAAATGATCTTTCAAATGAATATTCAGGGGACATAGGCATCCTCGTGGACATGGATATTTCAAATGATCTTTCAGGGGACATCACTTTCAAGGTTGCGGATCATTGTTGGTCTTAGCCTTTGGATTCTGAAGGCTTGCCCTTCCGATGTAGAAGATGTTTTGAAATTGGCCACATGGCCAATAGCTGCCCCAGATCCAAGAATAAAGTTGAGCAACAATCTTGGTGGATTGATGCTTGGCCACAACATTACACTGTGGATGCTCCCTCAAGATGTCAAATGAACGAATTGGTTTCCTTGCAACTCAAGAAGATTGCCTTCTCGCAGGAATCAATGGGGTCAGATGGGTGCAATATGCATACATCGTTAGTGGCTACTTCTCCACAACTTCCTACAACTCTAAAATACACACAAAAGAAAGTCCACTTTGAGAAGGAAGAAAATATTTTGGCCTCTTCTAATCCTTTGATTCTCTCTGAGAATGCAAACATAGGGAAATTTGTTGCAATTGAAAATAGCACAATAGAACAAAATTTTGAAGTTATGGGAGGGAGGAGCCCTCTAGCGAAAGTAGACCAAAACACTATGGTCTCTTCTCACATCGAGCATGGTTGGAGAGAGGTCAGAAGGAAGAAACCCCCCTTGTTAAGCACCAGATGCAGCTTAGATCTACCATGAAAGGGGGAATTTGTGGGCAGGATGGAATACTCTCAAAGAAGGGGCATAATGTGAACACAACAATCTAATGATTGTTGTATTTTTTTAAGGCAGTTTTAGTAGGATTTGTGGATGACACAACTTTATGTTGTCTTTCTTTTAAGCACCCCTTAGATCAAGGGCATGCATTGATGTACTCATTTTTTTATTAATATTTATACAACACCTTTTACGAATCAAATAAAAAAACATTTATCATCATAATAAACTTTTTACAAACATATGAAGTATACTTGATTATACTATTCTAGATTAACAATGTGTTTAAGAAAGAGGATAATGTCATTAACATACAATTAAATTATAATCTTGTATAGTTGTGAAGGTTGGTATCTATGCATCCAATCTCTTAGTATATTTTTCAAACAAGTTATGTGAATTATGAAAAGAGTAGGTGGATAAAGGGAAAACTTATTGAAACATAATTTTTTGAATAATTTCTTTTGATCAACCATCATATCCTCAAATTTTGGTAATTATTAAATCATCTAATATACAAAAGAAATACTAAGTTCATAGGGAACTCATGTTTTTGCCATAGATAACATATTTCTTGTTTTTGATAAGATAAGTAGCATTTACAGGGTGTTGTACCCTTCACATAGAAGCCCAGAGGGCCAAAAAAGAAGCTAGTTCAAAACAAAACGTGAACTAGGAGAAAAACCAACAAAAACAATTGACCGACCATTGTAAAACAACAAAGAAAGATTAGACAACCCCAAAAGAGGGGACTAATTTGACTCCTTGAATCTGAGGTCGCAAAGAAGCAACGGATTCGGGGAGTCCCTTCTTCTTCCTCAGCACAACCGACCAAGAAGACTTGGAATCGAAATCCATTGAGCAGGGCGAGGGGATTAGATCCAACACAACCACCTCAGACGAAGAGCCACTATACAGCGAGGGAGCCGACAACAAAGAAGAGGAGACAAGAGCAATCAAAGGACCAGCAGAGTCGTTTAACGAGGGATGAGCAGGAATCAAGTGGACATTGACAACAAATCGAGGCAACAAAGGTTTTGCGGATGCAATAGCCAAAGGAGGAGCCTGTAAAGGCTCAAACACCAGAGGAGGAACAGGAGGGTCGCCCTCCTCAGAGGAATCATTCGAAGAGGGAGAACCAACGGTGGGGTGGTCTGAAAGAGCATTCTTCCACCAAGTAGCAGCACCCTTGCGACGAGCAAGAGGGCAACCAAAGGCCAGGTGACCAGTGGAAAAACACCTCCTACACCAAAAGGGGAGGCCCTCATAGTCCAACAGTTGCGACTGAGGTCTGTCCACCACCATTAAAACCACATCACCATGGAGAGGTTTGGAGATGTCCAAATCAACTAAAATACAAGCCACCGTAGTATGCCCTAGATCCTGAGATGTAGAGTCCACCTTCAGAAAGCATCCAATGGAGTTGCCAATAGCTTCAAAACAAGAATGCTCCCAAAACTAGAGAGGGAGATTCGGTAGACAGACCCAAACTGGTCTGATATTCAGCGGCTTAGTTAGAGGATTGAAAGAGCGAGTCCAAGGCCTGATGGACATCGAACGGATACCCCACATCCACCCCCTATCCAACACACAGTCCCTCTCTATAGGGGAGGCAAAGGTAGCAAAGAAAAAAACCCCTAGCGCTAGGATAAAGCTCAATCTGCTCAGAGACAACAGGCTTCCAAGAGGCGGAAACCCATTCATGGAGATTTGGAAGGGAGGGCCACAAACCATTAAATCTGCAAACCACACCTTGCCTCAAATAGAAATCTTCATTTTCAGCTACTTCAGGACCATAGACAACCACAGGGGAAGCAAGGGCATAGGGCAGAGGTCAAACCTTAGCCAGAGCAGGTATAGAACGAGCGCCATCCTTAGACACCACCTCAGAGAAAGACTTTCGATGACCACCCAAAGCAACCCTAAAGCTAGGGACTCTAGAAGGAAAACCAGAAGCAAGAGTAGTTGACACCACAGGGAGAACAGAGGGGACAACTACACCCACACCAGGCAGCACAACATATTTCTTGTTATGTTCATAATTACAACATATTTTAATGAAATGGATTTGATATCATGCCCATATTTTATAATTAAAGTTCAACATTATTGTTTCATAGGTGTTGTATATGATGGGGATACACTCAATCAAGTGGATATAAGGTTCAATGCATGTAATCACAATTAATATGTGATAAAGAAATAAACTCTCTACAAAAAATTGTTAGTTGTAGTAATTGGATACCATTCTTATTGTAACACCATAATGAAAAATACCATCATAATTTTAAGATTTTAGTTTGCCTATATATAGATCTATTATACCTTTTGTAAATCATCTTGATTTATATTATTACTTAAAAAACTTATTTTAATGTCTAATATATATATAGCTTTTTAATTGACTAATGCACTTTAAATTTGAAATAGTGGAGCCTTTGCACTTTTCCATAACGTAATTTTCGCAGTCTTTCACTCACCACTCCCAATTCTTTGCCATGTGTTATGCCTCATGCTAAGTTACTTTTTCATCTATGACCACCCGCAGTACTTCACCATCAACTCCTATCATTTCAAATATTTCATTGTGTTGCATGATGGCATTTAGTCATCTTCACACATGCCAACTTTCGCCTCACAACATGATAACAAGTACTTCTCATGTTAACTACCTATAATTGACATTTAATATTGCTAATTACATTTATAATTCATATGCACATTTGTAACTTCATGTTTCATAATTTCAATGCTTTATATTTAATATCCCCAACCTTTCTACACCTGCTATTTGAGGACAAATAACATCATTAAGTTGGAGGGAGGGTATCCAAGAGGTCTTTATTATTTTCAATTTCCTGTCTATCATAAAGAAACGATGGTATTTAGAGAAAAAGTTTTAGGAGTCATAGAGTTGAGTAGAGGTTATTCAAGAATAGAGTACAACATTAGAAATCAACAAAATTGATTGAATTATAATAATGGGAGCAGTTATTCTAAGGAGAGAGCCTGTATCTCACAATTTTCTATTAGAAGATAGGCAATGCTTTCCAATCTTCCAGCGGGCAGGTTGGTTGGACTATTTTCTCAGGCTTACAGGGTATAATGAACTCATGACCCAACAATTTGTGAACACCCTACAAAATATATGAAGCCATTGTAAGGGGATTGAGGGTTGATGCTTTAGAAGCAGCCATAGTAGAAGTATCAAGGCTGCCACAAATAGGAGAGAAATTCCTAGTGAGGGTGGATGTAATTACCACCAAAATGAGTTATCATTGCCTGAATAAAATCTAGATTCCTCATCCCAAGGTACAAAATGCCTCTCTTTACCCTGGCTTTGGGCTTCAATTACTTCATATATTATTTTATTAGATACTTGACCTACGATGACATGCGATTACTTTTGTCTATTGTATATTTTAATCTCCTTAGCCATCTGTGCCATCAGAGAATGGTGAATGTACCCAATTTTTGTATAATTTGGTAAAGAGAATGTCAACTGAGTATACAAAGAAAAGAAATTAGTTTGTTCTTTCACATTATTGTCTGGTTACTCTATTGATTAAAATAAGACTCGAAATTCAATTCCCCAACATATCTTGGGAGGATTTTCTAGCCAACAACAATGATAACAATATTTTGTCAAGACAAAATGTAGAAGAAATGGTTGGAGAACAATAAATAGGAGAACCTTCTATGGTTGCAGTAGAGGGAGGAGACATACCCTCAGGTTCCCTTATTGCCTCACCTATCTGCAACATAGAGGAACCTAAAGAACTGGAAGAGCAGGAAACTCAACCTGCAACTTCTAGGGAGTAGCCTGTAGTGGAAGGGGATACATGAACCCTTGCTTTCGTTGAGAGCCCTTCTAAGTCGAAGAAAAGGAAAGGTTTGGCCTCTACTTTTGAACCTGTGAAGAAAAAGAAATATCCTACACAAGCAAGAAGGTGATCACATCGCTTGAGAAGAAAAGGGCTTGTAAAAAGGAAGGCTAAAAAGCAACAAGAAAATGTTGTTGTGATAGAAACTTACACAAATTATGATGAAGAAAATATTCTTGATAGTGACACAAAAATGCCAATTTTGCAGCCTTTGTATATGAGTAGCACTTCTTATTCAGATTTAGAAGACATTTTCATGGCTAGAAAGAAAAACAAACCTCCAAGAAGCCTTATTTTAGAAGGGTTTGTGCAAGCAAAGGAGGTGGAAGAAGAACAAAATTTGGAAAAAATATTCTTTTGGAAGGAAGAAATGCAAGCAAGGAGTTGCAAGAGGCCTTGTAAAGAATAAAATATTTAGAAAAGCAACTTAAAGTATACCAACAGAGGGACAATGACAAGGATGCAAGAACTAAAGAATTGGAAGAAAAGTTTCTGGAAAAAGAAAGAGTTTCTTTTGGAAGGAAAGAATGCAAGCAAGAAGTTGCAAGAGGCCTTTCAAAGAATAAAAGATTTAGAAGAACAACTCAAGATATGGGATTGATGAACCAATTAGGGACCTATTTTCCTTTATTTCATTAGGAAATGATATCCCCACAAAGAATTGATTAGCAACCCTTAGGTGAATTAACCCTAAGTGAGAATCTTCAGATTTCTTTATGACTGAAGGACGAGGCTCAAGGTCAAACAACACTTTGGGGAGAGAAACTAAAAATAGCAAATCAACTCCAAAATGCAATCTAACACTTGAAACAACAATATTAAATTCAATATTTGCATAACTAGAAAATAAAATGTAGGTCTGACAAAGGTAGGAACCTGTGTACTAGTCACCAAAAGTGCTTTCCAAAATCTAATCTAAGACTCATTCGCCCATGGGCAAATGGGTCCAAGTGAAGGGATTTCAACAATTTTTTGAGAGCCTCTGGTGCATATCTAAAGCTTCTGATTTTTCTAAGTTTTAGTGTCAAAAAGTTAGAAATTTGAACTGTAGTTTAGATTTTGTGATTTGACAACTTTGATAACTTTTTGCAACTTTGAAAACTTTGTAAATCTTGCACTTCAAAAATTTTTCAAGTCTTCTTCAACCTAAATCTGCAATCACACATACAAGAGGGGAAAATGTTTGTTTTTGAGTGAATGGGGGTTTTCCTTGGTCAAACTCCATTTTGGTAATCAAACCTTGAATTGAAATAATGTAGAAAAAGGGAATGAAGAATGAACAAAGCTATGTTACCACTCAACAAACCCTTGAATGAAACCTTGATAATGGAGATCTTAGGAGGTCTACAACTTGCATGAAATGGTTGAATTGGATGTGGATCTTTACATTCGAATAATTCTTTGAATGCTTGAATTTGATCTTGAAACCTACATCACAATGTTATCTCCAAAAACATGCATGATGCAAGAAGAATTTGACATGATGAAGAGAAATCTCTAATATATCTTCTCTTGAATACTTTTGATTTCTCTTGAAAGTCCTCCAAAAATGCTCTTGAAATTTCTAGGTGAAACTTAGTGAAATAACCTTGTATTTATAGACCTATGTATCCTTAATTTTTCGAAATTCAAATATCACAAGCCAACATTGAATTATGGATTTGAAAACATTAGAATATCATCAAAAACATAATTTAAATTTAGGTCCAAAGGTCTTGGGAGGACCCATTTGCCCATGGGTGAATGGGTCCTAGGTCCCTATACCTAGAACACACATTGCTCAATGTAAAGTGTTATGTTTAGGCATTAATTATTGTTGGATTTCCCCTTCGAAAAATGTAATTAATTAGGTTTTTAAATAAATTAAAGGGCTAATTAAGACATAATTAAGCTTAATTTAATTAAGAGGGCCCAAATAAGTGTGTAAATGTAAAGGGGTACATTTAACAACACTAAATTAAGGCATTATTAAGTCCAATTTTAATTAGGAGTGCCCAAACAAGTGAGAAAATGTAAAAGGTTACATTTTTCTACACTACATTTAGCCCTCACTTTAGTGAGAAGATGACCTTGTGTCAAACTCACACTAAAGTAGACAATTAAGAGAGGTTTAATTATACAATCGTTGGAAGGATAAGACAACAAAGATCAAGGAGGGTGATCAAGCCCCCAAGATCTAAGATTTGATGCCAAAACCAACAAAGGCACAAAGAGACACATGTCGATGTTAAACATATATATGTATGCAACAATGACAAGATACTTAGTCATACAATGCCAAAGACTCAAAGAAAGAAAATAAAAGAAAAAGAAGGGTGGATCAAGCTTTGACTGTCCAGTGTGATGTGGAACATGCCTCAACTATTTGTTCAGAAATGTTTACAAGTGCAACTCGTTGTCCACTATGCAAACAACAATGCACACTCACATGGGCTAGTGAAATTTATTGTCCACTAGGTGAGCCCCCAAGGGTGGAAAATGAGAGAATATTATTAGGCTCCCATACCTCCAATAACTTTAATAAGGCATCACACAATACAAAATTCAAGCTTCATAAGGCTTAGCAAGCTATGTTATGCTAAACACTTATGAACAAACAAGGTACCACAAGAAAACAAAGTGTATTATGCTTGGTGACCATGAAAAGGGGTTGTAACTGCAAGCTTCATAACGTTAGTGAGTTGTGTTATGCTAAACACTTATGAACAAAACACAAATAGGATAAGATATGTTCGAAGGGGTTTTACTTAGTTCATGTAAGGTCTCCTCTTAGGGAACATCGTGCCTAATGTCTCCAAGAGAGGACAAGTCTAGAATAAAATATTCGCAACTTAGGGAATGCAACTCATGGCATCGCCACTAAGAGGAAATTCATATAGCAAGAAAGGTTACACTCTTGGAGGACATCGACCCCAATTATACCACCAAGAAGAAGACACATAGCAAGAAGTAAGAAGACCGCACAATGAAACATAATAAATAGTCCAAGATCTCCAAAATGATAATGTCAATGTATGCCCCCACTTTAAAGAAATTGTTAACACCATGTTGTGAGCAATTACTTTAAAGTAGCAAATGATAAATGCTAACAATAAAGAAGACATGAGAGCTTATTTGGAAATCCCAATGCCAAGTCATACGTTTCCAAAAGAAGCTATGTCATGAAAAAGGGGTTGCCCCAAAATGAAATCCCAAAATCACATAAGGGATCCATGGATTCGAGGCCAGTGTATGTCTTTGCTACAATAATATTATAGAGATCAGAAATGTCATCATTCCCCAAATAACTCATAGAACCTAAAAAATGACACATATAGAGCGAAAACAAAGAAATAGCTTTTGGGTCAACATAGAAGATACCTAAATGTCTTGACACATTGCAACATTCCCAAAAGGAAAACACAAGACAAAAGAAAAGATAAATGTTTACGACATATAGAAGAATGTAGATACAAATAGAGGAATGAACATGAAGACACATGAAAAAAAATGATATGGGGATCACATTACGCACATGCAATCACATAAAGAACATGAAAAATAAAACTAAGACAATACTAGTAAGGCACATGCGAGTCAACCTATAGTAGGTTTTCCACATCTCAATCTTGTTCATCGTATGCAGAAGGCAAACAAATAGCCAAAGGGACAATATCAAGTGCCAAACTAGGACAAGGCTATCTAACTCCTTGCCCCCACTAGGACAAGGATGAGCTGAGATGAGTGGTGAGAATGAGCTTCTTGCAAGATATAAAATGATTTGTAATGAATGCAAAACATGTAATAGTGAGTATGCTATGATCTTACAACTATCACATGGCAAGGAGCAAAGTTCATGCATTTGCTATCCAATTATGTTAGAAATTTTAGGAGGAGAAAAATCACTCAATACGAGCTTTAATGCACAACACTCATCAATAAGATGCTCTAGAGTTCTATGATATGCACAATAATTCATGCTCTTAGGCTTATTGATTCTAGTGGGAGGTGGCAGCTTAATCCATCCTAGATGAAGAAGTTACTCCATTTGTTGTTCAATTTTTATTTTAGTATGTAGGAATGGCAAATTTTTGACTTCATAAGTTTTAAATTTCTTACTTGTTTGAGGATCTTGTTGAGGTGGATTCAAAGGAGGACTTAAAATGATCTTATCATCCTTGTGAGGGATTTTCTCATTATGACTGAGGACACTTGCTTCCTTAGAAGATGTGGAGGGAGGAGGATCTTGATATCCTAAACCTTTACTATCTTGCATTGGGATTTGTTCTAACAACTTATGAATCTCATGCTCATTTGTTGTGTCACGTCCTTGTTTAGCTAAGATATTAAATCTTGGCCATAAGTCTCTTCTAGGTTGATGGGTGTGTTGGTGACTTTATTAGTGTAAGATGGATGAATATGCACTTGGCTAGAGGAACTAGGTTCACTCATTGTTGGAGGTTTAGGGTTGGTTTGTGTTTCAATCTTAGGATGTAAAAGAGAAAACATCTCTAAAGGTGGAATGGTAGGAGGGATTAATTGTTGCCTGGAAGGGTAAAATGTTGCATTGTTCTCAAGGTTTTCAAGGCAATTATGTATGTTTTCATCATCTTCACCTCAGATGTCAACTTCACGAGGAAATTCATTAGGGGTAGGTTGAGAATGATTGGGTTCTATTGTATTAGGATCATTACCAAGAACACAACTTGATACATCAACTAAGGATGTTAAGGACTTCCATATATTACCAATATACATGTCCATTATGCAAGAATAAATTGAAATGCAAAGAGGTTACAAATTTTCAGATTTGAAGCAAGATAACTTTCTACTTATGCTATGCAAAAGCTTGAAAATGATGTCTTTTAGGTGCAACTTTGAAGTCAAACAATGCACCGAATTTGACAAATTATGATTAATATGAACAATTTCAAATAACAAAAATTTGGAAACTGAAACAGTAAACTGAATATAACAACATAGAAGGAAAAAATAGTGTTTTTAATGCTCAGAAATTCAAGAAAAGCCATGATCAGGGACTCATTCACCCATGGGTGAATGGGTCTCACTTCAAGGTTTTCAAAAATTAATTTGCAAGTTTATGAGATGATTTCAATGGTTTTTAGATTATTATTTTAGACAGTAATTTGCAGTTTCAAATTTCTATAAACTGAGGCCTAAATGCAAGTGCAAAATGACAAGCAAAAATACCTAATTAGAGATGCAATTTTGATTAAATTTTCAGATGTAAATGACATATTATGCAATGTTATGTAAACACTATGCAAAATGACTGATATTTTTGAATTTTCTAGATTTTAAAGAATGCAAAAATGCAAACCTAAAACCCTAAATGAGATGCAAACTAATGCAAGTAACAACTCTAAAAGAGATACACATTAATGCAACACAATGCAAATGAATGCAAAACCTAGATCTAGGGTTGAAAATGGACTCCAAATTAGCAAGTTATGATGCTCAAATGTCAAGTTCACCAAAATGAAACATCAAAAAATATGGTGGTTCACCAAATATGGGATTGATGAACCAATTGGGGACCTATTTTCTTTTATTTCATTATTAGGAAATGAGATCCCCACAAAAAATTGATTAACAAACCTTAGGTGAATCAACCCTAAGTGAGAATCTTCAGATTTCCTTATGACTGAAGGATGGGAGTCAATCTCAAACAACCTCTTTGGGGAGAAAAACTAAGAATAGCAAATCAACTCCAAGATGCAATCTAACACTTGAAACAACAATATTAAACTCAATATTTGCAGAACCAAAAAATAGAATGAAGTTCTAAGAAGGGCAGGAACATGTGTACCACTCACCAAAAGTGCTTTCCAGAAGCTGGTCAAAGACTCATTCGCCCATGGACGAATGGGTCCAAGTGCAGGGATCTCAACAATCTTTCGGGAGCCTCTAGTGCAGATTTGAAGCTTCTGATTTGTCCAAGTTTCAATTTTGAAAAGTCAAAAATCCGATCTGTAGGTTAGATTTCATGGTTTGACGACAATTTTGATAACTTTTTGTAACTTTGATAATTTTGTAAATCTTGCACTTGAAAAGGTCTTCAAGTCTTCTTCAACCTAAATCTACAATCACACATACAAGAGAGAAAAATGTTTGTTTTGAGTGAATAGGGGTTTTCCTTGGTCAAACCCCGTTTTGGTAATCAAACATTGAATTGAAATAATGCATGAAAGAGGGAATGAAGAATTAACAAAGCTATGTTACCACTCAACTAGCCCTCGAATGAAACCTTGATAATGGAGATCTTCCTAGGTCTGCAACTTGCATGAAATGGTTGAATTGGATGTTGATCTTGGCATTTGAATAATGCTTTGAATGCTTAAATTTTATCTTGAAACCTACATAACAATGTTAGCTCCAAAAACATGCATGATGCAAGAAGACTTTGACATGATGAAGAGATCTTGATTTCTGCAATAAATCTCTGATATATTTGCTCTGGAATACTCTTGATTGCTCTTGAAAGTCCTCCAAAAATGCTCTTCAAAATCTCTTGTAAATATCTTGAAATTTCTAGGTGAAACTTAGGGAAATAACCTTGTATTTATAGGTATGTATCCTTAATTTCCTGAAATTCAAATATCACAAGCCGACATTGAATTATGGATTTGAAAACATTAAAATACCATCAAAAACATAATTTAAATTTATGTCCAAAGGTCTAGGGAGGATCCATTCACCCATGGGCGAATGAGTCCCAGGTCCTTATACCTGGAACACACATTGTTCAATGTAAAGTTTAATGTTTAGGCATTAATTATTGTTGGGTTTCCCCTTCAAAAAATGTAATTAATTAGGCCTATAAATGAATTAAAGGGCTAATTAAGGCATAATTAAGCTCGGTTTAAATAAGAGGGCCCAAATAAGTGTGTAAATGTAAATGGGTACATTTAACAACACTAAATTAAGGCATTATTAAGTCCAATTTTAATTAGGAGGGCCCAAATAAGTGAGAAAATGTAAAGGTTTACATTTTTCTACACTACAATACCAACAAAGGGAGACTAAAAGGGATGCAAGAATTAGAGAATTGGAAGAGAAATTACAAAAAATTGAGCAAGGGTTAGGGTTGGAAGCATTGACACAACTTGCTATAATTGAAATGAGCAAAAGGTCTCAACATCTTGAAAACCCAGCTGAGCACCCAAGGACACCCACTACACCCACTAAGGTAACAGTTGGCATAGAATTATGGAACAAAACAAGGGAATTCTCTTAGAAACAAAGAGACTACGAAAAGGAGAAATCAAAATTAGTATCAACTCATGCTAGAGTGGTGGAAAAATAGGAAACATAGGTTAAGAAATTGAAAGGAAAGATAGATTAATTGGTAGATAAAATAGTCTAGTTGATGAGGTGTAGACCTCTAGCCAAAGTGTACACTTGTTTCTTCAAGAAAAAATTCTTTATTTTCAGTTTAGCCAAATAATTAGTGATCTCCCTATAGTTGTATATTCGCCAACATTGATTTTAGAGGTATTCCAACAATCAACACCAAAAATACAAGATCAATTGTGTGAATTTTTATTTACACAACTTGATCCTCCCTTATGAAACTAATTGGAATCCACTTATATTATGGGAGATGTTCGAATCAGGGCCTCATCTTCCTATATCAGAAATGAACATCTTAGGGGATAATTGCTTCAAGAATACCAAGAATGGGAAAAATCATCCCCTCTTTAGTTGAGGGAAGAATCATTAGATCCAAATGCAATGTTCTACCAGTGGATAAACCTCATAGAAAAGGAGGGAGTGGCAATAAAAATAATGGAATATAGAGAAAGAGACTACAAAAGATTCAAGGAACTAGTAATAGGGAAAATTAAGAAGGCACTCGACTTTGCCTAGAACAAATAGAGGGAGCTCACCCCAGAGCTCAAAAAGAAGGAACCTCATTTTGTTTTTAATTATGTGGCAATAGTTAGAAGATCACACAAGTACATTACTTCCTTGAAAAATGGAATTGCTTGGCTTCCTTTGACCTTTCATCCTCCTCTCCTCCTATTTCCTATATACTGCATTGGACAAGAAGGAAGCAAGAGGAAGATGTAGAAGAGGACAAAAGGTGGGAAAAAATCTCAGACCATTAGGGTTTCTACTTGAAGTAGGGAACATGAATGACTAAAGTTGTGGATTATAGAGAGATTGCACTGTAATATAATCTTTGGACCTAAACTTGATTGAGGACAAGCAAGGGTTCAAGTTGGGGGGAAATGATGGGTTGTAGAATTGGTTAATTTCTTGTTGTTATTTCATACTTTTTATCATTACTTTTTGCTAAAATTTGAGACATTATCAATACCTGTCATATAACTTTAAGTAGTTTCAATAATTTGGAATAGAAACATGTTATGTTAATATATGTATGTATGATTTAGAATTTCCATGAAGTTTAGTAGGATTTTATATTTAAATTATGGTTGATAATAATGAGAATGCCTTAGTAAATAAGACTAACATTTGCAGTAAGATACTTGTCAACTTGCAACAACAGGATTTTCAACTTGTAGCATAAGGATTATAGTTTGTTGCAAAGAAGGATTCAACCTACTACAATGCAACCACTTTCAGGAGAAGATGGAGGTGATCATTTACTGATCAGATCATGAATCACTAAGATTTACTTTTATCTTTCAATAAGACAACCAAGAGAAGAAGTCTATTCTCAATGAGATTGTAAATTATAAAAAAGTTGTCCTACTGGGCACATTTTATGTTATAAATGGTTAAACTTATTGGGCATAGAGTCCTTGTTTGATTTTATACTTTTGTTTCAGTAGTTATTACTTTCTATTTTGAACTTAGTCCTCTTCCTATTCTTGAGGAAGATTTGACATGTGTTTTCAATTTTGTTTTTAGTTCATAGATAGTTAGAATCCCTCGAGGACCCTGTATAGTAATTGGGTGCCTTGTCGAGGAGGAAATCTAGTAGAGAAGAAGAAGATCATATGTGTATTATTGAATAATATTTCTTAATATTTCTTGTTAGATTTTGTGTAACAATTTTGTGTTTGGAATGCAATAAAGAGTAAGTACTTTGATACCATGTTCCACTGATTAAGTGAGTGATTAATAAGATATTGTGGAAACAACAACTCAAGCAAGGGCCACTTGAGGTACTGCTAAACCACTTCAATTTAGATCACTATATTAGATTATGCATTGTGAATTTAATTAACAATTTATAGTTTATGTGATTATGAATAAATGTATTACAATTTCTGAATTAGAATTTATAGATTGATATTTTGTCTTGTACTTCAAAGGTTAACTAAGTTAGGACATATTGTAATATAATAGTTAACTAGTTACAACCTTAAGCATTAGGTACCAATAGCAACATGTAGTTATTTGTATTCCTTTAATCTATTTTGAGAAGTAGCAATTTATTCTAGTTTAAATCTTTTACTTTATTTACATGGTTTCTTCGCCTATACTCAGTCGATGTAGGATGTCCAAAATCCATGAATGCATATATTTTTCTAGCACTATCTAAAGCTTACGGTCCCTTGGTTGATGATTTAATGGAAACCCTCTCTCGAGTGATGAGCTACTTAGTATAGGAATCCTTAGGTTCACTAAGTCGTGTGCATAATCATTAGCACTAGTTAATTAAGCATTAAAGACAACTTGACAATTATTCCAAACCTTATCAACATGGATCAAAATACCTGACAACTTATGGCCTAATATGTTGTCAACCAAGTCTAAAACCTTCTTGGCTCCTTGCTCCTTTGTCATTCTTGTTTCCTCCTTGCTTTGCTTGAGCTTTTCTCTTAAATTCTTAACCTCAAGGGTTTAGGTTGCATTATTCTACGAATCTTTATATTTAATTGTAACTTGTGTGAAGGTGGAAGTAGTCTTGTAAACATGTAAACATGTTCTTGTGGATTTAAATTGATGACATTAATCTTTGCCAAATTTGCCTCTAGATTTTTTATTGATGCTTCAGTGAATAGTGTTGTATTTACTATGAGGGTGGTTTCTTGAAGGGCACTTGTATAACCTAATATCTTGACTATAAGATTTCTAATGAATTCATTTGTATCTTTGATCACCTAGGGTTTATTGGTTTTTTGGAAAATTGACCAAATTGCCAAGGTCTCATGCCTTGGATTAATTCCAGACCCAAAAAGTAGAACATTAACTTACTCTTCTGATTGTAACATAGGATAATTCCCTCTTATCTCTAGATAATATCAAATAAAATTATAGATGATATATCCCACCCTTCTAATAACATACAACCACCAATCCTTACCAATTCTCTGCGCCTCTCAAATGTCACAACAATCATTTTTGCATCTACTTTTCAAAATTGAGCTATGAGCTCCTTCTTACTCTCCTCTATGAGATGTTGCCCTTTTAACCTTTTTTGCAACTCTTCCCCATTATTCCTAAGGATAAAATCTTTAAATTCCTTGGTGATGATGAATGCATGATCTTTCATAAATTCAGAGCAAGTTAGGTCTCTTACATCATCTACCACGTGCTCCCCAATCTCAAAATTGATGAGAAACCTATCATTTGAGGGCATCTCTACCAAAATTCTCAAAGATGGCCTTATAATTTATCTCATTCTTGATTCTTCAAGAAAATCCTCATCATGTAGAGAGTAATCCATAATTGATTCCACTCAAGAGGTTATATGCTATAGGGGTGTGATTGTTGTGAGCTCTCCATTTGAGAAGAAGGACCAAGAACATCCACTGGTGGGATAGGCACATGGAAAGCAAGCTATTGGCATTGTCCAACATCATCTTGATCCTAATGAAAAAATCCTCAATCTCTAGATATGCACCCTTGTAGGAGGGATCTGCTTGCTTGCTCTTTCCCTTTGCAATTTGAATCCTCACCCATTGTTCACTTCTCCTTGAGGCCTTTGCTTCTATTGAGAAATTTTAATCAAATCCTTAATATTGTCATGCTCATGAAAAAATGTAGCCAATTTGAAACCAATCCTAGCATTATGGATAAAGTTCTCAATATCACACCTTCTAACCTTGTCCACTTTCATTATGAATGAGAGCAATTTATTCAATAATAGTTAAATTCCTTCCTTGGTTGCAACCTAAAAATTTGATAACACAATTGTGGAATGGAGGATGACATGCTTCTTATAGTTTCTAAAATGATTTTTATCTAACTCATTTATCTACCATACAATCTCCAAAAAAGAAATTTTGTTTGGGATAGTCCTTGGTAGCATATGTGGTGTGATAAGGGTGTCATAAACCCTAATCATTGTTGCATCTAAATAAAAGAACCAATCATCCTAGTTGTGATTGATTCCAGCCTCTGGGTAGAGGTCCTTAGGCCTCCAAAATTTTCTTACTTCCTCTAAGAGCCTCTAATCTACAAGCTAGCCCAAGTTCCTTAAGACTTCTCTCACAAAGAGTTCTTCAAAGACTAGATAATTTGAATTATCATAGTGTTTATCCCATATGTAGGCTCATTCTTGCATTGGCAACAACCTTTTCTATGTGTCCCGAGACCTTATTTGTATATGTTGGGACCAGATATTCTTCCCACTTAACAAAATATGACATAGTAGAGAGTACCACTTAAAATGGACAACTTGATTGCCTTTTTAAGTGAGTTCAAGGATTTATGAATCTCCTCTACAACATAGCCTGCATAATCATATGGTTTGTTGATATCCCTACTCTGAATGTCTATAACCAACACCAATAAATTTACTAGCATCTAGGTTTTGCAATCCATGCCCAATATCTAACAAAGGGAAAAGTACATTTTTATGAAATAACCTTCAAATAGGTCATAGTTGAATGGCTCCAACTCCCCACTGGAAAATATTCTTATTTTTTGTTTGGCCCTCTAGGCCTAAAGCTTGGCAACCACTTAAATCTATAGTTGTCTTTGTGCCTATAATATTCTCTAGTAAATGCCCCAAATCTATTGGTAGCTAAGCATTAGGGTCCAAATTGAACACTTTATAGATGTAATCCCTATTCAAATTCATTAAAAACCATCCCTTTGTAGAGTACAAAGACCTTTTCTATAGATTTTAGGTCTATGCTATCCCTCTTATAAGGTCTACATTTATGAACATATTGGGCACTACCAATCTCCCAACCCCCAATCTCTAAATGTTATAGATGGGCTTGTTGGCCAAACATTTTCTGAAAGCATGTTTAAAGACTACATGCTCTTGAATTGGAATGATAGGGTCTCTACAATTCTCATTCTCATCAAGAACTTGATCTGTCAGAATCCCTGAACCTTGTGATATTCTAGACCTCTTAGATGATCCAAACAATTAAGCCATGATGTCATCATCAAGACCTCTCTTCACACCCCTTGAAATTTTGACCATGGTTTCTTATTTTAGGGTTTTGATTTATAACAAGAGAGGGCTTAAATTTTTAAAATTCCCAAAAGAATTCTTAGAAATCTTGGACAATTCATCAACCCTACCTAAGGTATAATTTATCTTCTATCTCTAACAAACCAGAAATTCCTCTTTTCAAACCAAAATACAACAAAGAAGGCTTGAATTAACTTACAGATTTAATATTACTATAAACCTTGGAAATATCGTAGAAAACCCTCATTTTCTTGGAAATACACAATAATTTCACTCTGAAAACTAAGTCTTGCGCTTTGAATGACACAAATGCATGTAATTATGCCAATAAAATTGACAACTCGGTAGATACAGATCAAATCCGTCATTAATATATTTGCATGCTTGACTTGATGCGCAGCAGTAGTCATTCTTCATTTTTAAATTTGGACCATTGATTTGATGAAGATCAATGGTATTAATGGATAAATTATTTGAAATCCTTTTTGTGAATAGAAAGGCCTTTTTCTATTTTATGTTGATGTGAAACATGTGTCAAAATTTTGGGGACTCGTGGAAAGAAAATAGATACTTTATAAGCTTCCCCAATAAGGATTTCTTCCACAAAACAATAAGAAAGAGTAGTGATGGGACACATGGCACGATTTTGAGAGTTTGAGGAAACAAAGACTCGACTTAATATTACCCCACAAAGGTTTAAGATAACACAAAAAAAAAGAAGCACTTACGACTAAAGTGACTTAGTGATCTAGCTCAACTTAAGACCATATGGAAGATACTTTTCAGGGACTCGCGAGAAGAAATTGTCAGGATCAAAAGCTTCCTCGAAGATTATAGCTAGCTCGAGTCATTTAAATGCCAACACTTGGTGTTGACTAGGATAAATATGGGACCACTTGATAGGCTTGTCTTCAGTTAAAATATTTTAAAAGCACATGCACAAATGAACAACTTAAGTTACTAGGATAAGGTAAAGGGGCCGCTAACGTATGAACATACGAGATGTGAAAAATCATTTAAGAGGTTGCTTAATGAAAAATATAAAAGGTAACGACATTTTATAAACTCCTAGGGTTTTTCAACTAATACATAGGAAATAAATGAATTACAAGGGGAAAAACCCTAGAATTTGTTGAAGCTCCACCACAATGTCTGATATGACACGCATTATGTCAAGATCAACACTAGAACAAATCATTCCTACAACATGGTCAATAATGTCACCCCAAGTTGATATACTCTTTGGTGTATTTGGTTTCATATATGAGTCCATGTAGATAAGGAAAAAGATCAAGCCACTTGAGATGTGTCATGATGTCGTGTCATAAAGACTCATAATTATCATTTTCTGGGATGACCAGAGAAGGATGAACAAAAGATCCTTGATACTTCATCAAATGAAAAATTAGAGACCAATGATCTCAAAGCATGTAAATTAAATCAAATGAGTTCATCTCATGCAAAAATGTCCTTTCTAGGTGCCAAGATGTCCAAGTAATTGAGCATAATGTGAAATCACAAAAAAAATGAATAAAATGTACCTCATATAGATTCTAGAAAAAGTGCATGGATGGATCTAAAGAGCTCTAAATACTACTTTCCAACGTCGCAAGAATTGTGAGAATTGGAGATACAAGTGAAAATTTGTGAGCTTGAAAGTCAAAAATGATTATTTGACTTCAATAGGTGATAAACTATACCAACAAAAAATTGATGATCAAACCTACACCATTGGAAAGTATGCAGAACTAGCTTTCCAATGATATCTTGTTTGCCCAATTTTGACACCATATGCCCAAGTTATGCTAAACAGGAAAACATCTCCCTTATGGAAAATTAAGGCTAAGTGGGGGCTTGCTAGGTCATTATCGATGGTGTCATGCTAATGTCAAAAAAAAAATACCAAAGCTGATGAAATATTTTAAGCCAAATGTAATATGCTACAAATAGATGAAATATTCCTCTACAACTATAATGTACCAAATTAAATCAAATGAATTCATCTCATGCAAAAATATCCTATCTAGGTGCCAAGATGTCCAAGTAATTGAGCATAATGTGAAATCACAAAAAAATTGAATAAAATGTACCTCATATAGATTCTAGAAAAAGTGCATGGATGGATCTAAAGAGCTCTAAATACTACTTTCCAATGCCACAAGAATTGTGAGAATTGGAGATACAAGTAAAAATTTGTGAGCTTGAAAGTCAAAAATGATTATTTGACTTCAATAAGTGATAAACTATACCAACAAAAAATTGATGATCGAACCTACACCATTGGAAAGTATGCAGAACTACCTTTCCAATGATATCTTGTTTGTCCAATTTTGACACCATATGCCCAAGTTATGCTAAACAGGAAAAAATCTCCCTTATGGAAAATTAAGGCTAAGTGGGGGCTTGCTAGGTCATTATTGATGGTGTCATGCTAATGTCAAAAAGAAAAAAACCAAAGTTTATGAATAATTTTAAGCCAAATGTAATATGCTACAAATAGATGGAATATTCCTCTACTGCCATAAACTACCAAAATATTTTGTTTTCCTCAAAATATTCTAATGACTGTTTGAAATATTTTGATTTGTAAAATATTCTTTTATGTTGGTTGATTGCTGTATGGATGAAGTTAGTAGGGTAAAAAGTCTGTGCTGACAATAGTCCAGTTATCCAAACAAATCAAATTCATCATTGTTATTTTTGGGTGATGAAATATTCTAAAATATTTGTCAAAATTAAAAAATTTGCACATTGTGCAACAATGATGGATTGGTACGACACATTATGGATCTATATGATTGCATGGATTCTTCAAACCCTTGAAATCTATGCCTACAATAATCACCCAAAAAATCAACTGTTCAGGTTTTCATATTTCGATAGGTGGTCTTTAGATTTTTGAGCACTCCAGATGTAATGACGAGTTTTTTGACCACTCTAGATGTAATGACGAGGTTTTTTTGCTCTAGGATGCACCAATATTTTTCTCAAGGCCAAATCTCTCATAATTTTAATAAGAGGCTACAAATATAGTGCTCTTATACCATGTTACAGTTGATAGTGGACCCCATAGCTCCCATAAATCACCTGCAATCAAAACTCCTATCACAATAATAGAGAAAAAGAAGATACTATGTTCATGCAACCTTGAGAAAATGTTGATATAAAATGATAATAAGATTGAATTATTACATTGAATGAATCTAGATTGACTTGGATTGGATGATTACAATGTACAATAATGAATGCTTATAAAATTAAAAAACAAAACCTAGATGAAACCCTAGGTGAGGATCAAGTTAGATCATGACAAGTGTTCTCAACCTATGATCTATGAGACAACATGAGCTAAAATAACTCAATCTAATAATAAAAAAACATTCCTAAGTTTAACTTAAGTGCATAAAGTAAAAGAGGCCTAATAATTAGTTAATGATTTATTAATTATTAGGCGATTTTCTTCTTTATTCCAACAACTATATCAAGAGGTTCATCATCTTCTTCTCATTCAAATTTAGTGAGATAGAAGAGGTAAGAACTCATTGTTATTATAGATTCAAATTCAAACATATGATTCCTTGATTTTGGAGTATCACATCATAAGACTTTATCATATAATATCTCTCTTTATTTGAGACTTGTTCTACACCACATATCTTTATGGGTAAGAACATATGTGTGTGTGAGAGAGAGATGATCTATTGAAATGGGCAAGAGATCCTTAAATGATGTCCTTTACATCTCTTCATTATTAACCAATCTCTTTTTTATATATTAGAACACATAGTGAGACATGAAAGAGTCTTGAATTGACATCAAATTCTATGGTCGTTCATGATTTGCATAATATAGATGTTATAGTTGGGATGAGACAATTTTTTCAATTATTCCCCTTCTAACATATTCTCCTAATGTTTCTTCAACTAATGTTTAAACTTAGGAATCTAATGTGGACACTTTTGAGGAGATCTAGCATGGTCATTTGAATCTTGGTGTCCTTTCATTAGTTGAGGTTTTAGAGATATGAGCCAATATTCCATATCCTCCATCTCCTACTTCTTTAGTGTTTAATTTTTATTTGGTTAAGGCTTGCATCTCCTCCATCTTTGACTGCAAAATAATTATAAAATAAATTTGAAGTGAATAGAGTAATTCATAGTAAATGAGATGACTCTAAGAAAATAAAAATAGCTTTTCAAATAAAAATAAAGTAAAAATGTAAATAAAATTAAATGATTGTTAAATAGTTCTAAAGTGAAATAAAATAGTTCTTAAGTAGAATAATTGTTAAGTAAATCAAAATAGTTCTTCAAATACAAATATAAAGCAAATAATGTAAATAAAATAATAAATTCATCTCTTGTTAATGGGTCTGATTTGTATAATGGGCCAACACATAAGTATTGTGGTACATGGGCAATTATGAGGATAATAAGGTTTAAGAGTTCACTTATAACTTTTGACCTCCATTTGATGAGGGAATTAAATCATTAGAAATAGAGGTAGTAAAAATAACCACTTTGCATAAATGATGAGGTTAAGGCTGATGGGAAGGCAAGAATTTGAAGGAAGAACACATTTTCAAGAGAGAATATAGCTATATGCTCTTTCCAACTTTATGGGATTGAATTCTCTCTTTGGGAAGCATTAGATAAGAGGTAGATCTAGAGAAGGAGGCTAGGGTAGTGTATGGAAAGAGGAGGAGGAAGGGAAGTGTTGGAGGGGAGGATATGATTAAAGACTTTAGAGCCTTCTTTGAGATGGAATCTTGAACGTAGATATGAGTATGTGGGTTTTGTGAATTTAGGAACTTGCAAAAGACATGGATGGTTTACCAAAATTGTGAATATTAGGATAAACATGACTAAGATTCTCCTAGATTCTTAGTTGGTGGGCTAGAGGAATGTTTTTGATGCTGCATAGGTAGTAAGTTGTGTGTCAATTCTCTTTTATGGTTGTAAGAACATATTTAATCCATGATGATATTCAAGGTGTTGAGAACCATGGAGAGGCTTTCTTTAATTGTTAGCTAGGTCATTTTCATGAACTGAGTGAGAATATTTGTACACTATATTGGATAGTTATGGGGTTGGCTATTGGTTTGAGGGCAAGTTTTTCTTTTGAAGCTAATTTCAATGTTCCTATTTGTTGTTGTGATGAGGAGTCTAGTGATGAACCTACTAATTTTGCTTTTTTGATAAGAGTGGGGATTGTGAGAAATGCAAGTGTGGGTTAGGGATTGTAAGGGGCTTGCATAATTTTCCCCCTTCCCTATTTTATGTTGAATTAAATGTGTTGCTATAGATTGGTGAAGGGAGTGATGAAGTAATTTTGCCTCCCTTTAAGTAAACCTAAAGTGGATGGACTGGTCGGATGTTGGTATAAATAGGTTTTTTTTTTTGGGTTGTATGAAGAAGGCAAAACTACAATAATAGAAGTGATATAGAGGAGTATGGTTATAATTTTGGTACCTATGCCATGGATGATTAGTTTGACAATTCTAAGAAAGATGGGATAGTATCTTTAGAATAGGTTGGAATGGTGTCACTTTTGAGATAAGATATGTATGTGTTTTAGTTCTCTTTTATTGATTAGAAAAAATGTACTTTTTTGCAAGAATGAGAAGAAATACTCCTTTTATTGAGAAGGATCTAGTGGATTGTCTAGTTACAAGAATTTAAGCCTTCATGTTCTTTTTCTTACAACCCTTACATGCCAAACTCAGATATATAAACAAAAAATAACACAAAATAATTCTTAAATAATTCTAATACAAAATAAAACAACTCTTAAATAAATAAAATAATTCAAAATTGATATCTCTAGACATCTTTTATATAGATTTTTTAAAAAGATGAATATATTAATTTTTAAATAATTTTAAAATAGAATAAAATAATTCTACAATAAATAAAATAAAACAATTCTTAAATAATTCTAAAATAAAATAAAATAACTCTTAACTAAATAAAAATAACTTTAAAACAATAGAAATAGAATAAAATTATTTTAAAATAAATGAAATAATATTTCTCAAGATATATAATAGTAAAATAATTGTGAATTTAAATCCATCCCTAATGACTAAACCAAACCTTTCTTAAGGAATCAAAGCATTGGTTTTAGCTCAAAACACATTTACCGATCGATTCGATCAAAACAGGAGAACGAATTACAGAGGGCAGCCGTTTACACGCGAAGTCCCTCACCAACAGAAGGTAGGGTTGCACATCTCATGTTCGTCTTTTATTTCTAAACAAAAATGGATCTTGCAAAATTACAGTCAAACCCCAGTATAGCTACGAATGCTTTTAAAGTAAAATTTGCGTTCTTAAGAAGTGGATGCGATCGATAAAGGCAGAGTCCTCTGTGAAATTTGCAATCCAAAACTTTGAGGAAGAATTCAATCAAAATTTGAGGATAAAGAGGCGTAAATTGTACCAGTTCATGGAAGATCAGGGGATTCAAACATATTTAAAATACAATTAGATTTTTTCCTGCATTGAGGTTGTACAGAGAAAAAATCCCGGCGTTGAGTTCTGGCTTTCCTTTTTGCATGTTTGCAGTTTTTTCTTGTTTCTTTTCATATTTGCAACAATCAACATTAGCTACAGCACTTAACTAACTCATTTCTAAGCACATATTGACTCTTTATAATTTACAAATTCAACTAAAGTTGCTTTTTCTAGGGAATACGATTCGTGTTGTTGAATTATCTCCTGTCCTTATTACAGATCAATATTCCTCTAGGCCATTAAAGGCCCTCAAAACGTCTATAACTATGCATGTATATGTGTTCAACCACAGGTGAAGTTCTAATGCATTCAAGGTGTAACTTCAATACACCAATGAAATTTATAAATGCAAAACTAGCACTAGAACAAGTGATTTCTGAATTCTACCAGAAGGTGCCATCATCCACTTCTACTGCAATCATGCCTTCCCCTTGGTAGAATTTGATGACTTACGATACGTCTTATTAACTTCAGTTTTAAAATTACACCAACAACAATAACAAGCAAGTCATCAGTTTAGTGGTTTGCTGTATATTCTTGGATAATGATAGTTTTTAATGCATTGCTCCTTGAACAACGGTTCAGAATAAAGTTCCATGCTATCACATTAGAACTTTAAAGATCTAGCTCATAGGGTATGATGGAATTGACTCCGTGAGCTATCTCACCCACCATAAATCAGCAGGGCACGATTTGGCTGGGTCTCTGGATTAGACTGGTATGTCTCAGGGTTATAGTTCACATTTCTGAATTTATTATTTTGCTACTGACATGCCAATCCGAAGTGGTAAGTTTGAGTCAGACCATCAGCAATAACTAATTCTATCAGAACATTGATTTAATCTTCCACGACTTGCCCATATCAGTTTCATTCCAAAAAATCTTTTGTAGCTTGATTATTTAAAGTTTTTGGTTGCAGCATATGTTTCTCACTACTAGGGTCTGTATCAACTTTGATGTATGCAACTTCATGTAAGAGAAGTCAGGACCCCTTCCTTTTGTAATAGACACATGACTTATATTTTTCTCTCAGTCGTACAGCTCTCAAGATCTAATAGTTTAGACTTGACAATGTTGTTGACATCTAGCCAGTAAATAAAAGTTTGCATTACATTGTCTTGATGCTAATGCATACAATTTATCTATTTCCACATCTTCTGATTTCGTGAGAAGAGCTTAATAATGGAAAAGATCTCTAGTTTCTTTAGAGGTCAGGCAGTCATAACCAGAAGGAGCTCTCGGCTCATCAATGGAAATACAAATATTGCTGATATTTATCTAAGTTTCCAGCATAACAATCATTTTGATTTTCTAATCATCGTAATCAATTCTTTTACTCATGGTTGGAAGGATCCTAAGATGTTTAGATGCCCCATCATTTCAGCCGTGTTATCGATCAGTAACAAATTTGGATTGCCAGGTAGTGCTACAATGCATGAACATTATACTGCTCTTAGAAAATCTATTCCTATGTGCTATTATGTATTACAGCACCTTTATTTATACCCATTCAAAGTTAACATTAAGGCTACTTTTGAAAACACCATTATTTGCCATTCCAATGAAAGAACACTTCTAATGTTTTAATGTAAAAGCTTCAAGGCAATTGTTCTTCAGATTTTCAATGGAAGAAATATCAGAATCATTATCTTGATACTAATGTCTGCAACCAGTGACTATCTGAAAATAAAATCCACTGCTTGGCAACAACATTTCTATCAAAGACTAGCAGTATGTCTAGCAGCATAATATAGAGCGATATCTTCTTCAGAAGAATTGGTCATTATGTTGAAAATCATAAGAAGAGACGTTTTCAACCCAGACCTCTGTAAGTCACTAAAATCATTGTAGCATGGTTGCAAGTTTCAACCATAGTTTAAAAATTCAGATTCAGCAAAAACTTGGCAGATCCAATTTTGACTCAGACTTGGTGACTCGGCAAATTAAAAAATAACTTAAATTCATTAACTTGGCAAAAATTCAGGAGTATTCAGCAAACTTGGCAAAAACTCAGGAGTATTGGGCAAACTCACCAAGTCTTGGCAAATCTCAACAAAAACTTGGCTAGGTGAGTAAATGGAAAATTTACTTGGCTGCAAAAATAACTTGCAAGTTAGGCAAGTACTAGGCAAATTTTTGATTTATGATTTCTTGCAACCTTCAAGATGATATCACAGTAGCAGTCTCATGTTATGCGCTCATTGCTTAACTTTATGCTGCTTTCAAAAGTTAACCACTTGAGAGATTTTGTCATGCTCATAACTATTCAAAAACAACTGAGCTTTGTTAATTACATACAAATCATTATAAAACATTCTCTTCTGTTGGCAGAGTATCCTGACCACACCTACATTTCCCTACAGTGGAAAATTACCTCGTTAAATCACTGATACAAATGTGGTTATTTGTGGATTGATGTCTCAAGGTTCTCTGGTTTATACGATAATATTGTTCCACATTGCTCCAATGTCAACACTATTGCCATATAATCTGCCTATTTGGTGCTCATTATTTTAAGCTCATACAGCTAACCATAGTGTTCAACAGATGTTTCAGATAATCAAGAATGCCATTAATTTACTTCGAAACAGTGAGCAGACCATTACACTCAGTCAAGTAGACCATCTGTGTTTGTGGTGTGACACAGTAATCTATCCCTTAAACATTGTTAATCACTTCTTCAATGTAAGTATATGCATGAAAGTGCCTCATATTATCAACACTTATCGTGGTTAATTGGTTGTCATAATGTCATAGGTGTTGGTCATGAAGTCCAAGAGTGCTTGAATGTAAGATGGAAACCTCAATCTCAAATTCTGAAAGCAATGGGTACTAACAAATGGAACTGTGAAAATTCTGAGTCAAAAGTATCGTTTTTAAAACAATGACTCCCTTACTTGAAAGTTGAAATGCTTGTACTAGTTTTTGGCCTGCTTTTAACAGAAGCTCAAGCAAATTGAAACAATGGAAGACCTGGTGTATAGGGATCTTGCAAGAAAATGGGTTACTAAGATGACCAATGAACCATTTGTCACCAATCCACCCCCCAAATGACATGCCAGAACTGTTTGGTTTGAAGACTAGGAAGCAATTTGACCAAATATAAGATGGATGTTGTGATTTTGTGTTTTGATTCTGAACATATTACCATCTGGATATTCATACTTTAATTTCAGTGGTACGCTAAAAGAACTAGTGAAGAACACCCAGAATACCAGTAAAGAGCATATCTATGGGATATTTGTTTTTTAGCAGTGAGAGCTCTAACAACACTGCCGCTTTAGAACTACTTGGTCTGCTACTCCTGGTCAATCTCAGATGACATTGAAACCTTGGCACACTCTTCAAGAGGAAGCTGGTCTTTGGTACTTCATGGATATCATAGTTTAGGCAAACACTAATTCTCTCCTGTTCTTTGGCGGTCCTTTGCTAACTCTTATCTCTCTTATGTACATATATATGTTTATGATCTCTGCAAATCTTCTGGGTATTTTACTAGCAGCACTTTTGCACTATATAGCTGCTTGTTGGTTGAAAATCAGCTGCTGCATAACTGTTCTTTTCTTTCCAAAGAAGCAATTTTGTAATACTTAAAAGGTTGGATAATTTTTACCATTTGTCCCCTTCCTTGCCAATATTTATATTTTTTTATAGTTACCTAGGGTTAGGGACCCTAGACCCACAAAAAATATTGTGAATCCCAAGTCACCAATAGCAAAAAATCTAATTGTGTCCACATATGAAATGCAACAACATGGTAGACATCAGCAGGATGCTGACATAAAGCAAACTCTACCAGGCTTAACTTCCTCAACAGATTAGCATCGATTATCCAAAAAAAAGCTTGGGTCAAAGGGCTTTTTGGTGACCAACAAGATCTTAAAAGTTCAATCATCCATCAGATCAGCCAGCCAAGCAACATAGTACATATGTCTTCTCCAGAAACACAAACAAAAGCCATGGGCACAGAGAGCAGAAGATGAGCTAAGCTTAGTTATTCTTTTTAAATATCTTTACTTCAATATGTACTTTCCTTTATCAAAAAATAAAACATATTATGCTTTCATTTTGTCCTTATTTTAAAGACTAGTTTTTAATTTGTGCTGTGCTTATATCTGAATATGACAGACTCCTTGGACTCTACATTTATTTACTTGCATGGGACTGAGAATATATTTTGTACCAATTGATATTTTAAAATAAATATAAACAAACATATATGAGCTAGATGTGGGTTCATATCCATGTGCACTTGAATATGTATTTTCCTTTATCAAAATAAAATAAAATCACATATTGAGCTTTCTTTTTGTACTTATTTTAAAGACTTCTAGTTTTTAATTCCTTCTGTGCTTATATCTGAATATGACAGACTCCTTGGAGCCTACATTTATTTACATGCATGGGACTGAGATTATATATTGTACCGATTTATATTATAAAATAAATGTAAACAAGCATATGTGGCTCAGATGTGGGTTCATATTCATGTACAAACATATATTATATCCAGGCCATATTCATATCAGATATGCAGATATGTCTCTGTGTGTCCGTGTATGTGTGTGCTCTTGTGTAGGTTTGCCTGTGTGTGCACTTGTGTAGGTGTGCGTGTGTGTCCATGTGTGCATGTTATATTCTATGCCTTCTGTTGTATATAAGCATATTTGTATTTATATTTTGCTATATGATATTTGAATTTTTGAAAAGCTGTATCTATATCTTGAAAATTTGCCATATCCATATCTATTTCCATGCAACACTGCTATTAAGTTGAATACTGTCAATAACACCATGTGGGCCATATGCAAGTTAGTGTAAAAGAAAATTCAAGGGATGTTGACGATATATAAATGAATTTAACTTTTATACACAATTTAGATTGTATGCCCTTTCATTTAGAAATGACACAATAATTTGGTGAGTTGATTAGACAAACACTTTGTAGTATCCTTTGTTCAGTTGTTATAAAAATTAAATTTTATCCATGACAGATGATTAAAACATGGCATACCGAATATCAGTGGGCACAAAGTTTCAATTTGCAAGGTATTTAAGGTTTGGACGTTCAACTGCAAGCCTTGAAAAGTTAAAAGTGCCCCTAAGTGTATTCTAGGGATTTGAAATGTCTTGTTTAGGATCATGAGTTTCCATTACGTTGTTTATGATTTTGATGTGCTTTTCTTCTCATTCAGATAGGAAACACATGTAAAAGTTGGATAATTGATTGAATTGAGAATGACGCAAACACAGTCTTTGATAATATTATAAGCTTATTCAGTTTAGAAGATTTCAGTGTGTTAAACTTTTCATGGAACAGCTAGGAGTCGAACCTAGGACCTCCCATTTGCTGTTGGGGTGCTCTACCATTGAGCTATTTGCCCCACTTGGTAGCCAATCCATCTTTGGTTTGGGTGTGGCTTATTTTCCAACACCCCCCCTTGAGCCACATTGTAGGTGCTCAAGGATCTTATCTTGGCCTGGCTTTGCTGACTTGGGCTCTGATACCATATTAAACTTCTCATGGACCAGCTAGGAGTTGAACCTAGGACCTCCCATTTGCTGTTGGGGTGCTCTACCATTGAGCTACTGCCCCCCTTGGTTACCAGTCCATCTTTGGTTCCGGTGTGGCTCATTTTCCAACACAGAGTCTGCTCAGAATTGTTATTTTGGGATTACATCTCCATTTGTCATGAAAGTATAAGATTTCTTGTGATCGAAGTTTCTTGATAAATTGATTTGAAGATTTACTAAAATGCCTGAGTACAAAATTTAAAAATTCAGTTTTTCAGCTTACAGAATTTCTCTCTGGGTTTATAGACCAGTCACTATTTACCAAGCAATCTTGGTGACCAGGGTATTATGTCTAACTTGGGGGGAGACCACCTGCTTAGTGAATAGGAAAAACCCAATACACTAACTTTAGGGAAACATGCAAGAGGTATGGACCTACCTGATCAGGTATCAGGCTTTTGGGTGTTTGATGTGGGTAAAAGCTGGCTCCTGCTTGGTGCAAGAACTATTGCTTATGAATTTGATAGCAGAGAATGATTTTATAGCAGTGATTTTCAGACACAAGAAGATGCTTACAAGTTACTGTAATGTCCCCATTCTCGGAATGACACCATGGTGACCTGATTCTAGCCCATCCAGCTTTCTCGTGGGTTAGATGTGGCATGATAAGGGAATGATTTTGGCCATGAGAGTAAAATTTTGTTATTAAGATGTGTTTAGGGGATTAGAGGGAATTATCCTTAATCCAATCGAAGCTTAATGTTGATCTTATTTTATCATTATCTCTTGGTCCACTTGTAAGTCAAAGCACACAAGAAGGTCAAAGCAAGCAAGGAGCTCTACTTCAAGTCAAAGCAAGCAAGAAGGTCTACTTCAAGTCAAAGCAAGCAAGGAGGTCTATTTGCAAGACCAAGCTAACAAGGAGGACAAAGCAAGCAAGGAGGTGAGTCGACCTCATCAAATCAAATATGTTTCTAGAAGATTCCCCTTCTATGGCGGTTTAGGTGACTTAAAGGAGAAGCTACCAAAAAATAGTAATTTAAGATCAAATCTGATCTCTTCCTTGGGCAGCTCAAGGAAGCTTCCAAAATAGAATTTTATAATGCTCAAAAAGGCAAAAAGGCAATCGGATCTTCCTAGGGTGGTTTGGGGAAACTTAGCCAAGAAGATATTGAATATTTTAATGGAGCAAAATCAGATCCTCTTTAAGGTGACTTGGACTAGGTGCCTTAGCCATGAAGGAAGTGAATATTTTATTGAAACAAATCTAATTCTCTTCTTAGGGCGGTTTTGCTTTGAGGCCTTATTTAAGAAGGTTTGGAAGGTTGAGAAAGACATGTTTTTGTGTTGCTATTTTCATTGAAGAGAGTTGTCTTTTGACTGAAAGTAATTTTTAGTCTATTAAAGGTGACGCTCCCTTGAATATTGTGGTATGGTGATGCTCCCATTCCACCATGTGAGATGAATTCAAGTAGAGTTCATCATAGAGCTTAAACAGATTGCTTTGGTGAAGTTTTATGTTAATGGATGATAACTTCGGTCAGATATAAATAACGAATGCTGAAAGCATCTTCAGTATTTATATATGATCAAAGATTATCCTTAATATAAATTTCTGGAAATCGAATTTATGAGCATATATATTTGTATATAAATTCGTAATAATAAAGATGCAATGAGTGCTAAGTGGACCATTCATTATCATGAGAGATGGGTTCTTGTGAACCACTACTCATGAAACATGGGTCAATGAGTTTGACTCGAAAACTACATGGTTGAATCCTGATAGCAATATCATAATAATAAAGATGTTAGAAATTCACATTGAATAAAATCAGAATTCACATAATTTATATCCGCCATGTGTGAGGGGGGTTATGTGTGTTAAATGTGTTAACCGAATGATGATCGGTTGTAGAGGAAACTCGTGCGCCCAAAGGGACACGTCCCTTGAGTGGACATGTCTCCACATGTGGAGACACGTCCTCTCAAGAGTTGCATCCCTTGAGGGCGGGTCTTCCCACATGCTTATAGTGGTTCCTTCCTTGATATGCAAACATCGAAATCAATTAATGTTCTGCAATCAACACATTCGCATTTAGAAGAAATCTGGAAATTGCAATTAGTGAAGAATTCTGGAAATTACATTTTGACTTAGAATTGTCTTACACAGAATTTCTGAACTTAGTTTATTCTTAGGTATTAGGATCCTATTTGTGGAAGATTTGATAACATTTACATGGTATCAGAGCCACGTTGTGTGAATCCAAATCAAATCAGTTTGCTCTAGAAAATTCGTATTTTTCAAAAATCGAATTCACATCACATTCTTTATAATGTCAAGTGTGATCAGATTTGAAGATCGTCTTGCAGGAGCAGACAATTTCACATCATGGAAATTTAGAATCATGATGATCCTTAGAGAGAATAAACTAGACTCACTTGTGAGAGAAAATAAAAGGGAGCCAGAGGCTGAACCTGAGAAAACTCAATGGATCAAAAACAATGAAAGAGCCATGAAAATCCTAGTAGATGCAGTTAGGGATCACATAGTGCCTATCCTAGCAAAACATGAAACTGCATACCATATGTACAAATCTCTTGAGAGTACTTATGAAATCAACAACACCTGCAGGACTCTAGCATTAAAAAGGCAAATCAATAATGCTCAGATAAACAAAGGAGAGTCCATTAATGCATACTTCATGAGGATTATTGAACTAAGGGATCAATTATCTACAATTGGATATCAGATTGACAACAAAGAATTAACTCTAATTGCTCTAGGAGGCCTACCAAACTCATGGGAGTCATTTGTTCAAGGAGTAAGTGTGAGGTCTAAACTCCCTAAGTTTGACAGGCTAAGAACTGACTGCCTTCAAGAAGAAACAAGACTTTCCACAAAAGAGAATAAACTGAAACAAATAGATGAAGACATTCATGTTCTCCACACAACATCTAATAAGAGGAGTAAGAAAAACTCATACAAGAGAGGATCTTTTAAAAGAAAAAGAAATTCCAATGGAAAGGAATCTTATAAGAAGAAAGATATCTCTCAAGTACAATGCTTTAGATGTGATAAGTAAGGTCACTATGCAATGAAGTGCCTTGATAGATCTAAACAACAAGCATCTTTTGCCAAAGTAGGAAAGACAAATTCAGATCATGAATCTGAAGACCTTGTATTCTAGGAAAGACAAATGGATATAGAGTTTACCTTATGGATGGGAAAATTCTAGCATGGCCTAAAAACTCAACTATTAAGAAAACTCAAACTATTGGTGTAAGACAAGGGTACCTTTACAAACTATGCATCAAAGTCTAAAACCATCCCATGAAGGAACTTGTAAAGGTTGTGTCTTAGGAAAGAAAATAAAACCTTAAAGGCGGATAATAGAAACCTACACCTCTAAAATTTAAGGAATTCTGCATGAGTGCTGGAATTAAGAGGGAGTTCACAAGTTGCTTGACCTAAACATTGAAACCATTCAAGAGGGCAAGAAGTTCTAGTGAGATAGAAACCTACTCCCCTAAAGTACCTGAAGAGGAACCTGCTCCTAAGATTCAGAGGGAGCATCTTGAGGAAATGCCACATGAACTACCTTCTAAATCAGATGAGAATACAAATGACAACAGCAAAAAGAGATCACTTTGGGCCAGGAAGTTGATCAAAGAAGCCAAGGATCATACCGCACCCAAAGGAACGTTCAGGGAGAGTAAAAGACCCAAGCGGTTCTCTAGCTATGTTGCTTTAATGAACAAAATCATAAACTCAGAACCTGCCAATGTTACAGAAGCCTTCAAGACATCAAGCTTGGAAGGATGCAATGACAGAGGAATATCAGTCCATCCTAAAGAATGATGTATGGGACATAGTGCCTAGACCAAAAGAGAAATCTGTTGTCTCTTCTAAATGGCTCTTCAAAATCAAGCATGCTGCTGATGGCAGTATAGAAAAACATAAAGCACGTTTCGTGGCTAGGGGTTTTTCTCAAAAGGAAGGCATTGATTATGAAGAAACATTTGCACCTGTTGCCCGTTACACATCAGTGAGAGCAGTATTAGCCATTGCAACAGCTAAAGGCTGGAAGATCCATCAAATGGATGTGAAAACTACCATCCTGAATGGAACCATTGAAGAGGAAGTCTATTTGGAATAGCCTGAGGGTTTTGTGATACATAAATCCAACTCACATGTGTGCAGGTTGAAGAAAGCTCTCTATGGACTTAAACAGGCTCCCAGGGTCTGGTATGAAATAATTGACAGCTATCTCTTGGGATTAGGATTTTCCAAGAATGATGCTGACTCCAATCTCTACTTCAAGGTAATCAAAGGTAATATGCTAATAATTATTTTATATGTTGATGACCTGCTGATAACAGGAGAAGATCACCTCATTGCTCAAGGGAAGCAGGATCTAATTTCTGAATTTGACATGAAAGACTTGGGAATTCTACACTACTTCCTAGGTTTAGAAGTATGGTAGAAATCAGAGGGCATTATACTAAACCAAGGGATATATACAATTGATATTTTGAAGAGATTTGGAATGTTGGATTGTAGACCGATGTCTACACCTATGGAAACCAACCTTCACAAATTGAAAGAAGCAGTAGCAGAATCCAAATGTGCAGATCCAACCCTTTACAGACAGATAATTGGATCCTTGATGTATCTAGTTAACACCAGACCTGATATTTGCTATGCTGTAAATGTTCTCAGCTAGTTCATGTGTGAACCAAAGGAAATTCACTTAATGGCTGTGAAACATATTTTGAGATATCTTCAAGGCACTATTGGATATGGTCTTCTTTACAAGAATGATCAACTAGATCTACATGGGTACTCTGATTCAGATTGGGCTGGAAGTGTAACCGATCGGAAAAGCACATCAGGATGTTGCTTCAGTTTAGGATCGGCTATGATCTCCTGGATTTGCAAATAACAATCTTCAGTTGCACAGAGCTCAACGGAAGCTGAATACATTGCAGCCTCATGGGAGCAAGAGAAGCAGTGTGGCTTCGTAAATTGCTTGTGGGACTCTTTGGTGAGCCCTTGAATCCTACAATTATTCATTGTGATAATCAGAGTTGCATAAAACTCTCTGTGAATCCTGTCTTTCATGATAGATCTAAGCACATTGAGATCCCCTATCATTATGTAAAAGATATGGTGGAAAGGAAAGTGATTCAGTTGGAGTATATTAGTACAAATGATCAAACTGCAGACATTCTCACCAAGCCTCTCTCCCGAATCAAGGTAGAGCACTTCAGGAAGAAACTTGGTATGGTTGAAATGTAATTTGTTATTTATGTTTGAAATACAAATTGTTTATAAATTGTACTAATATATAAAGATGTTTAATGTGTAAACTCTTTTGTCATGTGTGTGACTCCATGACTTTATGGGCCTACTCCTCCTGTGTACATTATCGAAAGGTGACGATCTTTCTGATAATGAACACTTGTATTTGACATTGTAAAGTGACGACTCTACAATGATAAACTATCATGATAGATATCATGTGACTTGATATCTGTGACATGTCATGATAGTATCTCTTGGACACCTTGATGGATATCATGAGACTTGATATCTGAAGATCATTGTGATCCTTAAGAGATAATCATGGTGGATATTTATATCCGTGGATATGCCATGAATTATGGTAGACATCATGTGACTTGATGTCAGTGCACATACCATAATAAAGATATGTTATGGAGAATGTCATCTGACTTGACACTTTCAGAAGCATACCATATCTTTTGATATCACGAGTTAGGTGATATCATTTTTTGGAAGTTATCCTCCCTAGTTAAAGAGGGAGTGTTGAATAATAAAGATATATTATGAAGAATGTCATGTGACTTGACAATATTGAGAAATCATACCATGTCTTAGATATCACGTGTTAAGGTGATATCTCTACTTATTTGATTTGAAATATCTTCCCTAGCTAAGAGGGAGTGTTAATGGATGATAGCTTCAGTCAGATATAAATAACGAATGCTGAAAGCATCTTCATTATTTATATATGATCAAAGATTATCCTTAATATAAATTTATGGAAATCGAATTTATGAGCATATATTCATATATAAATTCGTAATAATAAAGATGTTAGAAATTCACATTGAATAAAATCGGAATTCACATAATTTATATCCGCCATGTGTGAGGGGGGTTATGTGTGTTAAATGTGTTAACCGAATGATGATCGGTTATAGAGGAAACCCGTGCGCCCAAAGGGACACATACCTTGAGCGGACATGTATCCACATGTGGAGACACATCCTCTCAAGAGACACATCCCTTGAGGGCGGGTCTCCCCACATACTTATAGTGGTTCCTTCCTTGATATGCAAACATCGAAATCAATTAATGTTCTGCAATCAGCACATTCGCATTTAGAAGAAATCTGGAAATCGCAGTTAGTGAAGAATTTTGGAAATTACATTTTGACTTAGAATTGTCTTACACAGAATTTCTGAACTTAGTTTATTCTTAGGTATTAGGATCCTATTTGTGGAAGATTTAATAACATTTACATTTTAGTTGCAGATTATGACCTTGTTATGGTGGCACTTTCATCTCTACTTGCTGATAGGAGACTTTCAAGAGGTTCGTGTGGCAAAGAAGGATAATCTTGGCGGTTTCCAGCTTTAGGCATAACCAGATTATTGTTACAGTAGTCCTCAAGCAGACTTCATTATCATATCTGAAGAGTTTTTGGGCATCTATAATCTCCAGTGGGTTGCTACAGTTGATTTTTAGTATCTCCAGCTGGGCATATCATCCCACCTCACATAGCTAGGGTTTGGACTTGTGTTTTGGCACAAGTGGATGTAATTGGAGGTCTGAAATTCAAATCAGACTTGACTGTTTGTACTTCCAGCCCTCTCTATTTGTAATCAACTTCAAATCAAATAAGAAGTTGAGCTATCTTTGTTGGGTATGTCCATCTATATATTTATGTGCCCTATTTAATTGCCTAAAGTCTATGTTCAAGTTCAGTTCTTTCTATTTGTGCTTGGAATCTTTCAATCTGCATGTTATAGTAAACCCTAGTTGAAATCGAAGTTAAGAGCAAATCAGAATTTTCAGACCAACACAGGAGAAAAATTTCAGTTTGAACCTGTAAGGGTTCTTACAGTTACAGAGACAATACATCAATATTACCAACATATGTAAGATTCTTTATAGCTCCATGCCAGATTTCAATCGGTGAGCAGCAATGATGTTTAGGTATGAAAGAATGTTTTTGTCACATTAAGACAGTCTAAATAACGTGTGGATGTTTTCTCATCTCTTTATGCAGGGATGTGTTTTAGTATGCTCTCTGCGTAAGAGATTAAAGAAAGAGATATGGTCTTATATCAGATAGTAAGTTGATGCTACCTAGTTTTCTCCTACATGGTGGCTATAAACATGCCTCCATGGTCATGATATATTTGGTGCTTTGGTACCACACTTTTCATCGATATTAAAGTATATATATTATATATTCATTGAGAGCCAAAAATGTAGTTTAGCTAAGGTTCTTGCTTGTGAACTAAATCTCACTGGTAAGCCATTCATTACATGTTGATAATACTCAAACAGTTTGTTGATAATGGGTAAAACTACAAAAGGATTACCGGTGGCTAATCAAAATAGTCCCATCTTTTCATATTGGCATTTCAAACTAATCTGATTGTGTACACTGCTCCCACTAGCCATATTTAACTTCTTACATGTGATGTAACAGAGGCACAACCTCTGAAAGTTTTGCTGTTAGCTCACCTTTTCTACGGGATCAACATAAAGCTTTTGTTTCTGCAAGTCCTTCAGTATAATATTTCTAGTAGTAAATGCAATTGTGCTAACTGCTACCTATATATTCATATGCTGGTATTGCCATCACAAATTTTAAACATTTATTAATAATATGGGTGTTGATAAGAGACATGATGTTTCCATAGTCCATATAAGTGGTTATGAGTACTTCTGGATGTAATCATGTAAGAGTTTTTTACATAAAAAATGGGGTGTTTTCAACTCACTTTTTAATTTAAAAAATGTCTTCCTTTGTAGTCTTATTTAGCTAGAGAAAGGGATAAAAGGAGCAAACAAAAGCATGGCAACAAGAAGTGGATCTACAAATGCTCCTGAAAAAAAGTCAAGCAAGGCCGAGAATGAATTACCAGCTTTTAGTCCAGAAAACCTCCAGAATAACATGAGAGTTATCTATTACAGGTTTATTTCTTGCATTGCAACTTTATTTTATATATTTTATCATTTTCTCTTAAGAAGTGAAGTACTGCAAACAAGTAGACTAGAAATGTCTTATTTCCATTATCTGCCCAATTGAAATTTCACTTGAAGAGCTCCAGGTTGAGCTTCCATTTGGGCAAAAGTCCTTTTAGACAGACTAGCACTGTTCCTCTTGCAGAGCTCCAGTGCTAGAGTTTGTTATTGACATTAAATCATTGTCATGTAAAAATTATGACATTGTTGTTAATTGTTTACGCTTATTTAAAACTTAAAATTTTTCAGACACATACAGTTACCCTTATGAAACTAGAAAATAGAAGATAATTGTTAAAATAGACTTCACAATAATACTAGATACAACCAAACACATTAATGGAGAAAATCATAAAGCTCTATTTTAGGAAGTTGTTTCGATCTGCTAATTGAGGGACAGTTAAGCATTTTTATAATCATTGTTTGTATATCCTCAAATACCACATTAAATGAATGAGGGAGTATGACTTCCTTTTAGAAAAATTTAGAATTTCTATTTTGTGACAATTGACGTTAGGAGCAACACTAAAGCATTCAGACTATTTAGCTCTGAGCTATGTAACGTTAGGACACGGGCTATACAGCACCTTCTCAGAACTGACATAAATTTCTGATTGATAACAACTCATTTACTGTTTTTGACTCTAAAGTTTATCAATGTCGGTTAAATTTACAAACATAGTTTGTGTTGGTCTTGGCCCTCAATTGTGCTACTTTCAAATTCTAGACTCTAGCTGAATTTTTGATTGAAATAGGCAATTGCTGGGATTATTTCACATAAATTTATACAAAATTCCAGACATCACCTCAAACACTTGATAAAGTTATATTTATCAAGACATTTCCTTTCTAGAAATGTGATTGCCATGATTTTTATAATCCTGTTAAGCAGCTACCCTACCTTACTCAAACACAAATAAATCTCAAAAACAATCAAACAAGTCCCTTGTCTCTTTAGTGTGTAATAAGCATCAAGAAACTCATTTTTACATATACACCTTATCAGTCACGTACGTGTAAGTTTTCTTTTTTAATATGTAAATGGCACTACTGCAACAACCATGTAATTGCACACTTCCATATTATGGTAGAAATGCACAACTAGAAATATAAAGTAGCAAAACATAAAATCTACCAGCTTGAGTCCCAACCTGTTTTCTTTTGAACCTCTCTGGCTTATATTCAATATATTAAATAAACAACCATGTGTTTTGAATTTAATAACACAATATACACTGTCTACTAAGAGCTCAAACTCTCAAGTCACCAGGACATTGGGCCTGGTGGTTAAATCTTGAATCCTTAGTTCGTTACCTTCCAAATCCTTCAATTGGCATTCATCCTAGTGTATCACTATTCCATGATCAAATGGGTAGGCAACTTTTAGCAACTGATACCAAGTGATCAATTATGTTTGAAGTGTAGGAAAACCACTTGGAACCTGCTTAAAAACAGGCAGACTTATATCTTAAACAAGAAATTATTATAAGCACAAACTAAATCTGTGAAACTGAATTAAAAGCTTGAAAATAGAATACTAGAATCAATCTGGTATAGTAACACTATATTTATAAGCCCCTCAAAGCTTCTCCAATGGAGTTTGCATAAGATTTCTCCTTCTAACCTTAACAATTATAAAGGGAGGAAGCACCTTTGTTTATAGTAGTAGAGGGAGGTAAGGTAGGTCAATGTGACACCTAGGCCTCCATATGAGTAAAAATCTAACATGTGCAAGATGCACACATCAGCCTCCAAGTGATTATTGATGTACGCGCCCACCAAAGTTGTCTATTAGCACACTTACAAGTGAACATGTTTGCACTGATGAGCAGACACGTGCACACTTAGATCATTGGTTAGAAAACCAAGGTTGAGTTTATTTACCTTTTTCTAATATCCTAATTACCTAAGGACCTAAGTACATTTAAAGACATGCCCACGAGGTGTAGACCAAATGATCGAGCTATTGAAAGACACAGATAGTAGTCACAGGACCAATTCCCGAACTTCAACTGTTGCATGAGTAAGGGCAGCTCATGTGGCTGGAGATTATAGGGGCTGAGTAAAATAATTAGGGATTCACAAATGGGGTCCTGCTAGTGTCAATTCCTTCCTACCAAATTTTTTTTGAACTTAAAGACATAAGCTAGGTATATGGTCACACCAACAATTTCCTTGTTTGCTTATTCATAACCATTCATCATGATAAATGCATAATTGAAAGACATTCTTATTTTGTAAGGATCTTGTAAAAACTTTTGGAATCATGCATCTTATATTACTTTATATACCACAGGAAAGCTTAAAACGGATATCATTTTTTTGTGCCACTCTTCCAAAAAATGCTACAAGAGCTATAATTTATTTCTTTCTTAAATGTTACAGATTGATATCATCTTCCTTAAGAGAGGGTTGTCTCTTGAGTTTTAATGGGAATTTGTGTTATTAGTTTATTAAGTCCAGTTTGTTTCTTCAATTCATTAATGTTTCTATTGATTGGTTCCTCCACTCAAATGCTCCTTTGATGCCCCTCTTTACCTTTCCCTCTTTGTTGATGTGTTCAATGAATTTGTTTGAGAAGACAAACCAACAATGCATTCATATCACTTGAACCTCTCAACCCCAAGATAGCTTTCTATGTCTATCATTCCTTACAAATTGTTGACGACACCATTATCCAATAGACTATCTCCAACATCATTAGATGTATGGCTTGAGGATTCGTCTTGCCAATCAAGGGTTTGTTATAATTACAAGTTGAGATAGATCATCATAGTCTACGCAATGATAATATTTTACAATGTATTTTATCTCTAGGAGGCAAAGAATGATGAGCGTTTTTTAAGGTGTTATTTGTATAGCAAGATTTGAAGGAGGTATTACTCATGAGTTCTCTATGCATTTTTGTGCCATTTTGATTAGAGGTTCTTGGTCCCTTTCGTCAAAGAGTTTGCCACTTTTAGGTGAAGGGCACCCTAGGTTTACCAAGTTGATTGTATACTTTTAGCGCATCTTATATTTTGGCTGTGCTAAGCATTCTTTGGGTATCATTGATTCACACACAAATACACATAGGTTGATTGTCTGATTTTAGAGCATTTTTAAGGTGTCCTTTGTATTGCAAGATTTGAAGGAGGTATCACTCATGAGGTTCTCGATGCATTTTTTTGCCATTTTGATTAGAGGTTTCTAGTCCTTTTCCTTACATTTTTAAGGTGTCCTTTGTATTGCAAGATTTGGAGGAGGTATCACTCATGAGGTTCTCGATGCATTCGTTTGCCATTTTGATTAGAGGTTTCTAGTCCTTTTCCTTACATTTTTAAGGTGTCCTTTGTATTGCAAGATTTGGAGGAGGTATCACTCATGAGGTTCTCGATGCATTTTTTTGCCATTTTGATTAGAGGTTTCTAGTCCTTTTCCTTACATATTTTGCCACTTTTAGGTGCAAGGTACCCTAGGGTTACCAAGTTGATCATCTACTTTTCACACATCTTAGATATTGGTGGTGCTAATAAGCACTCTTTCAATATCATTAATTCACACACAAATACATACAAGTCCAAGAGATGATGTCTATTCTTGGATGTTGCTAGTAGGGTGCCTCAGCCCTCTCACTCTCATACTAGGCTTGCTGATCTTCTTATTTTTAGTCACAAGGGCCATCTCGTTATCTTTACCTAAAGCCTAGCCAATGGCAGTAGACCCTATTCAAGATTTAGATCCTATTTTCAAAGATTGCGTGAGTGATCTAGTTGATGGCCTTGGATTAGTATGGTTCCACAAAGGTTTCTTGGTGGAGGAGGTCCATAAATGCTTTGAGAAATTCCCCCTTAGTGTCATTCCCCAAGGGAAATATGTTAGAAATGCTGTTTGGTTGAAATGTTTTGTTGAGAATGACACATAGGGTTCAATAGGGCAAGCATAGGGATAAAAAGTGTCAAGCTCCTTCATCGGTGCGATACATTCTAGTATCAGGGTTGGATGTGATGATTATAGGGAGATTGTGTTGCTTGGTATACTTAGGCCCATTTTGATAGGGGAGAATACGATCTTGTCGAGAAAGTAGCTAGATCCACTCACCCCAGTTGTTACAATTGATAACATTGCCTTGGGGAAGAAGAATGGATCAAAGTTGTTGTCAGCCTCGTCAAAGAATCTACCACGTCCACAATAGATGTGTGGTACTTTGGCCAAATAGTGAAAGAATTGTGCTTTGCCAGTGACAAGACCTCATTCAAAAATGAGTAAGTTTTTGCTCTGGATGCTTAGGCCAATCCTAGTGGGGTAGCTAAGTTACCGGGCAAACCATTGTATCATGACGTATAGCTGTCCAAGCTCTTGAGGTGAATATGTTGAACAAATTCTGTGCCCTTTATGTGTGTACATGCATTGGCCCAAGCCGTTAAACTAGACGTTTTAATTCAACTAGAAGGGGCCTAAAGGGGGCATGCATTGGGACTTTTGGATGTCAATATACAAGGCTTGGAGATTGGTATTATTGGAAATGCATAGATAGGACAATTTGGGATCATTGAGTATTTTGTGCTAACTAGTTTTAGGACATTGTAGTTTTCTTTCTTCCTTTGGAGGATTGTTGGCCTTGAATGCTAATATAGATTCTAGGGGGAGCATGTTGCTCCTACTTTGGATTGCCAAGTCGTCTTGCTAGCTTGAGGCATTCATGTGTGGATATTACTTGTGGATCATGATGACGTTGATGTTCCTTCCTCTTCTTTGAGCTTGAAAATAGATAAATGACAGCTGTGATCTATAGCTTTGGTCTTAGTTGGATCTTTGTTTCCTTCAGATTTCCTCCTCTCACATGGCTATTTATAGGAGTACTTGGATTGTATGACTAGGGCTTACTTGATTTTGGGTTCATCCTCTTCTGTTATGTATATATTGTTTGGAATTTTGAATACTTAGTACCCTTTATGCAACTCTTGGGGCTCTTTTTTACCCTAATACTCAACTATTGTGTCATGCTGTACTTTAGATTCTGTTGACCTGGTTTGGTCATTAATTGTTATTAGTTTTATTTTTTTCTACAATTTGGTCATCTGTTGGCAGTAATAAAATTTATTTCTCCACTTGGTCATTAGTTCACATAAATATAATTTCTTTCTTCCTTTCTTCTGTGAATTTAGTTCCACTTTTTTGACTCAAATATGATACAAGTTTCTGAAAACTCAAAATTCACCCTTTCTTTCTTAGATTCACTTTGAAAAACTTTTTCTGTGATATTCAGATTTCTAATTCACTTGAAGATTGATTGTCAGCATATGTTGGATTCTGACCGGTACAATCGGTTTGTGTTTTTAACTTCTTTGAATTGGACAGAAATTATTAATTCTGTAGATGAGTAAATAACAGAATACATGGCATTGGCTATATGTAAGCCATATGTTCCCTAGGAAACATATCATTCGACAAACAAAAACATGCAATCTGGAAATGAGTGTTTTCATTTTCTAGATTGGTTTTTGGAACGTTTCTTGAACACCATATCATCTGTGATTGTACTGATTTTTTGGTTGCTTATTATTGCTATTAGTTAGTTCTTCCAAGACAAACTCTGCTTCTGGTTTGTTTATTCCGATGCAACATGGCTTTTCAATTCAAGCATCATTTTAACTTGGATTTGTTTAGAGTGTTTGTCTTATATTTTGAATCTAACTTCTCTTACACATCATCAGTAAGCTTGGGATTTTGATAGGCATACTAATTTGTGTTGTTTTTGCTATATTTGTTAAATCTGTCAGTCTGTTTTGTTTGAAAGGGTACCCAAAAGTAGCACATGCCGTTTTGGGTGGGGTTTTAATAATTTTAAATAAGCTCAATATCCAAATTCCTTGCCATTTAAAGATGAAAACAAGTCTCCCCATCTAACTGGTTTAAAGATCTTATTTGAAAGTTAATTGAATTTCATTATGTGATCTATCTGTTTGTGAATGTGGCTTGATATTTCAAATGTTATCTCTCCATCAATGTTCTAACAGAAGTTATTGATTAAGTTTAGGACGTATTTGATATTTGATGCTGTGGCTCAAGATGTTTGATACATTTTAAAGGTTTTTATTGTTTAAGTCTTCCTACATGGGTAATGGTTGGCTGTCATGGTTATATTCCAGGTAGCATCATATTTTAATGAATGCAAACTGATGTTGACAAATTTTGCAGCCGCACTTTTTTGTCCATTATGGCTGGCGTGGTTGCAGGAATCTTGGGACTTACTGGTTGGAAGGGTTTTATATTCTACTTCATGATCATGATTCTTACTTCTCTTGGGGTCATTGTGAAAACCAAATTTGATATTCATGAATACTTTGACTCATGGAATCGTGTTATATTGGATGGAATATCTGGTGGACTTATGGTATCTCCCTTTTCCTTTTGTAGAAAATCATATTAATTATCGTTCATTTGTGTGAACTGTTTATAAATACATGTTTGCATCAAACGTTTAATTGTTTTTAGGCAATTATGTGTATGCCATAGATTGCATTTTCTTTGTGTAACACTTGACTCTAATACATTGTTGATGTTTCCACTTTTTAATATTAATCACTTACAGCTATGTTTACTCTCTACGTGCATTGGTATGAGTTAGTGACATTTGTGGATTAACCCTTCGTAATATTATGTATCCTGATTTGACTCTGTGTTTGGCTCAAATTCTAGATGGTATGAAAGTTCTAAGGTTTTATCCTAAGGATTGCAGAACTGGTCCAAATATATTTGTCGTGGCTAGGGCATCCTTTTAGAAGCTGCAAATGCATCCATAAATTAGATGTTTCATCTCCCATGATTTAGAGGATCGAGCCAAGTTTCCAATGTAGTTTTTTTGCAAGCAACTCAGTTTTCAGTCTGCTGTCTGTGGATTAGAGCATTTTCCTGCAACTTAGAATTTTCAACATGCCTTTTCTGCAAATTAGAGTGTACCGTAATACTGAAAACCTCTTCAGGATTATAATGCTGCTGTCGCCAACCCCTAACATGTGAGGTAAACCAAGAAGTACAAGTGCAACAACCCTTTACACCTTAGACCATGCTAATCCTTATTTCCTTTTGAGTGACCTAGGGAACTTTTGTGGCTTGGGCCATAGCTTTTCAGAAAAGGATGGCCCCTTCTTCTCACCATGAGCATGCCCCATTGGGGTTTTTCTACCTACATGTACAATGTGCTTTTTCAGCAACTGTATGCTTATTTCCTTTTCAATTAGAGTGCTTTTCTTATAAGTTTTCAATTTGACAGGTGACTGCATGTTTTTTTTTGCTTAATCAAGTGAGGAGTAAGGGTCTTATCCCTTTCTATTACTTTGAAAGACTTTTACATTCAGATTAATTCCCTGAGGATGAGCAGAAGTATAACCCAGATACAATATTCATTCCGATACAAAATGACTGGGTGTTCTAGCTATGAGTGACTACAGACAAAATGGATGAATGGGCAAGCTGTGGATACTACAGACAAAATGGTTGAATGGCCAAGTCATAACAACCTTCTATGACTGGCCTAGACTTCTGTAAACTCTAGCCTATATGAACTATAACTGTATGTATGCCTGGGCCATTACATAATGTCAACATTGATGAAATTGGAACCGTAGGTCCTGTTCTTCAACTTTTCCAGTCCAGTCTATTGCTGCAGGAATTTGATGGCATTTGCTGCGTTGGCTGTATTGAAGGATTCCTAGAGTGAGGAAGATTTTTCTGGTCCACAGAGCTCCGTTGCTTTAATAGTGGGGCTGTAGAAGCTCATTGCGCCTTTAAGAAAACCCTACTCTCCACCTCCTGTGTGAGTGCCTGCAACCTTGATTCTATAGTACAAACTGCTTGAATGGATGCAATCCCATAGAATTCCGAACTAGTAACTGGGAGGGATGTGATGGCACCTGGCACTGCTTGATTCACCACTTCCTCCAAGCCCAATCTATTTTTCTCCCAGATATAATGTCTACCTAGGGCTTTTGTTAGCTCCTTGTCACCTGTGATGACAAAGATATAAATATTTGAAACAAACATGGATGCGATTGCGTTATTCACCCTGTGGCGGACCACACCTTTGACAAATCCCAACCAAGGACCTCTCTTATGGCACTGCAGATATTGCCACCTTAATAGAAGAAAACCTTTCTCATTTTTGGCCCCTTTGATCTCACCATCTCACCCAAGAATACCATCTGTTGCTGCTCCCCACCCAGCTGAATGCATGTCTCCATTTGTCCCCTTCACTGGGTTCTTGAATATTAGACCTGATGAGGATGCAAGTGTCGTGGGAGAAGAGTTATGCTCTTGGCAGTAGATAATGTGTGTTAAAATTGCAGTCTTAAGTGTGCTAAAATGAATGCTTGATACTGTTCTAGCATGTAAACATTAATTCTATGGTATGCCAATTGTTGATCCCATCTCCCATTTCGGTTAATGATAGTGCCATCCCATGAGATCTCATCATTATAAACGATGTTTTATCAATCCCAAATTGTCCTTAGGTTCGGCCAACAGTTGAGATTATCTCCTATAATGAGTTTCTTTTCATCATCTATCCCTTGATTTGATAGTTTGCTACTTTATTTCCCTCATGGTAGCGGTGTTTAACTGAGAATTAGGAGAGATTATCAAGTATGTCCTATGCTTTGCTTAGAATGTTGTTTATTCTCCAATTAGACGATTGCTCTTTCAGATGCAAAGTATTATTGCCATTGAGTCACCTTCAATCAAGGTTGAATCTAAATTGCAGGATTTAACCAATTGGAGACCAAGTATGAAGGCTTCAGCTTCTGCTTCATTGTTTGTTCTGGGCTCTAGCTTTTTGGAGGCTGTTTTTATCATGTTTTCATGTGAGTTTCTGATTATGCTTCATTCTTCTGACTTACAAAGTGTATATAGATCAACCACTTGGTTATGCAGAGAAGAGAAAATATCATACAATATGCTACTTCAAAAAGGTAATGTATGGTAAAGCAGGCACTCATTGCTTACTCACTAAGAATGATAAATATTCCCTTTAAGAATGGATTTAAGAGTCCTTAAGAATGACTTTGAAGAACTTTCATATGACAGAATCTTCATTTTTCAATCCGAATGAATGTGGGAAACTATCAAAATGCTTAGATAAAGGAATGCAAACCAATGGGATAGACATGGAGCTGCTACCCTAGGAAGGGAAACTGGTAGATGTCGTTTCCTATTGGCAACTGGTTGGTAGTTTGATTTATCTGACCATAACTAGATAAGATATCTTGTATCCAATCGCTGTGTTGTCCTATTTACGATCAGTCCTAGACAGTCATTGGAAAGCTGTCTTATGAGTGTTGAGACTTGAGATACATGAAAGGTGTTAGAATATTTTTTCATTGATGTCAAGGTTGAGCAGGTTGCTTCTGTGCTTGAGCTGCTTGAGCTACCTGCCTGTGTGTTCAGCTGCCTAATTGTGTGCTTGAGCAATTTGGCTGCTTGCTTGAGCCGGTTGGGTGCCTGCTTCAGCTGCTTGTTTGTCTGGCTGTGCAGCTTGAGCTTCTTGGTTGCCTACTTGAGCTGGGTGGGTGCCTGTTTGAGCTGGGTAAGTGTCTATTTCACCTGTTTGTTTGTGTGTTTCAGCTGCCTGGTTGTCTGCATCAGCAGCTTACTTGTCTTCTTGTCAACATGTCTTATGCCAAGTCAGCTATTCTATGACAGCATTGTGTCGGATTGAAAAGTCTATCAAGTAAGCGTTGAAAGGTGGCTTCATGTTGATAGGTGGTAGCAAATTTCTTCTTTGGTCTGACATCTCTATTTCTATTGAAGGCGGCCAATGTTTTGGCACTTAAAAGGCATTGAAAATCCTTATAGTGTCGGGTTTATCTATTGAAGTGGCTTCAGAAAATATATATATTGGGCGGCTTTGTATCAAAATTCATTTTTATCGGGCCTTTCATTTTTAGTAAGTGTCAGCTTGTTTGAATGCTCTGGGCGGCTTTGTATCGAAAGTCATTTTTATCGGGCCTATCATTTTTATTAAGTGCCGGCTTGTTTGAATGTTGTATTGCGGTAGAGGCGGCTAATATTTACTGAATATGCGTTGGCTCTTATTTTCCACCGTTGAATTCATTTATTGACGGCTACAGGGAACCCAAAGAACCCAAAGAAAATCCTGAGTAAAATAATGGTGGCGGAAATTCTTTGAAATCGTGAAGTTCTGGGCGGCTAATATCTTTATGCCAGTGACGTGGAACGTAATGCAGACCCTCTGTTCTTTGTCGTTCTCTCAAGGAGATTAATAATTAATGAGATTTGAAACATACCGTTTACCTTTATTCTTGTGAAGACTGGATAAACTTTAGTATCGTATTCAGTGTTGAAGGATATAGCGATGAGGACGTTTTCTATAATCTGATGAATATGCTGTATGTTGTATATCGCGTGAATGGCGATGTGATTATTCAGATGATTATTATTTTTAATGAGGCAGCTCTTTATATGTCTGCATATCGAAGTCTATGGTGAAGTTGTCGATGCCTTCATTTATCCTGTTGTGAGTATGCAGTTTTGGTGAGATTTTGGAAAAGGGACAGCATCGCTCATTTATTCTATGTTATGAGTAGGACGGCATGTTATAAAGTCGGGTGTGTTGTGTATAAACAAAAATCTGAAGTTGACTGGCTGAGATGTGAAGGGTGACTGATAATGAGCTGATATAGCGGAGTTAACTGTATAATTTTCAGGACATTTCCGGCTTCATAACCGTGGTCTTGATTTTAACTATATACTTCTGACGGGATTAATTTGGCAGTGATTTGAATTATTCAAGGCGGTGAAGGATAGAAATTTCCATTTCGATTCTTAGGCAGTGCCATAAAAATCTGAGAAAAGATCTTTATAAAAATGTAAGTGTTATGGCAGAGTCGTGACTGATTATGGCAGAGAAGGCTATTTTTGTGGAGTTATATGTTTTAAATTCTGAGTGCTTCATTCAAATCTTTAGTGTCATATTTTATTTCTGACCGACTGTTTATAAATTGATACTGGGCGGCTAAACAAAAGGAGAAGTGAATATCAATTTATTGTTGAGACAACTCTTCCTATTCTGATTGCTATTGTGAATTGAGAAATATGAGTTTTGTGCAAGTTCGATATGCAGCAATGAGAGCTCTTCATGTATAGTGCCGATGATTTAAGATTTCACGTCTGCTGTATGTGTTTTTACATTCTTCTTGGATGTGTGCATGAATAATAGTTTGGCTCTAATGTGGGATCTGAGTACTTAATATTTTACAAGGGAGCTGTGTTGAAGTCGTCATGTTCTAATCATTATGGTGCAGTCTTTATGTTCTATGATTGAGAGTTTGTTGAGGTAGTATTCAGTTTGCAGCAGTACGTTATAGTGGGTTGAACTGAGCAATCAGCTACAGCAGTTTATGGGCATATCCATATATGATGTTGGGTGTTGTGAATCAGATTAGACTAATGTGATTGAGAGCCTCATCAGTTTCTTTTTGCAAGCGTATGTTACTTTTCAGAAGTTGGAGTTGGTGCTTTGGTGTTTTTGGAGTTGGTGCTTCGAAAGAGAGTTGGTGCTCTCGGTGGGTTGGTGCATCTAAGTAATCTGGGTTGGTGCCCATTATTGATAATAAAAGAAATATCTTGCCATGGTTTTTTACCCGAAAGGGTTTTCCACGTGAAAAACAGTGTTTATCTTGTATATGGTGTGTTATGTTGCTTTCAGTGATCTGATTTATATGGTTTGTGAGGTTTAAAGTTTAAAAAAGTCTGAAATACTGATTCACCCCCCCCCCCACCCTAGGTGTTATGTTGCTTTCAATGATCTGATTTCTGCAACATAACACCAGGGGGGCCAGGGGGGCGGGGGCGGAGGCGGGGGTGCGATCAGTATTTCAGACTTTTTAAAACTTTAAACCTCACAAACCATATAAATCAGGAATCAGATCATTGAAAGCAATATAGCACACCATATGCAAGATAAACACTGCTTTTAACATGGAAAACCCTTTCGGTTAAAAAACCACAGCAAGATATTTCTTTTATTATCAATAATGAGCACCAACCCAGATTACATAGATGAGCACCAACCCACCGAGAGCACCAACTCTCTTTCGAAGTGCCAACTCCGAAAACACCGAAGCACCAACTCCAGACTTCTGAAAAGTAACATACGCTTGCAAACAGAAACAAAACAAGCTCTCAATCACATTAATCTAATCTGATTCACAACACCCAACATCATATATGGATATGCCCATAAACTGCTGTAGCTGATTGCTCAGTTCAACCCACTATAACGTACTGCTGCAAACTGAATGCTTCCTCAACAAACTCTCAATCATAGAACATAAAGACTGCACCACAATGACAACTCTAGACTTGAGGGCTAGGTTACAAAAATAATAGTTACACTTTACGATATTGTTTCAATCTTGGTTCAGCAGCTTGTGTTGCGGTAAGAACCCGATTTGCTTTTTCAATGAATGAGACACGGTACAAAGCTACAGTTTAGAATGTTATGCTATCCGGTTGATATATTTGCAAAGGGATCTTGGTCTTCAGGCAGTTGAGAGCAGACAAAAATCTATCTTGATATTCAAAGTGTTTAAAGATTATGAAGAATATTGTGCTCTATGCTTGCACCGTTGATTTAGCTAAGAGGTGGTATGGATTAGGTAGGTTGAGTTGGTTTTCAAACTGAAATAGAAGCAGCTGACAGATAATTCATCACTCTTGGTTTTGAGAAGTTTGGGTACTAAGAGATGTGGAGTGTTAGAAAACAATGTTGTCAGTGTACTTTGTATTTTACATCTTAATGATGAGTTAAAGGGGTTTACAACTTAATGTTCTGAACCTAATATTTAAGAATGTCTTATAAGTTATATCTGGACTTCCAATTGTTGCATGAGTGATAGTCACAAGTGTTTTCCGTGTATAGGGAACCTTGTAGTGATAAATTCTTCGTATTGAAATTGATAGATTAATTCTTCCTAATCACTTGTGTCCTTGTTCGTTGACGTGTGCTTGGCTTGATTCTACGGACAGATTAATCCAATTATCAAGGTGCTTTGTGTGCAAGACTTACAAGTTGAGATGCACAATACAATGATAAAACTGGTGTCTTCTTCAACCTGTGCGATAGATTCTTCCTTTTCTAAGGTATTATTGATTTTAGTAAAGGTGGTGACTGGTGATCGTGAGAATTATCCATGTATAACAGCCTTGTTTGACCTAGTGTGAATAGCATAAATATCAAGGGCTCTTAAAGTCAAGCTCTGAATTAGGTTCCTTGGTATATACTGGTCAATCAAATGCATACTTTGGAAATTTGGTCCCATGGTGCATGAAATCAACTCAGGCCATAACAACAACAACGACAACAACAGAAGATGTGCTATATAGAGTATTGAAAATGAAATAATACCAACCTAGAAAAGATGTAATAACATGTGCCTATAATTTTTACTTATATTTGCTCTATATATAATGCGTGGAGGAATATTTGATATTTGACAAATTGAAGAAGTCCTTTATGGGGGAATACCCTTCCAAAATGATTATTTACACTCGTAAACATTCTAAAATGTAAATTAACCTTACTTTCCAAATGAGCATCCCTTAGAATTATGACATTGGCCCTGTGGGATTAATGATAGTATTTCTAAACAATAAAAAATTCCAGCAGAGCTTCCATAGAGTAAGCTGGTTTTCTTTGAGAGCAGACGTGGGGCATTAGGAGATGTGTAAAGGGAACGTTAAGTTTCTTAAATGCAAAATATCCCAGTAAAGACAATCCCTCTGCTGTATTAAATTTTTTTCCTAGAGGAGATCTATTAAATTAAGTATCTATTAATTCTTGATAATTTATAGTCACAAGTCAATGCTTCCGACATTTCTGATTATTTTCCTTTGTGCTGCTCATGTTCTTCCACTGAAAGTTTCCTTTGCAGGTTAAGCACTTCACTGCTTTAAAGAAGGATGTCAGCTATGCTGTCCTTCAAGTGAGGGAAAAGTCCAAATAGGTCTTGCTGCAGAGTCCAGTGTCAGACACCTCTTTATACTCCCAATGCAGAAGACTGGAAATGGACTGCTATTCTTGCTTAAGTTGCCCAATGTTCATTGAACTCAAATTCTAAAATTCTTGTCTTACCAAGCACATCACACCTGAAAAAGATCCATTTATACCTTCTACGAATGTGATGGTTAGAACTTATAGTCCTATATCTAACAAGGATCTCACAAGTCATCACCAATAACAGTTTTAACCATCCATTTCCTGGTGAAGAATGCACCTTGTGCTCTAATGTCAATAATACTCAGACTGCTTGCTTGTTGCCATGCATTTACTGCCTTCATGATGAATTTTTTTTGCAGAATTCCAATGTGTAAGGGTAAAATATGTCATCCGATACCCTATGGGATTATAAAATTGGGTTGGATCATTTAATTCACTAGCCATCTAATTTTTTTTTCTTTATTCCTTTAAACTTTTACATGTCATCTGCATAATAACTTAGAAAATTTTGTTGTTTGGGAAAGTTGTGTTTTGAGAAAATGGTTAAAATTAAAATAATAACACTAAGGCCACAATTGCCAGATTTTTCTTATTGTTTTCAAATAAATCTATGTTCTTATGCTATATTGAAGTTTTCTAAATTATAATCAGATAAAGTGATAAACTATGGCTTACAATTTTTTTTTCTTTTGCAGTCATTTGTTCTCTTCTGGACGTATCCTTTGGTTTGTAACTTCAGATCACAAGAAAAAAATTGCATAAAATAAATGAATTTCTTTTAATTATCGATATTTTTATATAATGTTTAGCCATGTTTTATTTACTTTTGCCACGGTTTCTTTAACATATCCCAGATTTGCTTATGATATTGTGCATATATTTTGAAGTATCTGATTTGCCATCGCATTCCAAAAGGGCGTGACAAAATTACCTGAAGCAGTAAGCTGAAGGATTTATTTAAGCTTAAGGATTTATTGTAATGACACAGTTTTCTCTGGAGCATATGTGCAGAGTGGGAGTTTTTTGTAACCTTTTATATTGGACAATGGAAAGTGGAGTCATGCAGGTTTTATTGGCAGATAATTGCGGCTACTAGTATAAAGACGCATATTCTCTCCTTTCATAGTTACCTAAAAGTATCCCCCAATCTGAAAGATCACAGGTTTTGCTTGGAAGGATGAATATTTTACAAATTACCTATTTCCATTTCTCTGCAGATGCATGTTTCTGATTTGTCCGTTGTCCACGGATAGAAATTCCAAATCATTAAAACTGAAAATGAGTTCCGAATAATTTTTACATCATCATTTTGACTTTTTAAAATTGATTTAGAGGTTTTTTCTTTCTTGCCTTGTCCATTTCTTCTGATTTCCATTAAACTCTACGTCAGTGGGTATGTCAATGCTAACAGAAGTCATGTTAGGTGCTTGTGTGGGATTAACATTTACACCTATTGGTAGTGTTGATAACCTGAGGTTAATAATAAACATGGGGTTTTTTTCTTCGAAAACCTTAAGTTTAGTGACATTTAGAAAATAGGTATGTGATATCAGATATACTTAAGAGGATTACTGTGAAATGGCTTGATGAAATATACTATGTATTGACTCTGTTTCTTAATGGATAAGTATTTGGATTGAAATTTGGTTTTCTTGTATCGTTAAAGGACTTAGGAGATTAACTCTTCACTTCAATTTTTCTGAATTGTGGAAAAAAGTCTAACATGTATCGAGTCTATTGACTTTGTTTCTCCATGGAAAGTTATTGGATTGAAATTTGGTTTTCTTGTATCATCAAACAACTTAGAAGATTATCTTTTCACTTCAAGTTTTCTGAATTGCGGAGGAAAGTAAAATATAAGTGGGTCCTCTTCAGCTATTATTTGTCTTTGCGAGCTTAATACGTTATAAAAATTACAAAGATATTTTATTAATGAATCAATATTGTAATTTACTTTAAAAAGCTGGAAAGAAGCTTGTAAAATCTTTACCAGAATAGGAAAGAAAATGAGTAGGGAGGTTGAAAATAGAAAAGTAGATCTATTTTTAAGATTTAAGAGTGTTTTGCAAGTTTCCAATGTGTTTGGAATATTTTATAATAAATGTTGTATATTATAGAAATAAATCTATGTTTAGAGAACTTTTTAACTCTTTTCAAGCAGGAATTTATGTACATGTTTTGCTGCAATGCCCTTCTTGTTAGTTGTTCAAAGTGTGCAAACATGTAGTAGTGATGATTTTGTTATGTTAAGATACAATTTAATAATTCAAATTGAGTATACATATTTCTATTGATGATAGATTTTACCATGTTAAATATAAAATTCATTGTGTGACCCTTGTGTTACAAGGCTGTTTAATATTTTATCAGTAGATTTTCAAGTTGGAGAGATAGATTGGCATAGATCATTTGAATTTCAATCTTGGGGGGTCCGAGTGGGGGGGGAGAGGGGGACGGTGTTAGAGAAAACAAGACAACGCAACTTCTAGATGGAATTAATAATTACATGTCTGCAAGTGTGGGAGAGAATATTGAAAGATAGAGAGGCACCAGGGAGTAAATTATGGGCATGAGTGCAAAGCCAAAAGATATGTTTTATAAACAAAATGGGCAAGTGGGCAGAGGGGAAACAAATTTAAGATGGTTACCAATGGGAAGTTTAACATGGAGAACTTCCCATGCTAATAGTTCAGATTGAGCACTTGCTTTAGACTTCCAAATTTGGAAGCCGAGTTTGTTCCACTTGGATTGGAGAAAGGTATAATTCCACTTCCCATTGAGATGGGGTGAGATGGTAATTGGGGGAAGGAGTTGTTTATAAATGGTTATACGGGGGAAAAAGCAGATGCTGCGAGCATTAGGCCATCTCCAACCATTCAAGAAGTTAGCATGACAATCTAGGGACAACAAATTACAAAGCTTAGGTGTAACTAACTGTTGAATTTCTAGAATTGGTTTCTTGTCAAAGGATGAGAGATGGATCTTTAAGAGGTGGCCATGATTTCCATTGGAATGTGGGTCTCAAAAAATTTGAATACCTTTTATAAAGAGGTGTTTACCTTTGAGTCTCTTAATTGTACCTAATGGATTGCCATTTTGTTGAGCCAACCAATTCTACCAAATAGAAGAATGAGGAAAGTGTAGGCCATGATTGAGGGATTGATCAAACCAAATGAGTTTTTTTGAGGTGATCTACCAAGCTTTCTAAATAGAATTGAAGGGAGTAGATCAACGGGGTTTGAAAAATTGAGCTGATAGAAGCTTGTCTTTCTAGTTGACAATGTCCCAAAGATAACTAGTAGAGGCAAATTGAATCCAAAATTTGACTAGTTTTTTCCAAGGGCCCCTCCAAAGCTCTAATTATCCATTTAGTCATTATGCAGATTCCTTGTGAGTACGGATCAATGATTCCTAGTCCCCCTTTGTCCCTTGGTTGTATATAATGTTGCTAGGAAGTAGAAGGTAATCCTTTTTTGTTCCCACATTTGGCCCATGAAAACATCCTAATAAGTTGAGATAATTGGCTGTAGTTGTCGTTGGAAGGCAACCAACATGAAGATGTATGAACATGACTGGCAAGCAAAATTTTGTTTGCCAATTGGACGTGACTAGCCATGGATAGGAATCTATTAGTCCAACTCAAGAGTTTGCCCTTGATTTTGTTCAAAAACTAGTTCCACATGTCTTTGAGAGAAACCCCAACACCGAAGGGAATGCTCAAGTATTTGGTGATTGAGCCATGTTTTAATTTTTTCCATTGATAGGAATCCAAGCTGGATGGAGGTTAGGGTGAGTCATAATAAATTCAGCCTATTGTATAGGTATTTTAAATCCAACAATAATACAAAACATGTCCAAAGTATCAATGGTATTAGTCACCTCCTTTCCAAGTTTTGGATAAACAACATATTATCATTTGCAAAGTGTGAGTTGAGGCCAGTGACATTATTTGGTAAGGAAATCCCATGGATAATTTGATTGGCGTTTACTTGATGGAATAAATAGCCAAGAGCATAACACCAAGGACATAAAGAAAAGGGGCAAGGGGGCAACCTTGGCAGATAGATCTTTGAAGAGGGAATTGAGGGGAAAGGGAGCCATTAACAACTAATCTTGCATTAGCATCCATGAATAGTGTTTTGATGTGATCACAAATTTTAGGGCCAAATCCCATCCATTGCATCATGTTAAGGACAAAGGGCCATCAAATGCAATCATATGCTTGGTCAAAATCCAATTTGATAATAAGAGCATCTTGGGTAGCTTGTTGGGCCCATTCATTGTCTCGTAGGCCAACTCAAGATTGTCTAGGATAAATCTTCCTCCTAAGAATCTTGTTTATTCTGATTGCACTATCCTTTGGGTTATGGGTTTTATTTTATGAGCCAAAGCTTTAGCTATGATTTTGTAGGGGGTATTAATCAAAGTAATGGGTCGCCAACCAACCACAATGCCTTCACCCTTTCCTTTAGGAATGAGTTTAATAAGGCCTTGGTTAATAACTAGTCCTAAAGTACTAATTTTGACTCCTTACATATAAACATTATAGAAGCCTTCTTGAATGTATGGTCACATGGCTTGGTAGAATTCAACAGGTAGACCGCCCATTCCTAGGCTCTTCTCAATAGCCAAGTTATAGAGTGTTTCATCAATTTCTTCCATGGAGAGAGGTTTATCAAGAAAGCTATTGTAGTCATCAACAATCTTGTGAGGAATACACTCAATGACACTTTCCTCAACAATGGAACTGTTTCATAAGTGAAAAAGTGTTTACAATACTCCAAAAAAGTCTACATGATGCCTAAGTGGCTAATTTGTGGAGTACCATTAAAAAATTTAATGATTGACATTTGCTCTTTTTTTTGTTTATGTTTCAAATATTGGAAGAAGAATTTGGAGCCTCGGTCACCATCCTTGATCCATTGGAGACTAGCACACACTTGCACACCTTTACCTTTGCAAATGACCAAATATCTAAGCAAATGTTCAATATGGGTGATAGATTGCTGAAGTGAAAGGTCATGGGGATTGGTAGCAATAAGAGAATGATCACAGACAAGCTTCCCATTCAAATATTTTTCAAGTCTTATTCATTTAGCAACAACTCTTCAACCATAATCACAAAGAAAAGAGGTATAGCATGTGATTACTCTTTCCCACCAGCAAATTCACCTATCTTGTTGGGGTTTTGGCTCAAGATTCCAAGTAGCTAAAAGATCATCAATGCAGTCTTGTTGGAGGTGAGCCACATTAAGTTTGTATGGGAGGTCATTGGGAAGAGTTGGGGAGTTCGAGAAGGAAAGAGTGGTGAAGATGGTGAAGTGGTTTGAAAGGGTGGTTGCTAGGTCAAGATGGACTAAAAGGTCTGAGAATGAAGGCAAGATATAGCAGTTGAGGGAAGTATAGAACCTATCAAGATGACACATCTTCCTCAAAATTCATCATGATAATTAGACCAAGTGTACCAATGAGGCATGTGAAGGTATTTTTTACCCAAAAGTGGGTCATACACATCCAAAGCATTACAAGTAGGAGTCCAAGCATCAAATTCCAGTTAAGATAAGTGGGAAGGACTATCCCAACTATGTTCAATGAGTTGTTCCACCATCTTGAAATCACCCCCTAATACCTAATCAACATTAGGGAGGTAAAGACACATCCATTCCCAAGTAAAGTCCTTTCTGGAGGTGTTTACTGAGAAAAACCCATGTAAGGTGCCATGGATGATGATGGTAACCCAAATGCAATAGTTATTAGGGTCACTCTTGAAAGCAACCACATGTTTTGCAAGCCAAGGAGCAAGGTCAAGCACAACTCCACCACAACCCTCAGAATGATTGGTGTGGAAGAAGAGTCTTGCCAAATGGAGGCAATAGTGGATTTTAAATGATCAACACTTACTTTCACCTCTTGAAGAATGATAATATTAGAGTGATTAATCTGAATAAACTATCTAACATGATATTTACGAGAGGGATTGTTAACCCTTGCATATTCTAGGATTGGATGTTTCAGTTCATTAGGAGGAATCAAAGAGAGTTTCCTCATCCACTAGTAGATCATTGAACTAATTTTTTTATTGACATGTGTGGAGGGCCAACAAGTGCCCTAGATAAGATCTTTGATAAGGAGAATCAAGATTAGGATTGGGCGTGCAAGCAGTGAGATGCTTGCAAGGGAGAACCTAACTCAAGACAACTAGAGGTGATGGAGGAGAGGATTTCCTTCCATCTCTTAATTGCCCTGGAGTTATCACTAAGGACATAACATCTTTAATAAAGGGGAACTGTAGGGTGAGGGAGATTGATGAGAAGAGGAGGGAGCGATAATATGTTGGAGGGTAGTAGAGGGTGGGTTAGTGGAATTGGTATGCATTGGAGAATAAGTTTTAGGGGTAGAGAGGGGATTTAATGGAGCAAAAAAAGAAGGGTTGGCAAGGTGAGAATTACTAGAGGATGAAGACACATAACTTGGTTTACAAATAGGGCTGTCTTGGATAAGATGACCTTCCTGACAATATCAAAAACAAGAATTTGGTTTATTAAGGTAAGTGATTTGTTGGTCAAACTCAAAACCTGGTTGTACAAGTTTGATAGTATTTGGAAGAGGTTGAGTAAGGTCCATTTCAATGTAAGCACAAGGTTGATTGAAGGGTTGGAAAAGGCCACAGTGAGGCATAGTCTCAAACGTATTGTTAAGATCTTTCCTTGAAAAAAATTATGACCACTTTAGGAAGGAGGTTGAAAGACTTTCTAAAGATTTGAACATTGAAGAGTAAAACTGTGTATTGTAATTTTTCATTGTTGAATAATATATTGTAAGTTGAGATTTTTCTTTATGAAGGTTTTTTTCAATGTATATCTTGTGTCATCTTGATGGTGTGTTTGTCTATTCTTTTGAATGGTGGATTTTGAATATTTTGTTGTATATTTTTTTTAGGTTATGTGGAAATATTTTTATTGTTATATTTTTTTTCAAGTGGTATTAGAGTTTTGGTTGTTAGGTTGTGAGAGAAAATATTCATGGTTGTAACTATTAGTATGAGTATTTTTTTAGCATAATGAAACAATGGTCTTGTAGAAAAAGAATTAAGTTACATTCATGGTCACATGTGTTTGCAAACTAGGGTTGTTGTAGATATGGGGTTTGATGCAGATTTGACAAGTGAATTTTTTGTTAGGGCTTTCTCTATGAAGGGTTTTGTGGGCGAGATTTTATTGGAGACTTCTTACACAAAAATATACCTAACCATTACATCTAGAAGAACCAAAACTTATGAATTCATATAAAACATGACCATGTTTGAGGTTGAAAATTTTGTCATTTTTGAATTATGGAAAGAATCTTTGAAATGAATATTTGTATCATCACATGGATCCATATGACTGTAAAGATATTTCTTCTAAAGACCCCTAAGAGACCTATACAACTATATGTGTACATGTGCATTTGCTGTAGGTCACAATCATATGCACATGTTGCAAAAAATATTAAAAAAATAAGACTATGGATCAAGTCTACATATTTAACAAAAAAATAAAAATAAAATATTTTAATTGTCAGTAGGTGCTTACCCTAGCCTATGGGGGTTAAACCCTTGGGATTGTGGTGGGATTACTTTTCCATAGCCTACCACCTTTGTCTACAACAACAATTAAATCACCATTGGTATATATTCTACTATCACAATTTAGGTAGTCCTTCACCAACCAAACACCTTACCACCATCAAGTTTGAATTTTGAGCTATAATGGATTAGTATTTTTTGAGGGGCATAAATTTCATATACTGTATCAAATTTTGATTTCTTATAGGTGTCAATTTGTTTTCTCTGAGCACCACATAATTGTATAGGTTTAGTGATCAAATTTTTTTGTTTGGGTTAGAATTTGGTGCTTGAATTTGATATTACTCTAGAATGGTTAGTATGCCATATATTTCACATATAGAATTAGATTTTATATTTTGAATAGACGGTGGAGAATAATTACAATGTAATATATGGTGTATTAGGTGGTTGTTCACTTGGGCGAGCATGGAGAGATTTGTACTTGTTTCAGTGCTTGTAGGAGCTTGAGATTCAATGTGTGATGGTATGAACATATTGACAAATTTGAGGATGAAAACTTGTGGGAGTGTATGTTTTGTGAGATTAATATGATGGTACAATAGTTTATCAAATTGGATGCTTCTTGATATAGGTTTATAAGTATTTTCTAAGTATGAACTTTGATGGAGATAAGTACATGTTATTTCTGGTTTGAGGACACGGTTGATACACATGTGAGACTTGGAGTCAATTTAGTGAGAATTGAGTGCAACTAAAATAATTATGATGATTATGCTGTCACAGATACTCATGTATATTTGAGCATTAACATGACTTGATCAAGTATGCAGTTACTAGGATTGAGTTGTGATAAATTGATTAATGATTATAGGTGGTGGTGTGGTTTATTTTTAGGAGCTTGTTCTTATCTCCTATATTCTTTTTTAGTTCTTTGACTATAGTTATTCATTGTGGATTTTTTTGGAAAATTAGACTTGGAGTTGATTTGGTGCTTGAGTCATGAGAGATCCACATGCTATCTTTTTTGTTATCTCAATTTGTAGGTTATTGATGTGATGATGAGTTTGCACGTTTAATTTTTTTAGAATCTATCAATTATATGAATTTAGTGGGTTGATCACTCATTGGTTGTAGTAGTGACTTAGATGTGGATTTTATATGTTGACCACAAGTCTTTTCAGTGTTAATAGAAATTTAGTTGGTTGACCTTGTGTAGAGTAGGGGGATTTGTCACCCCCAAGGCTCCAAGTCATGAGAGAGCCCCAAGGAATGAATTTCCCTAAACTACCTAAGGTTGATCAATAGGTAATGACACGTGTTTTAAAAATCAGGTGAGAAGACTACAAGGTCCTTGGATTGCAACCCAGACAACTCTCTGTCTGAGGACGACAGCATGGGAACTAGACTTTAGCGCACCATGTTAGAGTCTCAGGGACACATTGGCATCCTGTATGAAAAATGAGTCGAATAACAGTCAAAGATACTCAGGGTCTACTTATAATCTGAATAACAAAGTTTTATAATTTGACAGTTTAATATGAAAATGTAGAAATAAAGAGTACAACAAGAATACTAGAAATAATTATTTTAATGACAAAAATGGTACTTGGAAAGAGTAGGAAAAGATACCACTCACACAATCCAATTATCTAGCTAGCTTCAAACAAATGAACCTGTGCCTACACACATAGAAACATGAAAAGTATTGGGATGTGTTTTGAGGTTTGCCTCAGTCAGATCCCCGTTTTGGTGTTCCCACCTCCACGGATAGCCAAATACACAACGATATAGAGAAAAAGTGATAAAGGAAAGAGTGGAAATGCCACAATAAGGTAGAGAGCAATGACAACTTGAATGCTACTCTACAAGATGATAGATGTGAGTAAATGAAAAGAAAGATACAATGTTACCTTCTATGCTATAAGCACTATAGGCTGATAGAGGAAGGAAGAGAATGGTACCACCACACCGAGGAGACAAAGCTTTGTAAACATGCAACGATGATGGTGTTGAAGCAAGAAGACACTGTAAAGACCAAGTATAAATTTGGTAGCAACAAGATAGAGCAATGGAGAAGTAAGAATGATCAAGAAGTGAATAGAGAATGTGAGAGAATGACTTAGAGAATGTAGAATCTTGCAAGAATGAGAGAGTGAGCTTGAGAATGGAAGAATTAGCATGAAGAAGTGATAGAATGATTCCGAATGAGAAAAATGGAGGCAAGGAGTCATTTCTCATTGTTCAAGACCCAACAGAGGACATTACCTTCTCGACCAACCAGGAAATGTAATGCTCATGCAGATTTTAGAGGCAGGAATTTGTTAGGACAATAGTGCAGCATACAGATGTCCACACGACATGTGTGTCCCCAAAAAATATTCCTCAACTAACGCAAAAAAGAAAAAAGCACGTGGAAAGATCAGGAAGACGACAATGGGTTTATGCATCTTTGTACTTTTAATTCTAAAGTAAGGGTAAATAAATGGGAAATTTTCCTAGGGTGCAAATTTGTGCCATTATATTTTACCCCCACTTAGCAAGCATATGTGTTATTGTGTATGTGAGCTAAAGTATCTAAAATAGGTTGAAGAGAATATACCAATAACATTGAGGAAGCAAATTTTTGATCCAACGTACCTAGATGTGAAAGAGGGAGCTCCACAGGTTCTCGGTCCTGCAAAGCTAGATGTAATCTTGCCACAAACATGTTAGGCTGTAGAAAAGACATTTTAGGAGAAAAAGATAATCATAAGACACACATTCATAAGACACAAGCTAGCATGATAAGACATAGTTTTATCAGATACACTGATTAGATCTACGACTGTTGCAAACTACATTGTGGGACAATCACAAAAAATGTGGGTCTATTCAGGCTACTCCCAAACTAGACACCAAGATATAAGATGTATGACACCAAGAAACATGACATAAAATATAAGATAAAAGACACATTGCAAGACACCAAAGAGATCTTTTGAGAAAAAAGCTTTCAAAGGGGGTTTCTTCCATAGGGAACCCTTCAAGACACCAAGGGGCCAATTCAAAGGAATGTTCCAATTGAAAGACGCCACATTTTCCGTAAGTTATTTTGTCATCAAGGGATCCTTTTGAAAGATCTTTCGTCAAGGAACCCATTGGAAATAATGCTCCTTTTCAAAGGAATTTTTTTAGACTTTCATTTTAGAAAAAGTGCTCCTTTTTCAAAGTAGAATTTTTAGACTCTTTCGCCTATGGGATCCTTTTCGAAAGAAAATTTCATCCAAAAACCCTGAGAGAATACAAAAATTTGGAAAATGAGAGATTTCAATAAGGGAATTTTTCATCAAGGAATTCATTGTAAAGAAAATTTGACACCAAGGAATCTTTTTGAAAGAATTCGCCTTATTGAAAACTAGAACAACATGGTAGCCCCCCTTAGAATGGTGTGTGCTACACAAAGGAGCACATGGAATCCTAATGAGAGAAAGGGTAGGCAAAGATGTTGTGGAATGCAACACATGATGAGATGTATTCATGGTATGTTGTCATACATGTGAGGGACAACACATAAGAACCACAACATCAAGAAGTAGACATAGACGAATAAATCAAGAGATAGGGGATCTAAGAATTCAGGGTTAGATCTATTCATAGATAAAAATAGATATAATGTGGTTTATGAACAAACAATCATCAATCCCCAAAGTTCTCAAAACATGAAGAGAAAGTAAAAATAAAATTGGGTCAATATTATAGACATGTAAAAATGACCTAACACATATCACACATCCTAAATGATATTTTTTCATTATCAACATCATTATAATTAATATAATTGCATTTCACATCATTTACATCATTAAACCTATTTTCCTCTATTAATTGAATAATCTTTAATTATTTAATTAATTCACTACATCGTCACCTAATCTAACTTTATTCCCCTTGATTAATTAAATAAACATAAGTTATTTAATTATGCCACCAATATACCCTATTCACCTAAATCAATTAAATTATTATCATTAATAATTTAATTTGAATCATTTTCCCTTCTCTAAACTTGAATAATTAAATCAATTATTAAAATCATTCAACATAGTAAAAAAATAAATACATCTTTATTTGTTAAATTCAAACATGACTTGCATGTTCATCTCCAAATGATTAATTAATTATTCTCACCTCCTTGTGATTGAGGAAATCATTACTACTGATTCCTCTCTCTAAATGGTTGACTAACTCATCTATTCTTCAATCCCACTAACCACTCAATCTATTATTCAATCTCACTAACCACTCAACCTAATTTCTTCAATCCCCCCCAATCATTCCAATCTAAATTCCACTAATCATTCCAATCTATTTCCTCTCAACAATTTTCAACCATTGATCGTGATCTTTTACTATGAAATATCTATTGTTCATTTGAACCTCAAAATCTATAAAACAACCCTCTTCATTCTCAAGATTGATCGAAGAATCTATAGAGTTTATGCAAAGAGGTCATGCTGAATTGACATTCGAATTCTTGAGAGAAAATACATACACATCTTCGATCACCATTAACACACTTTTGAAGCTTTTGCAACAAGAAATGGAGGCTTCATATTGATTCAAACACAATTCAACATCAATACGGATTACACTTCAACATGAGATAGTAACGTTTTAATTTTGTGAATTCAATTTATGTTATCTTTATGATTGCATTGCTTGTTGATTTCATTATTTTATAACTTCATTTCACGAGTATGGGTTTGGAATTTTATCTTGTTTGAATTGATTTGGTTCAATTCAATATTTTTTTCCTATGCAATATTTCTCCCTTACAAACATGGAAGAAGACCTAAATTCCACCAACGCTTTGCATCATCCCCAATATCAAAAAACAATTTTACAACACATAGTAGAATGATGATACAAATAGAAGAAGTGTATGAGAATTTTTTCGCCCCTATAACCAAGCACCTACAAGGGTAGCAAGGGTCCTCTAGGAAGGAAAACAAACACAAAAAGACAAGCACGAGGGAACATAAAAAAACAAAAAAAATCTAATCTACAAATAAATAAGAGGTACCACTCTAGTCCTCATTGACCAATAGGTCATCCTGCTCCCAATCTAGCTCATTTTAAGGGGAGGGTGGATGAGCATGCAAGTGTGGGATAGCGATAGTGGTACCCTTTGACTCACCTACACCAGGGGCTAAGGAAGAAGGCCCCTCAAGGTTTTCTTCACTGAGCTCTTATGAAGCAAAAGTCATTGATCTTGCAAAGATTGGAGTCAGAGCTAGGATATCATCCATCAAATTGAACATGCACTTTATTGGAGTGCCATATGTCAACCGAGTGGGAGAAAAATGATACACCTGAGAGTCATTACCAACCTCATCAAGAGGGGTAGTGAAAAACTCTAGGGAAGCAGTGGCAACCTCTGTCACAAGGATGACGCAAGCTAAAACATAACTAGCTTTTGAAGAAGGCGAACCCTTCTTTTGACCTCCACTCATAGTAAGGTCATCCTCCAACTTGCGCTTCAATGGAGGATGCATAATCCCCACAAATGAAGTGGAAGCAGAGGAGGAGGAAGATAAAGCCACAACATACACCACTATTGTAATTGGCATGTCTATCGACTGAGAGAACGGAGGGATGTCTAGGAGGGTCATCAAGAGAGGGAGCTCCATAGAGGGAGCGATGAAAAATTGCACCATTTTTGGGTGAGCATCATCAAGACCTATTAGAGGAGTTAGAAGGAAAAAAAAGGTGATGGGAATCGAGGTAGGAACAACATAAGAAAGTAGAACAACAACAAAGGTTGTAGAGATAGATGCTATTGGCTCTCCCTCCATCTTCTGCAAGGAGGTGTGTTTTGTTGCCAGAACCTTTTGCCTGTGGTTGCACTCACGTGCAATTTGGTTACATTGGCTATGGAAATTCAAAGACACATCTAGAGAAGAGATCAAAGGATACTGCTCAACCACATGAGTATCCTTCACAACCATTTTTGGTGGAAGGATGATCTCCTAGGTAGGAGTAGGAGGAGGAAGCACAAGAGCATAAACAACCACAAGAGGAGAAGAAGACATAGGTGCCTCGGCAATGGGCCTCTTCCAATTCTCTGCCTTAGGGGCAAGTGGAAGAACAATAGGAGGCCACAGAGGACGAGAAGCTAGAACAACCCCATGAGAAGACTTCCCCTGCCATAGACAATGGGTCATGGTATTGTGGGTAGCACAGGAAGCTCAAAAATATGATGCTTCATTTTTCACCATGCAGGCACCATCACACTTCCCATGTGAGGCACATGAGTGGAAGTCAAAGATGCCACAACATGAAAAGAAGCAGAAGCATATGAAATCGAAAATGCAGAAGGACAAGGATTTAGAGTGCGAGGAAGCTTCCCCTTTCCCTTGGACATGGTAGAAGAGGCAACTTTCTGTTGTGCTATCATAGAGGCTTTTACAGAGATAGCCTAAGGAGACACCAGATAACTAGCCTTTGATACTAAGCCCCCCAATCTTATATTTAATATAAGCTTTGTATAAAAAATCTCCCTTAGGAGGGAGAGGTTCGACTAGGGTAGGCCAAAAGTGATCCAGTGAGAAACCCCCATGTGACACTAGCGGTTCATGTACCATGTGCATAGTGCCTTCATGAGGGAACTTTAAACATTTATGAATTACAGAGGCAACACCATTCACAAAGGCTAGAAATTAGCCAGGGGATGCCTAGCCTAACTTTGAACATGTCAGACTCTAGAATGATAACAAATGAAATATCAACAACCTTGGGTCCTACCAAGACTGATAAATAAATAGATCCCATAGGGGAAATAGAGAGTCCATCATGGGTATGGAGAGTGGTTTACGACTCTTTGTATCTCTCCTTATGTAATCTATTTATAAATATATTCTCTTTCATTATCACATTAACTCGACTCGTTGAATCAACTAAGATGTGAATTACAATGTTTCCATTAATCTAGGTAGTAATGTATAGAAGGCTCCTTACTTAAAGGAACATCATGCAAGGTGAAAGTTATGTTAGACATTGCACTCACATTTTCAAGAGGACAAACACACATAAACGAAACAATTTCACGTACTTAGATGGAACTAACTCAGAAGATGTAAAAGATTGTATTTAGCAAACAATGACCTACCTAGATTTTGTTCTTGAATATCCAAGAGTCCTTCTAACTATGTATCTAGAGGTCATATATTGGGTCACAAAGTTGCATGCCTTGTGACACATGAATCTAAAATGCACCTAGGACATGAGAGAAATATTTCTCAATATCAAGAAAAAAAAATAAGGACATTCACGTCAGGTTCACCAAAAATATATAGGGGGATTCGTCACCCCAACACTCCAATTCATGGGAGAGCCCCAAGGAAAAAACTTCCCTAAACCACCTCAAGTTGATTGATAGGTAATGATAGGTGTTTTATAAGTTGGGTGAGAAGAATATAAGGGTCTTAAACTGTGACTCAGACAACTCTCTATTTGATGACGATAGCACGAGAACTAGACTTCAGTGCACCATACTGGAGTCTCAGGGACGTGCTGGAGTCTTGTACAGACAACAAGTCGAATAATAGTCAAAGTCACTTAAGGTCTACTTACAACCTAAATAACATAGTTTTACAATTTTATTGTTTAATATGAAAATGTAGAAACAAATAGTACAACAAGAAGAATAGTAGAAATAATTATTCTAATGACAAAAATGGTAAGGAAAGAGTAGGAAAAGATACCACTCACACATAGTCCATTTCTCCAACTAGCTTCAAGCGGATGAACCCCCACCTACAAACAAAAAAATGAAAAGTGTTGGGTTGTGTTTTGAGGTTTGCCTTAGTTAGACCCCCATTATGGCTTTTCCACCTCCATGGAAAACTAGATATACAAAAAAATAAAGAAAAAGTGATAAAGGAAAGAGAATGGAAATGACACAATAAGGTAGAGAGCAATGACAACCTAAATGCTACTCTACAAGATGATAGATGTGAGTAAATGAAAAGACCCAATGTTACCTTCCATGCTATAAGCACTCAAGACCGAGAGAGGAAGGAAGATAATGGTACCACCATGCCAAGGAGACAAAGATTCATAAACCTACAATGATGATGGTGTTGAAGCAAGAAGACAATGTAGAGACCAAGTAGAAAGTTGGTAGCAACAAGATGGAGCAATGGAGAAGCAACAAGGATCAAGAAGTGAATAGAGAATGTGAGAATGAGTTAGAGAATGTAGAAGCTTACAAGAATGAGAGAGTGAGCTTGAGAATGGAAGAATTAACATGAAGTGATAGAATGAGTTTGAATGAGAAAAATGGAGGCAAGGAGTCATTTCTCGTCGATCAAGACCTAATAGAGGATGTTACCTTCGTGACCAACCAAGAAACACAACGCTTCTCTGAATTTTAGAGGCAAGAGTCTGTTAGGATGTTAGTGTGGCACATGGATGTCCGCATGAAATACATGCATCCTCGATAAATATTCCCCCATCGACACAAAAGTACAAGGACATGTGGAAAGATCAAGAGGATGACAAAAGGTTTATGCATGTTCATACTTGTAATTCTAAAGTAAGGGTAAGTAAATGGGAAATTTGCCTAGGGTGAAAATTTGCACCATTACACCTTGTTTGTTGTTATTTGTGCATTAGGACGAGAGGATGAATGATTAGAGTCTTTGAATAGTTGGTTTTTGGGATGTATAACATGTTATCATGATGTTATGGTTAGCTTGGTTGCACAGTTTAGTGGAAGCTTTAATAGTGATATGAATTTTTCACTTGCTGATAGATGATCTTTTATAATAGTTGAGTGTTATGGAAAAACTCTAGGATCATGATTATTTTATATAGTTAGATTACTTTTACATCTTGAGTTTTATTCATAGGATATGTTGACATCTTTCTTTACCATGGAGGGCTCTTGGAATATTTGGTGAGATGTTTTTATGACATCTACTTTGACAAGTGATCCTTAGTTGAGAGGATGGTTTAGTGTTGTGTCATGGTGGCCTATTGATTGCACATTAGAGTTTTAACATGATATAGGTGCTCAAAGGACTAAGATATGTTCATTGGAGCATGTGATCTCCTAGGAGGAGATGTTAGATTAGTAAAGAAACTTGCAACCATCTAATGGAAATTTCAATATTACCCAAAAGAGAAATTTATGCAAATAAATACTCAAAATCCATATGCAAGAGAATAGACAACATACCCATCAAAGATGAGACAAGATATACCCTGGGAAAACCCTCAAGAGGGAAAAACCCAGCTTCCAAAAGCATCCATACTCCATCATATTATTCAACAATAAAGCAATACAAGAGTTACAATGAATACCTCTGAAGCATCAAGCCTTTCAATTCATCCTCATATGTCCAAGAATGAATCCACACATCCCATGCCATGCTTCACATATGCACTCCTTGGAAAGACTCAATAATGACAACCCACTCACCTAGTCAACCTTAACCACTAAAAATGTGCTTGTTTTTATAGACTCAAGCTCACACAAATACAACCAAGTGGTAATATAAAACCATGTGCCACAAAACCACTAATACCTTATTTAATATTGGGTACTAAGTTTTTACTTTATTTAATGTTTCCCCAATATTAAATTATTATCACATGTCCCCCACACATTAAATAATAATATAATGTTACAATACAATAAAGTGGTCCCCATATAATTACCTAGTGTGAATAACCACACCACCTAGGTGCATCACAACTAAATAATTATTTAATTACAACATTATAACAAATAATTTTATGCAATGGTGTACAGAACCATATCCCAACAAGATCATGGTGTCATGATTTGTTCTTGGATTTTGTAGATGTATAGTGAGAGCTTTGACAAGGATTTGATAAGTTCTCTTGATACATTGATTAAATTGGTATTTTTCTTGGGAGCTGTATGATAGTGAGGTGTTGTATTTATATTGTAGCATAGAATGATCAATTATATGTACTTGTGGATACATGGCAACTTGAGTGAGGCTAAAATTCTCTTGCATTTCTGAGACTTGTTGAGATAATTACTCTTTGACAAAGTTTTAGTAGGAAGATCAAGGAGATTTCACTTGGATATGGACACGAGTCTCTGATGAAATTGTAAAGGTTATTTTTCTTGGAGAGAATCATGGTGGCTTGGTGTATTATGGAGAAGCAATATCATTCTCCACTCTTGGTCTACTTAGTCAATAATCATTTGATAGATATTTCCCACTTTGTTAAATTAGATGTATTTTGTTTAATTATTTTTCTTAGATCATGGATATGGATTTTGAGCTAGGTTGTTAGTTTACGAGGGTTCATTTTATGAGTGTTTGACATTTTTATCTCCTTGTGCATACAAGTTTGATTTATTATTCCGTTTATAAATATTTTTGAAGATGTTATCAAGCTTATTCTTGATTATGAACTAGATTTGAGTTCGATCTTCCTTGATTTTAGAAAGGATTATGTCTATGTTGGTTATATGAGATATATGTATTTTTTTTGATCTATGAGATTAAATGGTTGGGTGTTGTTAAGGATTTTCTATTGGGATTCTATACTATAAATATTACTTGGCACAACTTAGGACTTTGAGGTGTTGTTACAAGGAAATGTTATATGATATGATTTGCGGGGTTTCTCTCTTAGGCCCTGTGCCTCTTCTTGGAGGTTTATGTTCATTTGAGATTAAATTTGAGGTTTGCATGGAGCCTTTGTGATCTCTATGTTTGTGGTCATGTGTTGTTATTCTACTTGATTATTTTTAGTAACATGGGGGATTTGAACTTAGGAGAGGTATGAATATTAGTTATGATGGAGTATGCAACCATTTTTGTTGCATGTGTGGATCATGGTGATTATTCTTTGTACTACATGGTTTTTATTATTAGGCACACCTTGGTATGAGTGTTAATTGGTATAATTTTTATGCCTTGATCTATTTTTAGATTTGATATTACCCATGTAATGGGAGTTCTTGGATATGTATGTGCTTCATCGACATGTTTTATACAAAGAGCTTATGATCATGGTTTATGGGTTGGATATGTTGTTGGCATGAGTTATATTGATGTATTTGATATATTTGGAGGTATGGATGATTAGATGTATTAACAAATTTTATGGTTTCTATTTTCATTCATGTGGGTTTTTTCTTTAACAATGGCTTGGAGCCCTTTCTATCACTTGGATTTGATGCTTGTGTTCTTTGGATTGGTGCATCTTCACCTTAGCTTGTTCCTTTTCTTCCATAGGTGTCATGTTGGAGGATGAGACGAGTTCTTGTTTGAGATGGTGGTCACTTTGGATGTTATTGCAAGCATCTTTATGGAGCACTAGAGAATGCTGGAGATTCATGTGATTTAATAGATGGACATGATATTGCATTTTATTGATTTATCCTCATACAATATATACAAGTGGGAGGATGTTAGGAAAAAGGGTGTTGTACACCTTACACAAGAAATACATATTTTAAATATATAAATTAAATATTTATTTGTGGTGCATCTTTAGATACGTGTTTAGCCACATTAAATATTTATCTGGGTCCACTTGTAAAGTTGTATTATAATGTTGGGTAGAAATTTTATATGTGCATTTCACATTGAAAAATATTTAATATTGGAAAGAAATGGTATAAAAATTAATTGTTGGGGTCATATTTTTGCGTTTTCTTGGTTTTGAGACACATGGTTTAGCCAATACCACTTGGTGGTTTTGTATGATCTCAATTCAATAAAATCAAGCACATATTTAGTGGTGAAGGTTAACTCTCATTTATATTGAGATTTATTATAGAGTGCATGATATAGGAGCATTTGAGTTCACGAGAAATACTCTATTGATAAAAAATATTTCTTACTTTTGTTTTTTAGTTTTACCTTAATTTTGGTGTGCTGTTGTTGGTTTTGATGAGTTGTTGTAGAATGCAATTTTGGGTTGCACCTTGTTGAGGAGAGAAAAGGGTATCTCCAATACAAATTTGGAGGATTTGGGACAAAAAGAGGTGAAGTTATGGTTGATTAGAGGATATGACACCACTAGCAACCAAAAGAGGTTCATGGTTCTTGGTGCCTATCTCTAATTTGATCAATTCCCTATGGTAGCGTGAGTGCTAAATTTATTTATCTCCTTCAAAGTCTCAAAAAAATTTACAATTCAATATTTTAGAGCTCCTAAGAAGATGGGAACCTCCCAATGTGGTACTTGGTTCCGGGTTCCTTTGGAATCCTCGATGAAGGCTAAGAATATTTGGTTCCTAATAAAGTTGAAACCTTTGAAAAAGAGGTGCATTCATGTTGAGTTCCCTCAGAGCCCCTGAAATAGTGCTTGGTGTCAAGTTCCCTTAGAACCATTGAAAATAACAAAGGAAGATGAAGGTGTAGTTTCCCATTCAGACTAGAAACCCGACACAAAACCAACAGTGTTAGTTCCCAATTAGACTAGAAACCTCAACACAAAACCAAAAGTATTAATTTCCTGCTGGGGTCAAAACCTTGATCGAAAGGCAAAGAAGATAACAAAATATTTTTTATATTCTTGGGGAAGTAAGAGCCCCTAATGAAGGGTGGTTAGTTCCTAGTTCATAATAGAGTGGAAACTACTAACAAAGAATAAAGGCATTCAAAGAATCGATGGGGAAACAAAATTATGGATTTGGGGTGATGGTTGAATTGCTCGAGAAGATGGTTGGACTACTATCACATAAGGAATATATTTAGGGGAAGGGAACATGTTTGGGGATATTTTGGCTGAGAATTTTTATATTAGAATAGAGAGGAGGCCAAAAGACGTGTAACCACATTTTATAATTTTATATACCTATATATTGTAAAGAAATAAAATAATTTGAATTGTTTCTATTGATTGAATGTGATTTATAATTTTTAATTAAGCAAGTTTCATGATTGGGTTTCCTAACAAGGTTCCCTAACCATGGTTGCACTACATGGTATCAGAGTTGTTACCCTAAAATTTGAATTTGAAAATTTGAAAATTTTAGTGCATTTTTTTACATGCCTTTGAGCTTGCCAAGTCATGAAAATAATTAATTTTCAAATTCCAACTTTATCTCATCATCTTCATCATATTTATGTAGTTCAACATTTAACTAGTTATTACTCCACCTTACCATTTTTTCTACTTCACATTCTTTCACAATTTCATTCAAACAAAAATCAGCATTATCACCATCTTTAAAAAATGTAGAAAAACACCTCATTACCTCTATTTTCTTTTCCTTTTTTATTGCTGCAATATATTTTTCAATTTTCTCATCTTCAATCATTACACATATATCAAATTCATCAAAATAATTACAAAATTTAGATTTTACCTCATCATGCACTGTTGCAACCTCCTCTTCTATGCATTCAACCTTCTTATCTTCCACTTTAATGCCTTCAAAGAAGAATATATTAGCTGCAATATCTTTCTTTTTATCATTTCTCTCTCAAACAATTTTTCTAATTTCCTTATCTCCTCTTTCAATAGGAGACTATCTTCTTCTTCATCAATCTCTTTATCAAATTTAGGACTATCCAAGTCCATTTTTTGAATTGTTGCAACTTCATCCACAAATTCATCTACCTCAACAATAATATCTCTTCCTCCCCTTTTCAGATCCATAAATTCATTAATCTCTTTAACATCAAATCCTCTTTCACAAATATCATAAAAATGACCTTCTACCTATGTGTTTCCTTGTTTCTCTACTACTACAACTTCTTTCTCCATGCATGTGAATTTCTTGTTCTCCACTTTTATGCCTTCAACAAGACATATATCAGCTACTAATTCTTTCTTTTTGTCATCCTCTTCCTTATTCTCTGTTGCACTTTTCTCTTCTTCAATGTCCTCGATTACAACTTCTTTTCTTTCTTCATTTCCTGCACACAAATAATTACTTGCAAACTTGTTATGAAACAAACAATTAAAATCAACTTCATCTATTTTATGATCTTCTTCAACTATAGCTTACTTCTTCATTCCCAATATTTCCTCAAGGGCACCCAATCTCACTTCTATCTTCTTCAACTTTACAATGAGCTTCTTTTCTCTCACTTTTTCCTAAAACTCTTCCCAAAATAATATTCTCACAAGTCTTCTAATGACCCATCTTGTCTTCTTCTTCAAAGAAATTTTTAAAACACTTTACACACTCACACTACTATCCTCTATCAACAAAAATTCTGGAAGATGCTTCCTCTACCCACTCTCTCTTAGTGGAGGAATTCTACATGTACCAAACTTAATTTCTGCTAGAGAATAGCCAACATAAATTCTTGATTACAAGACTCCTGCAACAAACTCATACTCAACACATATCACACCACAACAAGACCAAATTACTCTGGTACCATTTGATACAGTACAAGGATGGGGGATCTTTTCAGACAACCCATCAAAGCATCCATAACACTACATACATCCTCATTTCACAATTGTAAGCATATGTAAATAAAAACCCAATGTAAATTATTTTCCATTCTTCTTCAACAACACTTGAAAAAACCAAATCTTCATTAACATTAAAAAATAGATTATAAAATTCATTTAAAAAATACAAAATCAAAACATAGCTAACTCAAATTAGCCTCAAACACCTACAAACTCACCTCTAAATCCTTTACAACACTCAACTTGTTGCTAGTATCTTCCTCCACAACCTTTTCTTGCAACTTCACTACTACACCCCTTTATCAAGTTTTCTTCTTCTCAACTCTCCAACATTAAAATTTCTCATTTCTAGAGCTACCAATTAATTATTGAAATTAATCCAATATAGCCTCCAAAAACTCCTGCAATCCACTACCTCTAGTTTGGAAAAAAATAGATGCATGCAAGAATGTAACTCCCTATTGCATGTAACCTCTCCTGCAACATGTATGGTGCCCAATTGATTTTCCAAAAACACATGGGCATTTTATTTTGAGTCCAATATTAATTTACATCATTAAATATTTTACATTCCAACTTTGGGGAGTTGGGTTTTTCCAAATTTTCATTTTTTGGATTTCTAAGCAAATTAAATGCGCAGCTAACAACATCACCAAACTACAAATTTTGAGCCAATAAAAAAAATATTGGTTACACAAAGTTGGCTCCAATTCTTGCCCAAAGATAATATTTAAGTACTAAACTACCCAATAAAAATAATAAATAAATTTTTATGCCCGAAGTGTCCCCAGATCAAGTGTTGAAAGGTTTCCTACAACAAGAAACCACATAGAAAAAGCAAAATTAAAATAAAATATATTTGGGGATGCAGGATTGCCTGACACCCCTAGATGCTCTTGTATCAAACACCCGGGGTAAGAAGAAATGTTCCATGAATTGGAGCTCATAAACATTTGAAGATCATGTGTTTGTCTTTTAGCCATCTTTTCATGTTACGATAGTTTTACAAATACTAAAAGAAGAAAAAATTCTTTTTCAATTTAAGGAAGTGTAGTTTTATGAAGATGAAATTGGTATATTTGGGGTGTGTAGTTTCCAACGATGGACTCAAAATGGATTCAAAAAAGGTCAAATCCATATTAGATTGGCCTTCATCAAAAAGTATGTTTGAAACAAGTATTTTTTATGGGTTAGCAATTTTTTATAAAAAATATCAAAAATTTTAGTGGAATTTGTGCTCCAATTATGAAGACAATGAAAGGAAAAAAAGATTTTTTTTGGATAGTTGTAGCAGAAATAAAATTTCAATTATTGAAGGAGAAAGTGACCAAACAATCAATTTTGGCACTTCTTGATTTTGGGAAAGCTTTTCAAGTTGATTGTGATACAAGTGAAACAACCATTGGAGGTGTGTTGAGTCAAGAAGGAAAGCCCATAACATACTTTAGTGAGAAATTGAATGAAGCCAAGAGAAAATATTCTATATATGACCAATAATTTTATGTAATTGTGTAGGAATTGAAAAAGTGGAGACATTATTTTATACCTAGGGAGTTTGTGCTGTATACTGATCATCATACTTTATAATTTATGAAAGGCCAAGGCAAGTTAAAGCAGAAGCATATGAAGTGGGTAGAATATATATAGAGTTATTCTTAGTTTTGACACACAGAAGTGGACAATCTAACCAATTAGTTGATGCCTTGAGTAGAATATGTTTATTGTTGAGTGTGTTGCATGTAAATGTGGTTGACTTTGATTATATGAAATAATTGTATAAAGATGTAGATTTTAAGGAAGCATAGGCAACACACAATAATACTATAGAAAAAAATCAAACTCCATGGTTGGAGTATTTTTTTCAAGAAGATTTGTTGTTCAAAGGGAAAATATTATTCATACCTAGAGGGTTGATGAGGGAGATTTTAATAAGGGAGAAATATAGTGGAGGTTTGAGTGGACATTTTGGTGTGGAAAAAATAGTAGCATTGTTGAATGAAGGATATTATTGGCCCGAAATGAATGTGAATGTGAAGAATATAGTGTAAAGATGTAAAATTTTCCAACATTCCAAATAGACAAAGACAAATATGAGACTATATCAGCCATTACCGATACCAAAAAGACCATGTAAACATATAAGTATGGATTTTGTTTCGATATTGCCTCACACACAAAGATGTGATGATTCAATTTTTGTTTTTGTTGATAGATTTTCTAAAATTGTTCATTTTATTTCGTGTTAGAAGAGTAATGATACATCCCACATAGTTACGTTATTTTTCAAAGAGGTAGTTAGGTTGCATGACTTACAAAAAAACATTATATCAAATCGGGATACAAAGTTTATTCGAGATTTTCAGTGCACCTTATAGAGGAAATTGGAAACACAATTGGGATTCAATTCAACCTACCATCCCTAAATTGATGGCCAAATTGAGGTTGTGAATAAAAGTTCCAAATTGAGGTTGTGAATAAAAGCTAGAGTAATTTTCTACAGTGTTTGGTAGGCAACAAGCATAATAAGTGGGATTTGATATTGGCCCTAACAGAGCTTGCTTACGATAATTCTATTGGAATATGGCTTCTGGTGTTGTCATTGATGGCAACCTAAGTCATTGATCCGGTTCACACTTCAATATTTATCCATACCGGGAGATAGAGTGAAGAACAGGGTATCCAACTAAAGTTGAGTCTATCAATCCATTTGCATTACCAGTTTATCAGTTCAGGTTGTGGATCTTAGGGAAGGTCATTGGGTATCTAGAATATCTTATTCTCAAGTTTTGTGTTGGCGCATTAATTGGTGTATGAGTTAGGATATTCGGTTGACTAACCTTATGTTTAACAGTGCTAGAAGGCCGACTAAATGAATGTGGCGTGCTGCGGATGTTCGAAGCCAAATTGTTTGAAGTATTTTCAGGTTTGAGCATTTTGTTTTGGGTCCTCACTATGCTATAGCTGACTTTGGATGGTGCGCATTGAAAATCATTTGTGATTTGAGCCGACGGTTGGAAAATATCTTATGTTTTATTGAAGCCGACATATGGTTGATTAAATCCTTTGTTGCGGATATATATAAGTGATCAATTATATCATTTTGTGATAGATGTGAATAAAATGTGCGAAGTATGATGCAAAATTCAAAAGGCTAGTAGAGCGATTATTCATAATTTCACTTGTGCATAAAAGATTTGTGATGCGAATTGTAGCAGAGCAGAGCAGAAGAGCAAAATTTGATAGAAGGTCAAGAAATTGACTAATGAGATTAATCGAAACTGTAATTAGGAATTATTAGATGCTATTCCTTTAGTTCAATTCTTCAGATGGATTTAATCTGAATGTTTTGTAGGGAAGTTAGCCTTTCTGTTTTTGAGCAGTGAGCTCTAGGCAGTGTGCCTAAATGCAAGTGCATTCCCATTTTGTAAAACATATATTTGAGTACTCAAATTGTGGATTGAACTCCACCATGGTTTTTCCCCTAACAGGGTTTCCACATAAAAACCTTTATGTTATGGTGTTGTGGATGATTGCTTTATGTGCTTTCACATTTATTTTGGTTCAATGTTGTAAGTGGTTTGAAAGTTCAGATTAATAAAGTTAAGATTTGCAGAACACTGATTCACCCCCCTCTCAGTGTTCCTTGATTCCAACAATTGGTATCGGAGCCTATTTCCTCGGAAGAAGTTTAATAGCTTGAGGTGGATCTTGGAATGTAATGGACTCTGGTAGTCTTCAACAACAACTGTTGGTGGCACTTGATGATCTTGATCAATCCAAAGCAGAAGTCCAGGAATTGAAAGAAAATCTTGAGTATGTTGAGAAATTCATTCCAAGATTGAAGGATTAGATTGTTAAGTCCAGGGAGAAGAGAAAAGATCTCTATGATCAGATTAAGAAAAAGAGAGCAAACGTATGGATGATGTTTACCTAAATCAAACCTTGAAGGAAATAACTAAAGAATGTGAAAAGCTTGCTAGAGAAAATGCTACCCTAAAGCATGAGATGAAATCTATGGTGATGAAGCTGACTATGGAGATGGAAGAAAGAAAGAAGAACGAGGAGAATCTTGCTCGGTCCTTAAAAGAAAGATCTGATGAATGTGGAAGAATTAATGGAGGATTCATTCAGTTGGAGATTGAACTACAACAATCCAGAAACAATGAAGAAGAGCTTGAAAGACAAATTATTATTGTCAGGGATGAACTTGCTACTACAAATGAATACAAGGAGAAGTTCAAGATTAGCTTAGTTAAGCTTGATGAGTTGACTCAAAGTTAGAAGAATGGAAATGACAAGCAAGGTCTTGGATATGAGAAAGGAGAAAGTTTCACATTTGGACAAAGGAATTTTAGGCAAAGAAATCAGATGAACAAAGAAAAAAGGCATCTGATAAGACAACCTAATGTTCAAAATTTTAATGGTTACTATTTTGCTTGTAATAAATTTGGTCATATGGCTGCTCAATGAAAAAGTACAATGAAATCAAGTGATCCATCATTCTTTGGTTAGTGTTTATTGCAATTTAAGTTTGGTCATAAGTCAATTGAATGCAGAAATATGCCAAACAACTCTGTCAGTAGAAGGAATGTTAAATGTCATACCTATGGAAGATTTGGGAATATTGCTAACCAGTGCATATCAAGAAGAAATCAATGGAATGACTAGTCTAGACAAGGAGATTTTATGTGTTACAATTGCAACAAATATGGTCACATTGCAAGATTTTGTAGAAACAAAAATATGGATAGAAGAGGTCCAGTATACAAAGGCATAAATACGAAGAAAGAGGATAAAGGAAAAGGGAAAGTGACTACAGATGAAATAAGAGATCAAATGAAGAAGACATGAGTAAGAAAGAATGAGTTTGATGCAGGAGATGGTTTCACACCGGAATCTGCTTCTGGTAATTCCTCAGGGAATTGATTTTAGGCCATTGGCCTAGGGGGAGTTTTTCAAGAAAATCCTTTTTCCCCTATTTGTAGTTGGTGTCAGAATGTGGAATATTGTCAACAATTGTATTAATTATTTACAGATGCATTGGAAAGCACTCACAAAGATATTCAAGCAATTGTAGGTCTGCAGAAGAACTTTTCTCTTGCTGATTGAGAAAATAGGGTATTTGGAACACCTAGGGAAAACGCATTTAATAAAACAAAAGGTTAGGTGTGTGAGTTATAAAAATCAAGTTGGAACCCTCATTTTCCACTTTATATTGAAGAAAAGAAGAAGGAGAGCACTTTGCAACAAAATTTTGAAAGCGTGAAGATAATTCGACGTTGAAAACCTAATCCATCAGGTACTTCAGCTGTATTGAGATATTTTCATTTAATTTGGTGTGTGGTTGAAGAAATTATTTGATAGAAACAAGACATGAGTACGAAAGGTAAAATGGAACAAATCAAAGGAATGATAAACCTAGATGAGTATAGTAGTGAGAAGATTAGAATTGTAAGAAACATGTTGTTGCCCGATGAATTGAAATGGATGAAAGTAGCAAAACACAAAATCTTGGATATTTGGAGTGAATTCCCCTATTTCAAGAACACAAAAATTGTTAAGTTTATTCTGGACAAATTGAATGATGATATTCTAACTTTGGATAAACCCTACCATATCTCAAAAAAAGTGATTGGAACTGTAATTGGATTATGCAAAGTTGGGGATGTGTCGAGAAAGAAGTCAATCCGAAATAAAGAAGTCGAAACCCTAACTGGAGTCATTGGAGATCAAAGGGCATTAATAATCTCAACAATTAGAGATTTAGTGACAAGGTACACTGCGCATGGAATATCCTACAAAATATTTTTCAGAAACAAAGAAGATGCAACCTCGATAGGTGTTGTTTAAATTTCACACAAGATGATAATGGAAGATAAGGATTTTGACCTTTGCGGATTACTAAACGATCAACTGATGGAGAACATACAATTAACAAAGATGACATATTACCCTTTCAGGTTCAGTACTTTGGTTATATGTCTTGTGATGTACTTTTTGAATTTCTTACCACTGAACAACAACGTAATATGGGAAGATAGTGAACTAGTTTGCAAACAAATTTACACACACTCTAACAATTTGGCAAACTATGATCAAGCATATGAAAGTTTATTTAAAAGTTTGCTAGGAAAGTTTGGCTCAATTGGTATTCCCTTCCAGTAAGGGCACTTGAAGTTGGTTCTTCCTCCGGTGAGATGGAGAGAAAGAAGAAAAGATCATTATAAATTGTTGTTTGTACTCCTCCAACATGCAAGACTCCAAGAGTTCAAGGGAAAGGAAAAGAATAGGTGATTGTAGATATACCAGATGAAGAATTTGATAAGGAAGTTGAGGACACCCAAATAAATGAACTGGAAACAACTGAACTAGAACAAGAAAAGGCTATGACAGAAGAAAGTGAAGAAGAAGGCGATTTAACCAAAGAAAAGCTATTGCAACTTATTCATGAGGAAGATGGAATGAAAAAGATTGCAAACATATGGTCTATCAGACCTTCATATGAGCATGACATGATTTTAAACGTACTAAGTGTTCATCTTGTGAACAACCATATTAAGTTAGAGAGTTTACAAAATACTTTGCCAAAAGAAATGATTGAATGCATCAGGGAAATCATGGACTCTGAGTCTCATAACAAGGAAGAAGAAATAATTTTACACCTGAAGAAGCAATACAAATTATCAATCACCAAGCTAAAAAGGCACATGAATCAGCTAAGGCAATGCATAAACACAACAAACAACATCTACAACTACTATCTTCATTGGCCTCATGCAATCAGAAAGTACAAACAAAAGTTGGAACAAATTGAAACAAAGTTGAACAGTATCAAACAAAACTTTAACATGTTTTAGGATCAAGATGGTGCAATTAAGAAAATGATTCAAGAATTACAGACAAAGCATAAAAATGTTCAAAACTCTAGAAACAAGATTGTTGAAACCTTTTGGAAAGTGAAGGACATAAAAAAATGCAGACTAGAACAGTTGATTGAGATACTTAGGAAATGAGAGATATTAGAAGAAGCCATCACTATTCCAGAATCCCTCATCAAGATTATCAACCAGACATCTGGAAACAACAACATGATCATAATCACCAGGATTGTAGTAGAAGCATGGAAGAAGTTTCTTCCGAAGATGAAGGAAAAATACAAAATAATCTTCTAACACAAGTAGCGGTTGTATTTCTTCAAAACTTTGAACCAATTTTTGAATAAGTAAGTTTTTGGTTAAACTCCATAAGGGATTACTATAGGATTTTTTTTTTCTCATTGATGTCAAAGGGGAAGAGAGAGCAGTGAAAAATGCCTTATCAAATTCAAGGGGAGTTGTGTTAGCTATAACGTTTTGAAGTCTTGAAGGATTGCGGTATGTTGGTTCTGACACTTAGTCATTTTTCACTAAGTTGCCATCAATGCCAAAGGGGGAGATTGTTGGCATATGGCTTCTGGTGTTGTCATTGATGGAAACCTAAGTCATTGATCTGGTCTGCACTTTAGTATTTATCCATACAAAGAGATAGAGTGAAGAACAGGGTATCTGACTAAAGTTGAGTATGTCAATCCATTTGCATTACCAGTTTATTAGTTCCAGTTGTGGATCTCAGGGAAGGTTATTGGGTATCTGGAATATCTTATTCTTGATTTTTGTGTTGGCACATCAATTGGTGTACGAGTTAGGAGTTCTAGTTGACTAACCTTCTATTTAACAGTGCTAGAAGGCCGACTAAGTGAATGTGGCGTGCTGCGGATGTTCAAGGTGAAATTGTTTGAAGTATTTTCAGGTTTGAGGATTTTGTTTTAGGTCCTCACTATGCTTAGCCAATTTTGGATGGCACACATTGAAAATCATTTGTGATTTGAGCTAACGGTTGGAAAATATCTTATGTTTTATTGAAGCTGACATATGGTTGATTAAATCCTTTGTTGTGGATATATATAAGTGATCGATTATATCATTTTGTGATAGATGCGAATAAAATGTGCGAAGTATGATGCAAAGTTCAAAAGGCTAGTAGAGCGATTATGCACAGTTTCACTTGTGCATAAAAGATTTGTGATGCAAATTGTAGCAGAGCAGAGCAAAAGAGAAGAATCTAACAGAAGGTCGAGAAATTGACTAATGAGCTTAACTGAAACTATAATCAGGAATTAGTAGATGCTATTCCTTTAGTTCAATTCTTTAGATGGATTTAATCTAAATGTTTTGTAGGGAAGTGAGCCTTTCTATTTTTGAGCAGTGAGCTCTAGACAGTGTGCCTGAATGCAAGTGCATTCCCATTTTGTAACATATATTTGAGTACTCAAATTGTGGATTGATCTCCACTGTGGTTTATCCCCTAATAGGGTTTCCACATAAAAATCCTTGTGTTGTGGTGCTGTGGATGATTGCTTTATGTGATTGCATATTTCTTTTGGTCCAATGCTATAAGTGGTTTGAAAGTTCAGATTAATAAAGTTAAGATTTGCAGAACACTGATTCACCCCCCTCTCAGTGTTCCCTGATTCTAACAAATTCAATCTATAAGAGTGTAGGAAATATTCCTTTTCATCTTGTGTATGGATATAGACCTAAGGGTGTGGATGAATTAAGAAATAGTGCAGATTTGACAAGAAAGAGTGTTTTCATAGAGGATTTTAATGAGTATATTCATGAATTAAATAAATAAGGGAAAGGAAATTTGGAGAAAAGTGCCACCAAATACAAGGAGCATGCTAATACACATAGACAAGAGTAAGACTTTTAAGTAGGTTATTTTTTTGTTTTAGAACATTTGAAGAAAGAAAGGTTCCCTTAGGGAACATATAATAAGTTAAAATGGAAGAAGATAGGCCCATGTAGGGTGTTCAAAAAGTTTTCAGCCAATTATTATGGAATTGAGATTCCAACAAGTATAGATATATATCATATTTTTATTGTTGTTTATTTATACAAGTATTATGAAGGGGAGACAAACATACAAAAGGATACACCCTTAGATTTGCAAGATGGACAAGAATGGATACATTAGTTGCTTGAAAAGAAATTTGAGGAAATTGATAGAGTGATTGATTCTTGGGTAGCTAAAAGAACAAGGAGAAATGAATACATGGAACATTTGGTGCATTGGAAGCATAGAGTTGAAAATGAAGTCTCTTGGATGAATGCTATAGAGTTGACCAAGTATGGAATTCTAGTTCCATACTTGCCAAAATATTCACGAGTTACAAAGTCATGAAGCATTTCACTTACTTGATGTTGGTGTAGGTTTTTATTTTCATAGTGGGTTAATTTATTTTCCCTTAGTCCTAGGTTTTTCCTACACTTGATTAATCTTGCTTAGGATAATAAAGTGAGTTTATTATTTATTAACTAGAAAAAAAGTGATGAGGTGTCCCCTTCCTTAAAGGGTGGAACCACTTTCCACTTTTGGTGGTCCATCTCCACTTTTTGTGGTTGATTCATATTGGTTGGATTTTCCACCTACCTCCTCTCCTAAGTTCTGTATAAACTCACTACCTAGCTTGTATTTGAAACCATTCATGCAATACTCTTGCATCCATTCATGCATACTTGCATTTTATCTTTTCAACTTGGAAGCTCTTAATGCAATTTTGTCATATTGACATTACATAATCTCTCAGAGTTCTGGTGTGCATTCTTTATGATTTTCCATTTTATGTAACTTTGATTTTCTCTTAAAATTTTCCTTGGGTTATTCACAATCTATTTCAGATTTCTAACACCCGATGTGTCTGATGTAGGAGCATCTAGGTTCACAATCAATCATGTATCGACCAAAATATTTCTTGTTTTTGTTTTTTAAAATTTCTAAATAATTTTTTTATATTGTTGGTATTGGTGAGTTGTTGCAAAAGGCAATTTGGGGTTCTGATAAGCGAAAAGGGTATCTCTAAGACAAATTTGGAGGAGTTGGAATAAAAAGAGGTGAAGTTATGAATGAGTGGAGGTTATTCCACCACCAAGAGCCAACAAAGGTTCATGGTTTCTAGTTGCTACCTCTGCTCTAATTAGTTCCCTATCATACCATGAGTGCCATTTTTTTTTTCTCCTTCAAAGTCTCAACAAAAGTTACAATTCAACATTTTCAGAGTTCTTAAGAAGATGGGAACCTCCCAATGTGGTACTTGGTTCTAGGTTCCTTCAAAACCCTTGATGAAGGATAAGGATATTTAGTTCCGAATTGGGTTAGAACATCCAACAAAGAGGTGCATTGGTGTCGAGTTCCCTTAGAACCCCCAAAATAGTGCTTGGTGCCAACTTCCCTTGAAACCCCTGACAAGAGCATAGGAAGATAAATTTTTAGTTTCCCATTTGGATTAGAACCTCAAGAAAAAACTAGGAGTGTTGGTTCCCAATTGTACTAGAAACCCTGACACAAAACTAAAAGTATTAAGTTCCTAATGGGGTCAAAATGTGTATTGAAAGGAAAAGGAAATAACACAATAATTCCTAGGGAATTAGGAACCATCTATGAAGGATGGATAGTTCATGGTTCTTACCAAAGTGGAAAACACCAACAAAAAACAAATACGTCCAAAGAACTGATGGGGAAATGAAATAATGGATTTGGGGAAATGATTGAATTGCTTGAGAAGACGATTAAACTACCATTGCGTAAGGAATATATTGAGGAGAAGGAAAAATATTTGGGGATCTTTTTCATGGGAAATTTTACATTAGAATAGAAAGAAGAAGGCCCAAAGAAGTGCAATCATATTTTGTAATTCTGAACTCTTGTATGCTACAAACCAATGAAATAATTTTAACTTATTTTTGTTGACTGAGTGTGCTTTGTAATTGTTACTTGAGGAAATTGCATGATTGGGTTTCCCAACAAGGTTCCTTAACTACGTCCACACTAGTGCTTATTTGAAGCATGCCATGATACATACAATTGTATGGTTGCCATTATTATTGAACACTTGGATGATGGATATGAAGATCTTGATGTTTCAACAATATTCATGGAGACTGTATAGGTGTATTATAATGTTTCATTGCTAAATAATATATCGAGTTTGGATACTTTTGGAGATTGAAATTTTCCCTCATGGAGAGTTTTCTTAGGGTATATCTTATAATCTTGATGGTATGTTTTCCTATTCTTTTGTATGGCAGATTCTAAATACTTGTTGATATTTTTATTTCCTAGGGTTATGTGGAATAATTTTATTTCTACAGATCAATTTTTTTTATTGATGTAGGAACATCCACGGTGAACGGTAATCCTCATCAACCAAAAATAAAACATTTTATTTTTAATTTTCTTTAAGCTTGGTAATTATTCATTTGGAGGAATAAATTGCAATATTAAAACCAAATTAAAATAATTGGTCTTTTTATAATATTATAAATTTTGAAGTGGAGTTATCTTAGGAGGTAAATTTAAATGAGAAAAATCCAAAAAAAGGCAATCTAGATGTGGATATTTGGGGAGTTACAAGTTGAGGAAACTCATTAAAGCTCATCAACTATAACATGGAAAAATTTAAGTGCCCATGTTGTGTTGACTGTAGCTTTTCCAAGATTGGGCCTATTTGCTAGAGTGGGAACCCAATTTTCTGCCTATTCTTGGGAGTGGTTTTGTTTTTTGATTTTTTTGAGTATTTAATATTTTTCAATGCATTTCAATACATTTTTCCAAGTTGGGCGTGGAAAAATGGAGGCTATGGGTAATGGAGATAGTGGAGAGAATATTGAAGGTGTTTTAACAATTTTGGAGTGGGCAATTATTCTAGATTTTTGGCAAGAGAAGAGGAGGCATGGATTTTTATTGGAGGAGGAGGAAAAACCATTTTTTTGCAGGTTTAATAGTGTTTGGACAATAACAAGCAAATTTTAAGATTGCAGGTTCATTGCATTAATGGTTCTCAATAGAAGATTACAGGTTTAGGGAGGTTGATGCTACAAAAAGAAGGTGGATTGAAGGATTTTGATTTGAGGTTATTATTTGGTGTTTGTATCAGACCTCCATATCTGATTTGTGAGGTTTTCCAACAACTCATATGGTTGTACATGATGTATTTTTAGTTTGACAATGATTTCCCATGTAATAATGAGCAATTTGAATAGTTAATCAAACTTCTTGTAGATTTAAGGAACAATCTTCTTATATTCTCTTTGTTTCATTTGTGTTGTTGGAGCTTGTATTTCAGGGATTGGATAGACCTTACATCATTTATACTTGATATTACTCTAATGCACCCTAAAATGACAATACTTAAATCACATTGTTTAATTTTGTCCTAGAATTTTGATACCTAAGCTATCTAGTTGGGATTAACCATTAAACCTTGCAAATGCTTCATGATCCTTTGGAATTAGTGTAAGACCCCTTCGTTTTTCTCTTTTAATCAAACAATGTTCGGTTGGTTATGCTTTGTGTTATGTAAGTGTTTTGACTTAGAACTCAGTTGCTATTTGATCGCTTTCTGTAAGTGTTGTAAATGTTATATTTTGGTGTGATGGTGTATTTTTCTGATGTTATCGTTATGTCATGCTTTGGATTAGCATAGTGGATAATTGGATTAATGATGTTTATGTCTTTGATTATATTAATGATGTTAGACTCGTCAATCAGTGATATTGTATTGGTGAAGGGGACAGATTGCATCACTTGCTTGCGAGTGCCCTGCGACTCCGGGATTACCTCTTCACAGTGTGTATTTTATGTTGTTTATACTATATGTTGTTGTTACTTGACTTGCAGGTTGACAGGTACACGACATCGAATCCACCTAGTTTCACAGGTGAGAGCGTGTTCAATATCCAATAGTATTCGATTGGGAGATAGTAGCTAGGTTTCCGTGTCAGGTTGTCACCCTAGTCCTTGTTTGTCGTCAGGTGTTGTCAAGTTGTGTTGCTTTCGATTTTGTTCTCTCTCTTCGTTATTTAAATTCAAGTTAGAAAGAGGCAATTAAATGGCGTTTGGTATTTAAGTTATTGATTATATTAATCGGGTTATAACATTAGAGATGTTGTTTGATTTATTAATTAATTTAATTTAATTAATAAAATGATTTAATCTTGGATTAAGATTATTTTATCAATTAATTAAATTAGATTGTGTTAAATTAAATTATTATGTTGAAATAAGTTAAATTATGCATTTTGGAAATATAGAGATTCTGGAATTAGAATTATGTTGGAAAATTTGAAAAAGGTTTAAATTTCTTGTTTTGAAAATTAGAAAATGTGAAAATTGAAAAATAAAGATAATTGAGATATTTTCAATAAGTTTGACTTTGGAGGTTAAATAGATATTTTTTTTCATTTTTGGGGATTATGGATTTTTTGGATAATTTTGGAGGGGGATGAAAATTTTGGAGAAGTTGAAAATGGAGTTTTGGAGAAGGATTGAAATTGGGATTTTGTGGGTTTTGGATCTGCTTGGAGGAACTGGAATTTGAAGGAGGAATCGAATCATGGTTATGTGCTTCATCTAGATCTACTCAAATGGTTGGAAATTAGGTTCATGTCTTGAGTTTTTATTTGTTTGCAAAAATCTAGGTTTGGAAAATATTTCTTCAATAAAATTTGGTGTTCTTGGCTGTGAAAAGAAATATTAATTGGATTGTGCAAATTATTCTTCAATTTGCTTTGGGATGTTTGAATCCCTTTATAGATATATATATATTTCTTTTTTAAAAAAAATAAAAAAATAAAAAAAATAAATCCTTTGGAAAGGAGAGTATGCTGTTTATATTTTTTTGAAATGGCCCAAGTTGGGCGCGGATTTTAAAAATCCATGACCTTGGTTTAAGAAATTTAAAAAAAAAAAAATAATATAGATTTTTTTTTTTGTGTTGGGGGGGCTGGGGGCTCAACCCCCATCGCACCCCAAGGGAGGTGCGTGGGGAGAGCCGCGCCTAGTGCAACCCCCACTAAACTCCCGCGGCTGCTGTTCACACAGCCACCACCGTTGGTGGTGGACGGCTGTGCTTAGCACAACTGCGCCACCACCAGGGGTGGTCGGCTGTGCAATAGCTGGCACCGCCTTTGCCTTACCTCCGCTAGGCCGGCGGCCACTGCAACCGCCTCCGCCGCCTTAGAAACCCCCGCGCCGCCTGGCTTAAACAAAACACCGTCGGCGTAAAAGAAATCCGTGGCCATGGGAAGTCCGCGGCCCAGCCCTAACCCTAAACCGTGCGACCCGTAATTCGAGGCAACCGCCCATGACTTGGGTACGACGCGCAACCCGAGGCACAAAGGGGGGTGGGTTTTAAAATAAAGAAAATAAATAATATTTAAGGCATTGAATATTATTTTAATATTATAATATGTAATATTATTATTATCATATTATAATATTAAAATATATATTTTAATCTTTATTTGATTATTATTTTGAATAGAAGATGTTTTTTTTTGAATAATTGTTATTTAGAGTGGTGAATTTAAAATGAATATGCATAGGAAATTATTAAATTCCTAATGACATGATTTTAATTTAATTATGGAAATAAAACATTGTATTCATAGTCAAGTTTTGATTTCGCATTGTAAAATGATATAATGGAGAAATTTTAAGCCAATGGGCTATAGTCAAAATTAATGGAATTGTTTAACCATATCTCAAATAAAACAAGTATTATATTTGAAGGGGAAATAAATTTGATTCGAAATAATACATTTTCAAGTCGAGTTGAACATTAGTTTTAAAATGACTATATTGAAATGAGGAAACAACGTTTGTTTTAAATCAACATATTTTGATTTATGGAATCAATGGTTATTTAATTATTATTTAAATTCCAGTAAGGAAGTAAAGATTGAGTTTGTAATTTCTCCCTTGTCTGGAAAAGACGTACTTGGTTCAGTATATTTGATGCAATAAATTACATAATGATTATTTTATTAAGAGAAATTAAGGAATTAAATATTAGCGTTAATTTCTCCTTTATCTAAAAAGATGAATGTTAATTCAGTTTTATCGATGCGATAGATTACTTAACGTTATTGAGGAATGGATTTAGAATATCCAAAGGTAGTTTCCTTTAGTTGAATTCAGTGAACATGTACTTCGTGCTCTGTTTTGGAAATAAGATTAAATGCCTGTTATTTAATGAGTCTTCCAGATGTGAATTTCAGTTATGTGGTTGTCGTCTTGTGATGTCGACTGTTTGCGAATTCTCTTGGATAGTGCATGAGGATTGTGTCTATGTTAGTACCCGGTTTCCATGAACGGGAATGTTTGTACCTCCTTGGTTTAGGAGTAGATTATGGGATCCGTGTCTCTTTGTAAGGAGTGACTTTGTAATGTGTACCTCCTTGTCAGGAGCTGTCAGGAGCATTCTTTGTTATTGTTGTTACCTCCAGTGTTTGGAGATGGTTTTACCTTTTTTGCTCCCGAGAAAGGAGTGAATTTTGTATTGTATGTCTCCTTGTCAGGAGCGGTCAGGAGCGGCCTTGTTCTGTGGTTTGTTGCCTCCAGTGTTGGAGTGCGTTTCAGTTTGTGTTGCCTCTTGAGAAAGGAGAGGTCGTGAAGTCTTGTTTGTTGCACCTTGGTTCCATAGATGGTTGGATGGTGTGTGTGTGTTGTCCAATAGAAGAGTGGCTTATAACGGGGGCCGACACACCAAAGTGGTGCTAAGGATAACTCGTTGTAAGTGATTTAATCAAGTGATAACTAAAACAATACTTAGAAGCTTAGGAATAACCTCACACTAATCAATATTTTAATACCTCACTCATGGACCTAAGTGCTCGGTTAGGCTTGGGATGAGATGGGAAGGCTTGGAATGGCAAGGTCATCTATCTTGTTTGTACGAAAGGTATTTGGCTTTGCATGAGTGAGTGTGGGGGCCGGGATTTGGTAAAGGTCACCAAGATAACCCTTGTCTTGTGGGGGGCCAGAGCCTAAGAAGATTCCCAAGGATAACCCATGACGAGTTGTGTGATGACACTCTATCTAGGACAACAGTCGGCCTTTGTTTTAGGGGTATGGTCTCCTTGACATACCTAGTGTGACCATAGTTGGTATTCGATTTTGTGGGTATGGTCTCTTTGACATACTTGATGTGACCATAGTTGGTATTCGATTTTGTGGGTATGGTCTCTTTGACATACTTGATGTGACCATAGTTGGTATTCGATTTTGTGGGTATGGTCTCCTTGACATACCTAGTGTGACCATAGTGGTATCTGTTTATTATGTGTATGGTTCTCCTAACATACTTGTTCTGTTTGTTTCTGGAAGCAATGTGACCTTGTAGAGTCGTCCTTGGTGTTTTTTGTGATGCTCTTGAGTTGTACTCATGATGTAATTGCATGGTATCTGAGTTGTACTTATGATGTAATTGCATGGTATTTGAGTTGTACCTTGGGATGTATTTGTGAAGTTCATGTAATTGGTTGTTTTAGTTTAGTTCAGTTTTGGTAGCTTGTGTCTAGAGGTAGATGGTCTTGACTAGGATTCCTGGTTACTATCTCCTAGCACGGGGGGTGGGCCTTTGGGTCCCACTTGGTTAGGTGGTGTGCACCTAAATCCGTTGGGCTATCTTCATGTTCGTGTGGATGAGACTTCCAATTGGAGAGCTCGTGGGATTCAGTTTCATGTCATGCTTTATTTCATTTCAGTTACTCTTGTGTTATTTTACCCCTCTATGTTATCGAGGTGGAAAGTTGTAATTTGTAACCTTATTTATTGGTCTTGCCTCATTCGGGGAATGAGAGTTGTAATTGTAATTATTAACTTTGGTTAATAGAGTTGAAGTTATCTATTATGTTTGGTTGTAATTTATCTTGTATGGAATGTATGTGTACTTATTATCTTGAGTAGATAAATGTTATGGTTTTTATTTATGTTGTTGTTGTTGTTGTGGGTTGTTAAGTTATTTCAGTCTTGTAACCTTAGGGGATGTTTACATTGGGAAGCGAACTTGTATAACATTTGTACTTAAACAAAAAAAAAATAGCCTATTTAAGTAGTTGTTTGCATCATCCTCTAGGGTTGCGTGGCGGGGCATTACAATTAGAATATAGAGGTAACTGATATCTATTGTGTGGTCTAAGAAACTAAAATTTACAATATTTGGTATATGACGTGTTGGGAATATGAGATATTCATAAATTAAGATCTTACTATATTCAAGGGTTTAATAATTTTATATTTTTGAGTGCTTAGATTCACAAGTAGGAAAAGGTGAAAGATAACACACGTTGAGATTTTTTATGAAATAAGGTTGCATAGAGTGTAAGGTCCAATCTAGTGTGGGAAATGAATAGTTGGTAGAGTATGAAATACAAAACAGAGATGCATTAATAAAATTAAATGGAGAAGTAATGAATAAGAAATGGATTATAAATATTAATTCAAAGTAGGATTTGAAATACAAATGAGTAGGGGAGTAAGGTTATTTAGATATAAGATGAAAACTAAATAGTAAAATTAGCAAGTGAAGAAGTGACATTAGATAATTATAGGTAATATATAATATAAATAATAATTATGATATGAGACCTAAGTGGAAATGAATAAGGGATATGCTGCAAAATTGAAGGGCTAATTTATGAGTGATTGCTTGTTGGTATTATTTTATGTTCTAAGCACCAATTTGATGAAATCAAACTCTTTTTAGAGCTTGATATTCCTAATGAGTATCACATCATATATTGTTATCAACAAAGTAAATTTCCCAAAGGACCCAATAATAGTTATGAGACCAAACCCCTCATTTTTGACAGGTTATGCTAAAATCTAAACTCATAGAAACTCATTTATTGCCTCAGATGTAGAAATAAATATATGTTACGAGAATGACCCTTGGAAAATATAAATGTTTATCAAATCTATGATAAAAACCATAAAAATGACTAGTGACTTGGGTGATCCCACAATACTGGTTTACAATTTTTGGGCAAACTGGACACTAAACTGATTTTTTTAAACTAAATCTTCACTTTCGGGCTCCTATAGCGGCTAAACCGTGAGAAATTTGAAGATGATTTAAACTAGTGATTTGTGATATTTTTTCTATAGATTATAAATATATATTTTTTAAAATTTTTTGGAATCAGATTGCACTTCTTTTTCCATCTCCTCTGAAAACTAGCTTTTAAAAAAAAAACAACATTTTCAAGAAGTGACACTCACCGTATACAACATAATTTTTTTTGTATGAAGGATAAAATTATATATTTTTTGAATTTAGATTTGTAACTACGATATCTAGCACTTTCATTTGGTTTCATAGTGTTTTATTAAATATTTTTTCCTTAATCAAGTTTCGAAGTCAAACCAATTATAATTCAGACATAGGCGAACTGTATACAACATAACTTTTTTTGTATGTATCGAAATTCAATTTTTTTTTAATGGATCAAAGACATTAATACCCAACCCAAACATATATATATATATATTTTTTGATAATATTCTATTTTTCCACATGTGCAGAACAAAGAGCTTGATTTTCCGTGAAAAACCTATGTTTAATAAAACTAAGAAAACAAATACATAATAAAACCAAAAAATATTAAAATTATATTCGTTGGATAGCTCGTTCTAAGGACTACCATGATAATTTGAAATAAATTTTAAATGAATTCATTTGATCCCCCAAAAGTTAAATCAAAAGTGATTTTTTATCAGCATTTTGATAGGTGTAAAGTAGACTCTGTTGTAGGTATGGTTTAAAACTAGCGGGGTTCTATCTAAGGGGGTTTGATCTAAGGTGGTTTGATCAAACCCTCTTCAATCAAAATCTTTAAAATAGAAAATTTTAAGGCTTAAATCATTATATTTTCTAAAAATATGTGATTTCAGCAAAAATCAAAATCTCCCAAAAATTGTAAACCAGCTTTGTGGGATCACCCACTTGCTATAGGTAATTAAAAAATCTAACAAAAATTATACTACAGTTGAGTAAGAAGTTAATTACATGGGATAATAGCTTGAAAATAATTTCTTCTTTGGTGAAACCTTAAATTTCTCTTGGCGTCCTCAATTTGATTAGAAAAATGATAAGTGGAATGCACCTTGGCCTCAATATCAAGGCCCAAAAAATTGGGGACCATATTCTTAGGGACCCCTAGGGTGAATGAATCATGGTCAACTCCATAATGGGTCAACCCACCACAATAATCATGGCTTCCTCTAAACTCCATTCCACAATGGGACCCCTTTCATAACCAATTTTACTAGGGACCTTGCTACATCTCCAATCAACGAAAAATTATTCTTCCACCTTTATAGAGTCAACAAAAATCTAACCAAGTCACTCAACCTTTGATACCTTCCCAAATGATTACTAACTCCAAGAGAAAAAATAAAATGCGCTACTTTATTTAATTAGACATGAGAATATGACTAGAATAAACATAATACATTATGAAGTTGTGCAAATTAGGTTAGGCGAAACCTTACATCAACCAACCATAGTTGAAATAAATGGTGGAGAAGAAGAAATAATCTCAAAGTATAAATTTGATCCTATGGAATATAATGATAAGCAACCGACTATGAAACCTCATAAAATACCCATTGATGAGACTTTCTTTGAAGCTACTCTAGAATTTTCTCCTAGAGCTACTATAGAGGTTCCTCTTAGTAAAAATCTAAAGTTATCTTTCGAATCTAGTAATTTGAGAATTTTTTCTAGAGTTTCTTTGAAGAAATTTTTTAATGATCCTCTAAAAGATCCCATTAGCTAAATTAAAAATGCCTCTTCTAGATCTCTTCCAAAAGGAAACTCTAAAACAAAGAATGAACACACCTTCAAGAAAGATCCTTTTCTAGAGAGCCTTAAAAGAGTCAATCTAAACTATCTTCTAGAACCAATCACTATGAATGAAACCCATCTTTTGCAAGAAATAAAGTAGTTAAACATTGAAGACCCATTGCTTTAGCAAATAAAGGAAATACTTGAGCTCAACCAAATTGTTAAATAACTACACATAAAAACACTAGGGATAAAAAATAAATAGATTAATATTGTCCAAGTTGATGGATATCTAGTTGACATTATTTCAAGAAAATTTCTTCCACCTAAGTATGATGATATCGATAGTATTGTAATTGCATTATCTATTCATGGAATTGAAATTCTTAATGCACTTGTAGACTGGAGAGGTGCCATAAATGTTATGATTGTCGACATGATGGGAATTTTGTCATTAAAAAGTCTGCAACCTACAAGTAATGTTCTACATATGGTAGATCAATTTATTGCCATCTTGAAAGGAGTGTTAGAAAATATCCCAACCATGATAGAAACCTAAGAATACCATATGAATTTTTAGGTTTTCTAGTAATGAATCTAAAAGATAGTTATCCATTGATACTAGGAAGATCTTGGATATCCACAATTACTACCCTAATGGATTGTAGATCAGGAGGACTAACCATTTCTAATGGTTTTAAAAACAAACAACTATTTTTGTATCCTCCTGCCCAACCATCTGTAAATAATTTTGAGCAAATTTTGGTAGATGAGATATAAGTGGTACCAATAAATGAGAAAATTGGGCCCAATTAACAATGGTTGTAATAAAACAACACCATGATAAAATAGAGGGTGATTTAGAATTTAACAATCCATCATACATAGACGATGAAGAAGACATGGGAATAAAATACACTTTGTAGAGCTACATCCAAATGAGTATAGTGGAATTCACCCAAAATAGAGAGAAGGATTTCCATTTAGAATTTCATTAACTTCTCGTTGATATAATTCCAATAAGTGAGTGATTTTTCAAGGAAATCATCACCTCCCATATGATTCGAACACACCATTACCCCATTAATATTTTAATAAACAAAACCTACATGATCTCCTATAGCCATATAAAGACTAAATAAATCATGGTATTAGTGGGAAAAACCCTAAACATTAATAGCTAGATTATAGAACAAGAACTTTAATTATTTAATATTCTGGTAATCTAGTCTAAAGAATTCACTTGAGCCTATAAAGACCTAAGATGAATACATCTAAAGATCTATACACACCAAATTTACACATATAAGGTCAAAATAGTTTTTCGAACCTAGCGTAGACTTAATCCTGCAATTAGGGAAATAGTTAAAACAAAGATTGAAAAGATGCTACAAGTAAGATTCATTTACCCAATATTTGATAGCCAATGGATTTCACCTTTGGTGGTCATTCCAAAGAAAGGAGAAAAATTGAGAGTATGCGTGGATTATAGAGAAATTAATAAAGAAACCTACAAATACTAATTTCCCCTATTGTTTATTGATCAAGTCTTATATAATCTAGTTGGAAAAACTTATCTCATTCCTGGATGGGTTTAGTGGGTATAACTAGATATAGGTTGACCCAAAATATCAAGAAAAGATTTTTTTTACACATGTCCATAGGGAACCTTCACATATAGAGTTATTCCATTTGAATTATACAGTTCTCCTACTACATTTCAAAGAGCAATATTGGCTATTTTTGTTGAGTTGGTAAGTTATTGTGTAGAAGTCTACATGGATAACTTCTCAATACATGAAAAACATTTAAAAATTCCTTGCAAAACTTAGATAAAGTCCTTCAATGATGTGAAGACTATCAACTATCCATTAGTTATGAAACATTCCTTATTATGGTTCAAAAAGGGATTATGATGGGACACCATATCTCACTAGAAGGCATTGTTAGCTGGAAAAAAAGACAGTGAAGACATCGGCTAGGAAATCATACCACATTTTGGTGAAAAGGAATTCTAGAGCATAATATTATAAATATAGCATCTAGACTAGGGGTATCATGGATGGTCATGCCCCATCTCATGGATATATGTATAAAAGAAGATATGAATGACATAAGGTAGTAAGAGGCGAAGAAGAGAATTTATGTAATGACAAAGGGAAATATATGTACACAAACTAATATATGGAAGGATAATTTATAGAGATTAGATAATAGCTAAACAAGAGTATAGGGGAAGATATTGCATTGTACCAATTTTGATCTGATTAATAGAATGGATACCGGAGTTTGATCTATATGATGTTATCTATTATTTTATGGATATATAATTAGATAAGTATATGTTTGATTGTATTGGTGTTCATCTTTATATTACTGAGTTTGGGGTATAAAATACATCACTTAGAAAATACTTGGGGCTCAAAACTTTGGCCTGTGTTTCCCTAGATTTCTTGCTAACAGGTGTTAAGATTAATCTTAAAAATATTGAGGTAATAGAAAGGTTGGAATCCAAAAAAACTCAAACAAAAGTGCAAAACTTCCTTGATCATGATAGTTAATATTGTGGGTTCATAGAAAATTTTAGTAAAATTACAACACCCATGTTTTCTTTAATTTAGAAGGATGTCGAGTTTTGTTAGACCTAGGAATGCAAAACTGAATTTGAAACCATTAAGAAAAAGTTAACTACCCCAATGTTGCATGGGCCCAACCATCATTACCATTTTTCTAATTACACAGATGCATTAAATGAAACCATTGGTGCATTCTTTGGATAAGAAGATGAAGACATAGGGAAATATGCCATTTATTTTATTAGCAAAAATATAACTCCTACTTAAAGAAACTGCACTACTATAGAGAGTTAATTCTTAGCTGTTATGCATGCCCCAATTAAATTCCACCATTATATCATATATTATAAGGTAATACTATATACATATTATTTAGTTATTGAATAACTAATGAATAAACTTATTGTGAGTGGGCAGATAATTAGATGATTGTTACTTCTTTAGAAACTTAACATAGTTCTCATATATAAACCTAGAAAATTCAATGTAGTAGCTTATTTTTATCTAGAATACAACATGAGAAGGAAGAACATGAACCAATTAAATGCTAATTTCCAAATGAGTAGTTATTCTCTATATATGTGTATACCCCCTGGTTTTTTGATGTAGCGAATTATTTGTTCATAGGAGCACCCCCCCAAAAAAAAATTCTATAAAAAAGGAGATTGGTTAGGGAGACCAAATTTTTTAAATGGATTAATGGTTTTTTTATTCAAGTGTAGATCTAATATAGTTTTATGCAAGTGTTTTAGAGTTGATGAAACTTATAACATCATGAGATATTTTCATAATGAACTCTCACGAGGACATTATTATGCAAAAAGGACTTCCCACAATATCCTAGGCACTAGATGTTATTGACCCTCAATGCATAAATATGTTAAAATATATGTTTGATAGAGTGATGAATTCCAATGAATGGGAAGACTAACAAAATCCAATGAATTTCCCCTCACACCTTAGGTGGTCCCATAACCATTTAAAAAATGGGGACTATATTTTGTAGGGCTGAAGGAAAGGGGTACACACTTGTGTATACAAACTACCTTACAAAGTGGGCATAATTTTAAATGTTTAAGTAGCCAGGGAAGATAACGTAGTAGATTTCCACTATAATAGGATATTCCACAGATTTGGAGCACCTAGGTCGATTGTGAAAAACTAGGGACCCCAATTCATGTCAAAGGTTCTTTTCACTTTCACTAACCACTTCCAAGTAAGTTGTAAAAAATCAACACCATACCATCCTCAAGAAAATGGTCAAGTAGAAGTGACTAATCGAGAGCTAGAAAAAATTCCCACAAAAATAGTTTAAACTAGCAAGAATATTGGGATAGAAAATTAATTACATGAGGTTTTTTGGGCATATATCACTACCTACAAATCATCTACATGCTTTTCACCATATGAACTAGTTTTTGGGAAGAAACCTATTTTTCCTTTTCATTTTAAGCTCCAAACTCTAAGGACATATATGGATGTAAGTGTAAATATAAAAAAAATATCAAGTTGAATATATACAACTATATGAATTTTAAAAATGAGCTTAAAATCCATACACCAAATTAAATTTATGAAACAACAAAGTAAATCATAACATTATCATCATATCAAGGAAAATACATTTCACAAAGGATATTGGTCACTTTTGTTTGACTCTAGATACAAAGATATTTAAGGGAAGATTCAAACACGTTGGTTAGGAATTTATGAAGTGGAAAAAATATTTGATATTGGAGTTATGTGTTTAAAACCAATTGACGGTGATGCACGAACAATTCTAGTGACTATTCGCATACTATGTTTGCATAATAAACTATAAAATAAAGAGGAGTTCGTTCAAATGATCAAAGGATAAGTCAAAATTTGATGTATAAAGGGAGTCTTCCATTTGCCAAAAAATTATAGGTAAGTACTCTATTACTCTTGTAAAAACATAAAATAATTATGTATATATATGTTTGTATAATATTTTCTTCACAGTTCGTGTTTCCTCTAGAAGCTTGTTTTGAATGATGCTCTATAGTTTTGTTATGTTTCCTCTAGAATAACCCTTTTAATAATGCTCCAAAAGAATGTTTGTGTTTCCTTTGGAAGCTCCCTTTCAATGATACTCTAGAATATTTTCCATTCTTCCTCTAAAAACATCCATTTAACGATTCTCTAAAAGAATATTCATGTTTCTTCTAGAAGAATCCTTTCAAGTATGATTCAAAAGGTTATTTGTGTTTCATTTGGAAGATTAATTTGTATGATATTATGAAATAATGTTTATGTATCATTCAAAAACATCCTTTTTTTTTAGGTAAGGTGACATTTACCTTGCAAACCTATGTTATTTTTATGTCTCCATATTTCTTGGAAAATGTCTTAGGGGACATGAGAGAAATGTATTTATTATTGGTATATTGTAATTATATTTTTGAGAAGAAATTTAATGTTTGTGGAGGTTACACATCACTAGAAGATAAAATTATCCCTCCTAGCCATTCACATTGGGAATGTGAAGGGTCTTGAGTGGGGCACCAAGTTTGGAGGGAAACAAGTGTCCATTGGTTCTCCATCTGGAAGTTGAAGGCGCTATTTGTTAGGAAGCCACATTGAAGCCTTGTACACATTAATTAATTTATTATCACAAATCTTGGTTTTACAAGGAAGGGGCATGGGTTTTTTCAAGTGGTTTTGGAACCTCTTGTTTTGGCTTACCATTGTGATTTTGCCTCCCACAAGTTCTATAAATTGGAGCCTTGATATGGTAGTATCATCTTGTTTTATTTTTCAGGTGTATGGAAGCATCCGGGTTGTAGGAGATCAACAAGGAAGTGTATTTTGGTATATCTCTATTGTGAAGATAAATAATATACTTTCCCTCTTTTCTTGTGTGGAGTAAATTTTTTCGAAAGGATTTCTCCATGTAAATATGGTGTCATATTTATTTGCTGATTTCTCTATTACGGTGAATGTGCAATCACATACATATAATGAGATTTGGTAATCTTATTTTCAGATTTGAATACAAATATATAAGTTAATATTGTAGCTTAGTTCTACCTTATTTTCAACATTTGGTATCAGAGCTAATGATTCTGTTTAGAAGGGGATGCCTTTCTCTTAAGTGTTGGAGGTTTTATTGCTACAATGGGAGTTTTTATTTTTGTAGTATATTAAAGATTTGTGAAGAAGATTGTATACAATGGATTCTAGCTCTCTCTAGGCTATTGATAAGTTCAATGGATTGGGCTATGATAAGTGGAAATTAAAGATGAAGGATCTCCTAGAAGAGAGAGATCAGTGGTTTCTAGTTTCACAAGAAAGTAAACCAGTTGCAATGAGTGATGATGATTGGAAAAATTTAGAAAAGGAACGAGGAATGATTCGTTTGTGTCTAACAAATTCTATTATATTGAATGACTATATTGAAGACACCATATATAAGTTATGGAAAAAGGATAGGTGATATGTATCAAACTAAAAGTTTGTCTAACAAGTTATATCTCAAAAGAAGATTGTATTCTTTAAAAATAAAAAAAGGTGAATCTATAACAAATCATTTAAACACCTTTAATTTGATTATAAGTTAGTTTACATTCATAGATGTTAAAATAATTGTTACCTATTTTCACCTTCTAGGTTAAAATGGTGATATCATATATTTTACAAGGCCTCCATGTGAAAATATTTATTGAAGGGAAAAAGAGATATTAAATATTTGCTTTTACCAAGTTTGAAGGAATATTTTAGAGAAAACATTTTTTCAAATATTATCATATTTCAAATGATAATATTAAAAAAGTCAATCATTCAAGTCAAAGGAGTAGTCATTTTATGACAAAACATTGGAAAAGTATGTTAATTATTTTATCAAGATTCTTTTCATGATATTCATGTGAAAATGGGAAAAAAGATTAATTTTCATCTCTAATTTTTGAGTTTGAAGGGAGATTCCACATGAGTTTCCATATTGGCAAGATGTTTCCTTGATTTTTGGCCAAAAGAAAGGAAGAAGGCTTGAGTTATGAAGGTAAATTAAGTCTTGCAAAGGGAAGGAGCTTGATTTTTAGGCAACATACTAGGTTTTTAGCATCTAACACACTCGTATTGGGACACTCATATTAGGAAATAATTAAATGAAAAAACCCATTAAATTTCACAAAAACCCAATTTGTCATTTGAGAGAAATCTTCACCAGTTTGAAGCTGATTTTAGATGCAAAATAGAAACATTTCAATCATCTTCAGCTATAAAAAAAGGTACCAAGTTGGAAATTTTAGAGGTTTCCTTCAACCTAGAAGTTGATTTCAAGGAGTTTGTAGCAGTCAAGGGCAACAATTTAGCTTCATTCAAGCTGAGTGATTGGTTCTCTTTCTTAAATCAATCAAGGATGAATTTAGAATTTGATTTTCTTTATAAAGGCATCTCTAGGATTTTCTAAAAAAAAGTTATGGCTCTCTTTTCATGCTTACAACAAAAAAGATTGTTCTTGTAACTCATTTATGAGATTCATTGTAACAATCCTTTTGATTCAATAAAATAATGAAAACAGTTCCTTCTCATTTTACCTTTGTCTCATTTTGCACATGAATTGGTAGATGCTTAGTTGTGATTTGAGTTTACAACCCTTCTTTTGTCCCTTTTCAAGCAATATTTGGCAAAGGATGCATGTTTAAGTGCAGGTTATATGTTGTGTGTCAATTGCAATAGATTGTAGCTATGAGACCTATTTTTCCTTCATGTAATAAGTTGAAACCAACACCTTCATATGAAATATTTATGTGCTTCATGGTTTAATTTGAGTTGTGAATAAGTCAAGACTTTGTTGAGTCATATTGTGATTTGGTTGCAGCAGTTAAACATAAAGATTTTGGTGCATCACCTCCTAGGAATCAGTTTTCAGTTTTAAGCAATCTCTCTATCCCTTTTCCTTGGATTTTTTTGTAGTTTAGGTGATCCACAAAGGGAACCAACCCGCTCTAGAGATTCATCATCATTATAAGAAACCCACAGCTTGAGGATGTTTCCATGTTACACAAGATGGTTGAGTGCAACTCAGCCAGGGTGCAATCCTAAGTGATAACAATAACATATGAAGATAAATGTATTTTGTTTCTTTTTTCTTTTCCCAAATCTTGGGAAAAACTAATTGTTGCAATAAGTAGTTGTAATGTAGAACCAAAAATAGAATCCATGATATCCATACTTCTTTTAGAGGAGATGAGAAATTCCATGAATGTTGGTTCCCAAGATGCCTTGCATGTGCAGGGTAGGTCTAAAGAGAAAGGGCCTAAATGGGAAAATAAGAGGGATAAGTCTAAAGGACATTCTAAAAATCTCAAAAAGAGTAAAGTGTTGGAATTTTGGTAAAAGAGGGCATGTGAAGAATCCATGTAGGAATAATAAAAAAGAATTTTGATTCCTCCACAAAAAATTCCTTTGATGATGATTCTAATGCTTTGTTTATTTCAACTGACACTATTAGTGATGATGCTTGGATTATTGATGCAAGTTTCTCCTACCACATGACTCCTCACAAGGAGTGGTTTACTAATTACAAAGAATATGATGGGGGGGAAGTTTTCCTAGGTGACCACAACACAAAGAGGATTGCTGGTAAGGGAAGGTAAAGTTGTGTTTTAGTGATGGGTGGACTAAAACTATTGATAATGTTTTGCATATTTCAAGACTTGTAAGAAAATTAATTTTAGTGTCCAAGTTAAATGATTTTAGAATGCATGTGACATTCGATAAGTTTGGTTGCAAGATTGTAAGAGGGAGTTTGGTGATAGCTAAAGGATATCAGATATGGAAATTGTTTAGGCTAAATTCCTATACTTTAAGTAACTCTACCAAAGTAACTAATAGTGGAAAAACATGAATATTGTGGCACCATAGACTGGGTCACATAGGTGAAAAAGGACTTAAGACTATTCTAAACAAAAAGTTGGTTGACAATATTTTTGATTATTCTATTGGTAAAAAATATTTTTGCAAACATTGTGTGTTTGAAAAACAAAATAGATCATCATTTTTTAGTGGAACCGATAAGGAAAAGAGGTTATTAAAGATTATTCATTCAAATGTATGTGGAATAGTGGATATTGACTCTTTGGGTAAATCTTGGTATTATGTCTCTTTCATTGATGATGTCTCAAGATATACTTAAATTTATTTTATGAACTCTAAATCTGAAGTTTTCACTAATTTTAAGGAATTTGAGGCCTTAGTTGAAAATAAAATAGATTAGAAGATAAAAGTGTTGAGGCCTGACAATGGGGGTGAATATTGTTCCAAATAATTTGATGAATTTTATAAGTATGAAGGTATTGTTCAGCAAAAGACAACTCCTTATACTCCCCAGAAAAATTGGGTAGTAAAAAGAATGAACCAAACCTTAATGGAAAGAGCTAGGAGTATGTTAAGTAGTGATAAGATTGATTTTTTTTTGGTAAAAAGAAGTTGGTATTAATTTTATAATAGATCTCCTTATTCAAATCTTGTTGATGAAATTCCTCATGAAGTGTGGATAGGTAGAAAGCCTTCTATTTCACACTTAAGGGTATTTAGTTGTGAGGATTTTGTTCATGTGCCTCAAGAGAAGTGATCTAAATTGGATCTAAAAGAAAAAAAATGCATTTTTGTTGATTATGGTGAGAACATAAGAGGTTATAAGCTTTGGAATCCTTGAACTTGTAAAATAATATTTTCTAGGGATGCATTTTTTAGGGAATTTAGATATTACTCAAGAGAAGAACAACCAAAGGAGAAAGATAGGACAAAGACAATGCACTTCAATAAAAATATTGAGAAGAAGGAAGATGCATATGTGGAAGAACATTCAGATGGATATGAGGATGGAGAAGAAGAAGAGGGTCTAGATAGGTCAGAAGATGTGCAGGATGGGCACATAGAAGAAGAACAAGCATAGCCCATTAATCCTACCTTGAGGAGGTCCACAAGGAAATGAAATATAGTTCATAGGTATAGCCCATTAGATTACCATTATGTATTTGATTTTTTGAGTACTGATGATGAACCTAGATATTTTAGGGGGCTCTCTTTTTAGAGGAAAGTGAGTCTTGGTTACATGCCATGTAGAGGAGATGATGGCATTAAATAGTTGTAACACTTAGGATCTTGTTATTTTTCCCAAAGGAAGGAATATCATTAGTTTCAAGTGGGTATTTAAAAATAAATTTGGTGCAAATGACCAATTAGAGTGATATATGGCCCATTGGTGGCTAAGGGATACTCCTAGAGAGTGAGAGTTAATTTTGGTGAAATTATCTCTCTTGTTGCTAAATTAACTTCTATTAGATTCCTATTATCTATTCCTACTTCTTATGATTTGAGATAGAGAAACTGGATGTTAAAACTAATTTCTTGAATGGGAATCTTGAGGAGGAAATTTATATGTGACAACTTGACAATTTTGTTGTGAAAGGAAAAAAACAATTGGTTTGTAGGTTGAAGAGATCTTTGTATGGTTTGAAATAGTCACTCAGGATATGGTACCAAAAGTTTGATACTTTTTTATTGAATTTGGGTTCTCTTAGGAGTGAGGAGGATCATTATGTTTATATTAAGGTTATTGATGATCATATTCTAATTATTATCTTGTATGTTGATGATATGTTGTTCATGGGTAAAAAAAAGGCAATGATTAGGGAGCTCAAGGCATACATTTATAAAATTTGATATGAAGGACTTGGTGGCTATAAAATATATTCTTGGGATGGAAATCAATAGAGATCAGAGTAACATAAAGCTTTGGTTCATTTAGAGTAAGTATGCTGATACAATTTTACGAAGGTTTAATATCCATGACTGTATGCCAATTAATATTCCATTTTTGATTGGTACTAAGTTGAGCTTAGATATTTTTCCTAATTCTAATGATGATTTTGAAGATATGTTTAAGTTTCCTTATGCTAGTGCCATTGGTAGTTTAATATATGTAATGGTTTGCACTAGACCAGATATAGCCCAAGCAGTGGGAGTTCTAAGTAGGTTTATGTATAACCTTGGTAAAGAGCATTGGGGTTGTTAAGAGGGTGTTTATATATTCACATGGTACTTAAAATTAATATTCAATTTTATCATGGTACTGATGATGTGGTTAAGTCATTGGAAATACATGGGATTTTTTGATGCAGATTGGGTAGGTGACTTGGATAGTTGAAGGTCCACTAGCAACTATGTATTTACTTTGTTTGGAGGCACACTGAGTTGGATGAGTAAGAGGCAACTACAATTACTTTTTCCACCATTGAAGCAAAGTATATGGATGCTACATATGCCTCTAAGGAGGTGGCATGGTTACAAAGACTTGGTAATGGTATTGGTTTTGATTGTAAGACAATGAGGATTGGTTGTGATAGTTAGAGTACTATTTGTTTGGCTAAATATTCAATGTATCATGCTCGTACTAAGCATGTTGATGTTCAATATAATTTTTTGTGAGATATGGTTGGGAATTGTAAAGTATTGGTTGATAAGGTTGACATTTTGGATAATGTTGTAGATTCTCTTATGAAGGCAGTGACCATGTATAAGTTCTCTTGGCATAAGAAGGCCACGAGCCTTGATCATTGTAGTTGATTTATTATTTGTATCTATTGGATGCAATTTCAATATATAATGTCAAGTGGGAGAATGTTGGGTTATGTGAAATTTACCTTGCAAACCTATGTCATTGTTTTGTCTCTATATTTTTTGAAAAGTGCCCCAGGGGACACGAGAGAAATGTATTTAATATTAGCATATTGTAATTATATTTTTGAGATGGAATTTAATGTTGGTGGAGGTTACAAATCACTAGAGGAAACAAATATCCCTCCTAGTTATTCACATTGGGAATGCGAATGGTCTTGAGTGGGGTGCCAGGTTTGGAGGGCAATAGGTGTTCATTGGTTCTCCATTTGGAAGCTGAATAATCATTGAAGCATCTTAAGTGCCAAAAGTTGAATAGGCTATGGGTTAGGCACCCATGTTGAAGCCTTGTGCACATTAATTAATTCATTATAATGACTTGGTTTTCCAAGGAAGGGGCGTGGGTTTTTTCAAGTGGCTTTGGAACCTCTTGTTTCAACTTACCATTGTGGTTTTACCTCCCACAAGTTGTATAAATTGGAGCCTTGAGATGGTAGTATCATCTTATTTATTTTCAAGTGTATGGAAGCATCCGAGTTGTAGGAGATCAATAAGCAAGTGTATCTTGCTGTATCTCTCTTGTGAAGATAAATAATATACTTTCCCTCTTTTCTTGCGTGGAGTATTTTCTTGAAAGGGTTTCTCCACATAAATTTGGTGTCATATTTGTTTACTGATTTTTCTATTATGGTGAATGTGCAATCATATACATATAATGAGATTTGGTAATCTTATTTTTCAGATTTGAATACACATACACAAGTTAATAGTGTAGCTTAGTTCCACCTTGTTTTCAACACTTTCAACGATTCTCTAGAAGATTGTTCGTGTATCCTCCAAAAGCATCCTTTTAATGATACTCTGGAAGGTTATTTGTATTTCCTCCAAAATTTTCTTTTCAATGATGCTCCAAAATAATGTTCACGTTTCCTTTGGAAGCATACTTTAAATGATGCTCCAAAAGGTTATTTGTGTTTCCTTTGAATCCATCCTTTAAATGATGCTTTGAAACAATGTGTTTCCTCTAGAAGAATTCTTTTAATGATGCTCTAGAATATTGTCCATGTTTCTTCTGGAAGCATCCTTTCAATGATGCTCTAGAATGATATTCTTGTTTCCTCCAAAATTATCCTTTAAATGATGCTACAAAATAATGTTAATTCTTTCTTTAGAAATATCCTTTCAATGATGCTCTAGAAGGTTGTTTGTATTTCCTTTGAAGTATCCTTTCAACGATAATCCAAAAGGCTATTCATGTTTCCTTTGGAAGCATCCTTTCAATGATGCTTTAAAAGGATATTTGTGTTTCCTCTATAAACATCCTTTAAATGATGCTCTAGAATATTGATCACGTTCCTTTGGAATAACCCTTTCAATGACGCTCTAAACAATCATTTGAATTTCTCCAAATCATGATCATTCCAAAGTTGATAATAAAATAATTTCAAATATGTGTCCATGGAAACTCTAAAAGAACATGTGGTAGAACCTCTAGTAGAATTTAAATGAGCTTCAAAATTATAGTGACCATCAATAAATAAATAATCATTTTTTGTATTAATTGTGTACAACATAAGAAATCAATTTTAGCTCATCAAATATTCAACACACAAATTTTGATTGATCACAAAGGGGTAATAACTACATACATTAATTATTAATTAAGAAAGAAATAATTATAATAGGATCAATTAATTTGCATGATTCTACTCATTCATAATAGTCTTTCATGGGTAAGTTTACATCACCTTCCCTTGACTAGTGTATGGGAAAGGTGGTGCAAATAATATCTTGCATGCATTACCATTATAACACCAAATAATGTCATTTAGTCTTCTCATTATTTTCTAGAATAAAACATTGTCTGAACTTCCTCTGCCATTGCTACTTACATTCAAAATTCATAAAAAATATACAGATTAATTTCTCCCTATGAAAAATTTTAATATAAAGAAAGGATGAATGTAAAAATAAAGTCATAGTCAAATTATTTAGAAAAGCTACTAGAAATCCAAGCTTCAATATGCATTTCTTGAGCTATAAGATGACTAATTTTTTTGTAAAAAATTGAATGAAACCATCTATAAATCATACATGAGTTCATCCCAAATTTCTCCAAAGGTTCTAGTAGTCTCTTGGAGAAAATTTAAGGTCAACCTCAAATTCATTACTCAAGTTTCTAAAATTTCTCTGCAAGGAATTTGATCTTCATAGTGAAAAATAATTGAATTATCAAGGTATTTTAGCTAATTTCACAAAGGAAGGGGAAAACCTTCCTTAGTCAGTAACTAGAAAGAAAGGAGAAAATAAGGGCATCAACAAAGATACAATCCCCACACCCTAGAAGTATGTCATAGTTTGGATAATGAATTATTTCATTGGTGAAGGTCAATCTGGTATAATTGTGGGTCTAATATAAAGAATGCTGACCACCTACACCATAGATCAAAAAAATCCAACCATAAGACTCAATTTTCCCATGTATTTATATAAATCCTTGAAAACCATGATGAATATGTATAAAAATAAACTAGGCCTTTAAAGCATCATGACCTCATCATGCTACTTTTGAAACACCAAATATTGAAGCATCAAAACATGAAAAGAAATGGATGATTTTTTTATAAACCTTTGAGAACAAAAAAAATGGAAATAGGAGGAAATTATGAATCTACTCCTACAATGAATCTGTAGGGCCCAAGTTAGTAAACTATTAAAGTTCACAATTATCTAAATAGACAAGGAGGTTCCAAAAACCTAACTTAGCTATACACAAAAGAACAAGTGAAAATAAAACCATCCCAATAAGACCCTAAATTTTGAGAGAAGATAACAATCATTTCCTTGGATGATGAGGAAGAAACATGAAAATCGAGAGAAAAAGAAACTAGGTTCCATTCCTCCTCCTTCCCTTTGGAGGAGAAAGTGTTGTAAGTATGAAGAAATCCACAATGCTAGATAATGTGAAAAGTAGGAAACCCCCAAATAAAAAGCCCTAGGATATATCTTTTGTACAATATCTCTAGAGGAGCATAATTCCCCAGTTAATGAGATACTAGTATGAGAGGATAGCCCAATTTTTTAGAATACTATAGTGAATCAGGAGGAAATGGAACTTGAATATCCTCTAGAAAAAAGATCCCAACTAAAGTAAAATGCCCCATAACTTCGTTAGAGGAAGAAGAGAGAGTTTTGAAAGAGATTTAATATGCACTTTAGTTATCAAAGTTGAAGTAGATAGTTTTTGAACATAAGTACAAAATTGAAAAAATAAAAATGATGCTAGGAGAAAATAGGGAATTTTTTATTTAAAATTAAAGTTGGGGAAACCTAAAGAGATATCTAATGAACATCCTAAAAAGGAGAGAGTTCAAATGTTTAAAAAAAGAAAAATAAAATTGAAGGAAGAAGTTACAAACTTGCAAGGCAAATGTAAGCAGTTAGAAGAAGTGAAAATTGAAGCCTGCAAAGCGGGAATTGCTCCTTACATGTAGGAATACCTCCAAGATATACACTATGTTCCTAAATGAACAAATCGTAAGATGGAAATGGTTAAGAATCTCTTGAAATCTTCCCCATGACCCTAATGACAAGGAAATTTTGGAGGAATTTAAAATTATAGCTCCATAGTAGAAAAATTCATTATTTGAAATTGTCACATATAATTTATATTGGTTGAGAAGTATACTAACTTCTTAATTAATATTTGGTGGATGAAGTACAAGTGAGATCATTAATTTCTATAATGCAAAAACAAGTAGATTGGTATCAACGGAAAAAAGAATACCATAAGATTGAAGAGACTATTGGAATCCTAATGAAGCGTTATTATCATAAACTATAAGCCTTCCAAGAAAAAAATGAGAGGATATTGCAGTACCCTAATTTTATTGAAAAATACACCAACATCCTGAAATTGTGCTATGAATCCCTTTAAGATGTCATTCTTGATCTCCCAAAGGTAGCTTTTGAATCTTGTGAGGAAAGATATAAAATTTTACCCATGCAACTAAAGGCAACATAAATAGTATCTTTGGGGAACATCATTTGGTCATTTTAAAGGGCTAAGAAAGTTATAGAGTTGATGGATAAATATAGAGAAGAATGGATAGGAATGAGATTTAGACCTGCCCTTATTCTCTAGCTAATCACCCCATTGAATGTTAATTATGAACAATTTGAATGGGATTTTGAAAGGTGGAAAGTGGTAGAGGTTACAAAGTTATTCTCTTGGAAATGGATCCTTCAACCCATGTTTCCTATGAAAAATCATAAAATTGAGGAAGATTGTAATAGGAAAGAGACAAGTAGGTAAACAAAAAAAGGAAGAGGGATAGGTAGGAAAAAAATACCCTTTCTTGACAATCCATAACCCTGATCACATTTCTTAAATTATTATGATCATATAGTAAGTTATCTACAATCTTGATTGATATCAATGTATGAATGCTTGTTATCCTCTTTGTGTTAATGAAATTTTTTAAATATTGATGAATATGAATAAAAATATGTTTTTGTAAAAATAGGACAATGGGAAATGTTTAAGAAATAAGGATTATTTGAAAGCTCCACAATGGCACAACTCCAAAATCTCCAAAAATTTCACAACTGTATAATTTTTGCAAGTCGAAGTTACTACATGAAGAGTTTTGGAGGAAGATGTATCCTTTCCTACATAAAACCAAAGAGAACTTCCATGTGACTATTGATTCTATAGAAGGAAATAAAGATAAAATACTCCTTTTTAGTGACGATTTCATCAACAATAAACTATTTTATTTAATGTAACTCAAGTTGTATTAATGAATTTATGTAATAGACTTTCAACAACATTGATGCATGTTGTCCATGATGCTATGGTTTAGAAATTAGGTTATAGTATAAATATATTTCTTAATGTTCAATAAAAAACTCTTGAGACATGAATTAACATGCAAATAATTTTATTCAACATGTATTTTTGTTATCCTATTTTATAAAGAACTGTTGCACTTGGTTAATGTTCCTATGAGTTGAATAATTCTATCCTCTAGTGAGAAGGCCACTCAACTAAGGAAGCATAACAAATGGTAGAGATACGTAGCTTGGTTATGCATTATATTTATGTTTGAGTAATTTTATTTGTACCATATATACTTGCAGGTTTAGTTTACCTATAGGTTTAGTCTATGTATGTTATTTGTGTTGCCTATTATGTTCTTTTGCATGTTTATGTGAAAAAATAAATCTTACATTCCATATATAAAAGTCTATATTGTCTGTTATGTTCATCTGCATAAGTTTTTAATGTGAAAACCTTTCATTTCATAGATAGAAAAATCTATTTTTCTTGTAATTATAAAGCCTTTCATCTTGTAGATAGATAATTTTGTGCTATTGTTGTGTTCTAATTCTTACATTCTGTAGAAAATTATTGCATTAACAAAGTAGTTCATAAAGGTTTTTTTTTTCAGTAGCCAAATAGTTAAAGGAATTTTATTTCATTACACAACAAAGTTTAAACAATCTTTGTAGATTACATTAGCAATTTTTCTATAGATTAAAATTTTAAAACATTTTTCTAGTTAAGGTTCCTTTCAATAATAAGAGTTCTTTGTTTGGTTTATAATTTTGAATTAGAATAGGACACCTAAATTCCTTTTGCAGATAGCCTCAAACACTACCCTAATTGATATTGTAGACATGTAAAATATACATGCACCTGATCCTGATTTCACTAATACTAGTTCATCCCGAATCATCTCCTTTACTAATCAATTTAATTGAATAATCTTTATTCAATTAAATTCATCATATTTCATCTCTTAATTAAATAAATCAAATTTATCTGATTAAGTCATCATCTTCTATTAATTAAATAAATTATTTTATTTAGTTAATCCTATAGTCCCTCTTTTAATTAAATAATTCACTTTATTTAATTAATCTCTAAAGTCATCTCCTTTAAATTAAATAAATTAATCTTTATTTGATTCAATCTAACACCACCCTCTTTAATTAAATAAATCAAACTTTATTTAATTAAGTCTAAACCATTTTTCATCTCATTTTGATTTATTTAAATCCTAAAATCTAAGTCAAATTGTCAAATCAGCTAAACTTCATCTAAATTAATCAAATCCTAATTAAATTCTAATCCTAATCCATCAAATCCTCTAGATTTTGCAACTTGCACAAGTAAATCAATTTAATTGATTTATAAATTCCTCTATTTTCTATCAACTTGGCATCAATAAGGAAATATTCCTCAAATTTGAAAATCCCTCCAAAAGGGATGAGTACATCCAACAAGGCATTAAAGGACGCTTACATGTCCTTTGCCTTGAGCCAAGTGACATTAACTCCATTTATTTCTCCCTCCAACAAGCCAAATTTCAAATTTCAAATTTGAATCTAATAGAATTTATCATGCACATTGACCAAAATGTGCTCCACCTCCTTCCATTAGCATCTTGACAAGTGGAACAATACCATTGGTCCATCTTTAATCCACATTCATCCATTTTGCCTCTTCCTCCATCATTCTCTTCTATAAATAGAGAATTCCTCTATTTATTTTGGATCCATCAACAAGGAGCATAATCACTATAGGCATTTAGCATTTGAATTTCACAACATTTCATATTTTGTAATCAATTTAGCTAGGTTATTGACAAATTGCATTAGGGAATCAAGAATCACCATCCAAGATCATCAAATCACATCAAGGAGTTGGGAAAGGGCTATTTTCTACACATAAATGACACCAATTCCCCAATAGGATTGAAAGTTTGCTCATTAGAATAGGATTCAATTGCTTTCATTGTGTTGTTCATTTTTTTTCCTATTTTTATGTTTCAATCTAATTTCATGGGGAATGTTGCTTCTATTTTGCATTTTGATCTAATATTGTGTTTGTGTAGGTATAGAAACACCATTCACATTTATGAAATTAATTGACTAAAGTACAAGACTTGACGATACCTTGTCAATATGTGGTACACATCCCTTGAATTAGTTATGGTGGGTCATGTGGAAAAGTTGTGTAATTAATTATATTAGGTGATGAGTAGGCTTTCATTAGAATTACCCCTCCATTGCATTGTTAGGAGGAGGTATATATAAGGGAGGTGATTATCATTGTAAAGGTGTGTGGAGTATGATATTATATTTGGTATCTCTTGGAGATATAACATGGAGAAATTTCTTCCATTAGGAATATGCAATGCCCAAACCCTATAATGTGTATTGGGTCATGTGTAGTCACATTGTGGCTACCTTAACTCTTAAATAAATTACATAATCATTATCATAATGATGTATATGTATTTAGGTTGTCCTAGGGTTATAATTAAATATCTAGGTTTCTCTAGGTGGTATCCAATACATAAGTATGATATATATAAGATGCATAGGTTAGATATTATAAGCATGTTGAGTATTATGTTCTTATTGAAGTCTATTGGAGGTATCCCCTTGAAAGTGGATTAGAAGGTCTTTTCCTCAAAGTGGAATATTTTTTAATTAGGGAATGCAATATTTTTAGCTTGGCCTAAACTAAGTGAGGCCACAAACAGGGGATGCCATCCCCAACATGAATGCACATGAATAGTACAAACCTGAGAGCATGGTAGCCCAACAAGGGAACAAATCCCATGAGAACATTAAACCAATGAGGGTTTGGAACACAATGAAACATGCTTGACTGCATGTATGGAGCACCAAGTCTCATGGCATGAATTCTAGCAACATTAATGCTAAGGTGTAAGCTTGCAAGCACATTGGATTAGCGGTGACACAGTGCCTCCGATCACAATGGCCCAAAAAAGGTTTGAACCTTGGTGGAAACAACAACAATGCCACACCTTAACCATTACACTATGGGATGAACCCCCTCCTAAAAGTGGCATATTATTATCAATTATTTGGAGCCTATTTACTATTATATTCTTCTATCATCTAATTTTTTTTTATCGCAAGTAGTATCAGAGCATGATCTTGGCATTATGAAGGAAAGAAACAAGACAATCATTTTTAATATTGGAGGTCATTATCAAGGGAAGTGTATATATCTCTTATTTTAGAGAGTATTTTAAATAGTTTTTTGGGTTTTTTTAAGGAAATATTGAAGCTTCTATATTTAAAATTTTAGAGTAATTAGAGTATAATTAGGTTTTTTATTGTAAAATTAGTGTTTCCACAATTTTTGTACCTAGGGCTGAAATTTAGCAAATTATTTATTTATTTTTGTAAGGTTGAAAAAGGGACCATTTGTAAACCTATAATCTTGATTTAAAATAATTTGGAGCATATATAAGGAGATTATTTGAGAATTAATATTTTTACTAAATTATCTCTCAAGGATACAAATTAGAAAAATACGTGGAGATTTTTCCTAGGAAGTTCTATCTAAGTTTGATTAATCTAAACTAATTTTTTAAGATTGATTGGATTTGTTTTGTGTGATTTATTTCAAAACTAGGTTTTCTACAAAATTCACTCTAAGACTACAAATCAATTAAATTATTGGTTTTTTTTGGAGTGTGAGATTTTCACAATAAGTAGAAAAAGAAGAATAAAAAACAATATTTAGAAGAACACGAACAAGAATAAGATAAAGAACAAGAACAAGAATCAACATGAGGACAAGAAGAAGGAGCATAAAAAGGAGATGAAGAAGAAATAAAAGAACAAAAATAAGAAGAGAAACATGAATAAAATTAAGATGAATATTTTATGCAAATGAATCCACAATTAATTAAAATTTAGGTCAATTCTTTTGTAAAGATGGGGGAATTCTATGTGAAGGGCACACGATCTACTCAGGAGGGTGAATAAGTAGATCTAAATAATTACAACAATTTTGGAAAGCTTCACAACTACTTTATATATTTTCAACATGAAGAGCACTGGCCATACAAGCTAGTAAGTAAAGCAATTAAAGCACACCACAAGATAACACATAACACTAGATTTAATGTGGAAACCCAAGATGGGAAAAAGCATAGTGCGAAGCTCTCACAAATAGGAATATAATAAGTGAATTTTACAATGAGATGTAGGCACCAACCTACTAAATACACCAATCCCCAAAAGATTCAGTAGGCACCAACCCATAGGAGACACCAATCCCCACCGGAACAAAGACACCAATTCTTGTCAGAACAATACAACAAGTAGAACACCAATCCTACCGAAACATAAATAATAGTGGATTTGAAATTTAATGTTGACTAGCAAACATACTGATAATAACACTCACTTTTATTCACAATTATGCTATGACACAACTGTACATCCCACTATAGTAATTTCACTATCATCAATACATTCGATACATACAAACACTTGTACATCACACTACAATACATCTTAACATTTGAAATATATACATGACATTACATTAACACTCTTCTATATCGGCTAGAGATCTGCACAAACCTAGACAACATAGGGTGGACCTAAATTCAAATTACATGAAATGTGTAATACACTAGTCCAAACTTTCCGCAAAAAGAAAATGACACCTTGCGTGACCATGGGAACCTTAAATAGGTCCTATCCTTACTCCACACACTTGATTTGAATTCCACATGCTTGTAGTCTTTACCACACATGCCTCAAAATTTGAATAGCTTGATGAACCTTGTATTACTTCAAACTCCTTGCACACTGAGCCACACCACCATAAACTCAAGAAACTTATAGAAATAGTGTAGGCACACTCTCCTTCCAATCCGTAGATCAACACTATATTTTTGAAAAAAAGTCCAAACATATTAATTAATCTCTCTACCCAAAAGATATCCTTTCAGACCACCACACTCATGCTGACTACATACCTGACATGGTATAATAAATTCATTAACTATTTGAAGGTAGTCATGCCACTATCGACATGAGATAGGTTATGATAGATTAGACAACCTACACAACATGCTTTCAAAACCTTGAGACAACCGATAATACTTGTACTCCTACAATTTTCTTCATTTTGACAACCTTGCCAAACTTTGATAACCACTATCGATATCAATGACCTGCTGACACCAGTTTGACATCAATGACAACCTATGCTCAAGAATCTCCCCCTTTGTCATTGATGGAAAACAATAAAATGTTGGGGCCACAAAAACACTCTTGACAAATAATTTTGAATGATTCATATGTTGTAGCATTTACTCCCCCTATGAACGATATGGCATTAAAGGATAGGAATATAGTTATTCTTTTTGAGCAATTCAAAATTCACTTTCTCCGTAATTTAGCATTTCCTCAATTCAAGATAGTTATTATTTTTGATCAATTCAACATTTTGAGCACTCTCTCCTCCTTTGACATCAATAGAAAAGGATCAACAATTCATAAGACAATAATGCAACATTTGGAAACTCGTTTCCTAGATAAACTCCCTCTGAGTCTATGCATCACAACTTTTGAAAACATTCTGCAAGAGCACCAACTCTTCTTGCAACAAGGAGACCAAGCTTCCCTCACCTTGAACTTTCCTCTTGAATCAAGAGGAGGGAGTAAAAAATCCCAACTTCTATCAAAGAAACTCAAATGTCTCCTTAGGAAGTGGCTTTGTGAATATATCTTTAACTTGCTCCTTTGTATCAACATATTCCAATCTGACTTCTTTCTCAACAAAATTTTCTCTCAAGAAATAATACTTGATTGCAATGTGCTTTGTTCTTGAGTGCATCACCAAATTCTTTGAAATGTTTATTGCACTTGTTTTATCACAAAGAATAGTGATGGGATATTCAAACTCAACCTTCATTTCATTTAACTTCTACTTCATCCAAAGCACCTAAGTACATCATGATGTTGCAACAATATATTCTTCTTCTACTATAGATAAAGAAATTGATTCCTACTTCTTACTCAACTAGGAAATCAAACTATCTCCAAGGAAGAATGCACCGCCACTCGTGCTCTTCTGATCATCCACACTACCTACCCAATCTGCATTTATGTATGTAGTAAGAGTGAAAATTTCACTCTTTGGATACCAAAGACTAAATTCTTTAGTAGCCTTCAACCTTCATTTCCTTCAACTTCCGCTTCATCCAAAGCACCTAAGTACACCATGATGCTGCAACAATATATTATGCTTCTACTATAGATAAAGAATCTGATTCCTACTTCTTACTCAACCAGGAAACCAAACTATCTCCAAGGAGGAATGCACCGCCACTTGTGCTTTTCTGATCATCCACACTATCTACCCAATTTGCATTCAAGTGTATGTAGTAAGAGTGAAATTTTCACTCTTTAGATACCAAATACTAATTCTTCAATAGCTTGAATATCCTCTTCATCGCCTTTACATGAGTCTCTTTAGGTGCGGCCTAAAATTTGACAACCATTTTAAGTACCTGTATAATATTCGATTTGGATGTTGTCACATACAAAAAGTTACCAATCATAGACTGGTACAAAGTTTGATTCTCTAGAGTAGAAACATCATCCTTGCCCAAATTACACTCGGTAACCATAGGTGTTGTAATAGGTTTACAATCTTTCATCCCAAACTTGCTTAACATCTCCTTAATATATTTATGTTGTGAAATAAAAATCACTTTGTCTGATTGAATGATCTGCAATCCCGAGAAGAAATACAATTCTCCTAACATAGACATCTCAAATTCATTTTGCATAGCCTTTTGAAAGTTTTTGCACATTTCTTCACTGATACCTCCAAAAATGATGTCATTAACATACACCACAACTATCAACATTTGTTCTCCTTCTATTTTTATATATAAATTATTGTCCACACAACCTCTTTGAAAACCTTGCTACTACAAGTATCCATACGACCTTGAATACGAAGCTCTAAGAGCTTGCTTGAGACCATACAAAGCCTTCTTCAATCTGCAAACATAATTTAGATTATTAGTAAACTAAAATCCTTTTGGTTGTTCAATATATACTTCTTCTTCAAGTTGTCCATTCAAGAATGTTGACTTCACATCGATTTGGTACACATTTGAATTCTTGAAAGCTGAGAGAGCTAAAAACATCATGATTGTCTCGATTCTAGCCACAAGAGAAAATGTTTCCTCAAAGTCTATACCTTTTGTAGATGCTTAAAAATGTCTCGATGGATCACATTGACTAACTAACATCAATTTGTCCTCAAACCCATCCTCTTTTCGCTTTTTTAATTAAATAAGCCTAATTATTTAATTAAATGCTTCGTTTTCACCTATTAATCTGATTGACCTAATTGGGTTAATTCACCCCCTCTCACACTGACATTTCATTCAATTTAATTAAATAATGCAAATTATTTAATTTTAACCCTAAGTCCTCTTATTTAATTAAATAACCTAAACTATTTAATTAAATATCATATTTGCATCCCCTTTTCATTAAATAAATCAATAATTTAATGAATATCTTCACATCCCTCATCTTGCACATTCAAATTTAGTTTAATTAACTAAATTGCTGATTTACCTCTCATCCACTTGCATAGGGAATATTCCAAAGGAATATTCTCCTATTTTCCTCCAAAAAAAGGTAATAATTACTCAAAACAAACTTTGAAAAACCTTTTTAAAGTTGTTGCAAAGTGTGTTTGTTTGCATGATTGTGAGCCATTGATATTTTCTTGATCCATGTGATCTTTGATTCTCATCCATTGATGAGAATCTTTGATCCATGTTTCATCCTCCTTTCATTTGTGATCATTGATAGATCAAATCAATCTCATCCATTGCTTTTTCATTTGATCTCCATTAAATCAATTATTTAATGAATATCAATAATTCCCCTAATTTGCATAATTGGAACTTTGTTTTAATTATCAAATTACTAGTTCTTCCACTTGCAAGGGAATATTCCAAGTGAATATTCCTCCTTTGCACATTCCTCCAAAAGGAGAATATTCCCATGGAATATTCCTTCCCTTTTTGTATAATTAAACTTTATTTTAATTTGCAAAATATCTATTTCCTCACCCATGAGAATATTCCAAAGAATATTCTTTCTCTTCACTCATTTGAAAAATGGAATATTCTTACAAAGCTTCATGTGCAAGCTAACTCAAAACTTCTTGTGCAAGTTAACTTGTGACCTCTTGTACAGGTTAACAGTGTGTTTGTTTGGATGAATGTAAGCCCTTGATTTAATATCAACTTGCATTTTCAACCCTTGATGAGAATCCATGATCCATGCCTCCATATTCTTTCCTTTTTGACCATTGATTAGCTTTTTCAATATTAGCCCTTCATTTATCATTTTCTCTCCTATAAATAAAACACTATTTGGAGACAAATGGATCCATTTTTTAACAACAAACTTATGCTGTTAAAATCATTTGCACTTGCACTCACATTTAACATCGTTTTAGATTTATTTACTTGTATATTAGCTTAGCTTCCATTAATGGCTTCTGTGATAACATAGATGCATACATTCAACTTATTTGTTAATTAAGATTTTAATCTTTTTAAGCTTACATACATTTAGAGTAGATTTTCATACACCCATATCAATCATATTAGCATAAATCATGCTAAATAGCTGGCATCATATTCATTTAGATTTAAATCATATTTTCATACACATCTATCAATAGTTTCATCAATTTTCTTCAATAAAATTGATTGAAACAAACTCATTATCCAAGGGATTGGGAAAGGGTCACCATTCCACATCCATGTGACACCTTTCCCCCAATAGGATAAGTTTCAATGTCTTAGATTAGAGGTTTTTCAAGATTTCATTATTAAGAATGTTAGTTTTAATGGCTTCTTTGTCTTTGTTTATAGTGAATGATCTTATTAGGATTGATGCTTAGTGGGTTAAATATGCCTTGAATTCATATGGATTGGGTGTAGTTAGCCTTCACTATGTCATTGGTCAAAACTTCAACTTGAGCATACCCTTTACACACAAGTCTTGCTTTGTTCTGGATTACTTCACCTTCTTTATTTAGCTTGTTTTTGAAAACCCACTTTGTTCCAATCACATTCTTGTCTTTAGGCCTTGGGACAAGTTACCAAGTTTCATTCTTCATAATTTGATTCAACTCTTCCTATATTACTTCTATCCATCCTTGTTCTTTTCTTACTTTTTTATGTCAGGTTCATACTTTGATAGTAGAGAAAAATGTACTTGTTCTTCTGATCTTTCCAACCTCTTTCTAGTAAGGACCCCACTATCTTTGTCACCTATGATCTAATCTATAGAGTGATTTTTTTGAGCATACTTAGCTAGAGTCTTTGTAACAAATTATTCTAGATCTTCAACATTTCTATGAATTGATTCCTCATCATCCTCTTCCTCTAGAATTTATTAGTATTCTAAATAGTTTCATCAACCTTTACATTTGTACTTTCAATTATCCTCTTTAGTCTTTTGTTATAATATTTGTAATCTTTTCTTCTTAAAGAGTAACTAATAAAAATGCCTTCATTTGATATTGAATCAAACTTACTTAAATTATGTTCATCTCTCTTGATATAAAACTTTCTTCCAAATATTTTAAGATGCCTTATTGATGAGAATATTCTCTTCCATAACTCATATGGAGTCTTCTCTATCTTGCGCTTAGTCTAAACTCTTGGTCTAAAATCTATTCAAAATATACACAATTGTCTATGTAGTTTCTCTCCAGTATATATCTAACAGATTTGCTTAATGTATCATAGATCTTGCTATCTCCCATACATTTTGATTCTTTCTTTCAACAACTCCATTTTGCAGTGAATTTATAGGAGCAAAAAACTACCTTTGAATTCCATGATCTTCATAGAATCTATCATACTTCTCAACTATAAAGTATTTGCCTCTATTTGATCTCAAGACCTTAATTGTCCTTCCAATCTCATTCTCCACCATAGCCTTAAATGATTTGAACTTCTCAAAAGCTTTTGATTTCTCTTTTAGATATGTAATCCAAGTCATCCTAGTATAATAATCAATCAACATCATGGAATACCTATCTCCTTGTGGACTCTTAGTACTCATTGATATGCATAGACCTGTATGTACCAAATCCAATGGATTTGATGTGGAATAATCCTTAGTAGGATATTTTCTTCTTGTCTTCTCCCCTTCATGACATGGCTTACAATTAATTGAATAAGGTTTATTGATTCTTGGCATATCTTGAACCAACCCTTTTGAACTAATCTTGACAATATCATCAAAATTCATTTTTCCTAATAGACTATGCCAAAAACAAGCTTCATCCTTCTGTGCAATGAGACAACTCTTTCCATTTAACTCACTAAGGTAATAGTTATCACCGTCTATCTTGCTTCCTTCCAACATTAGCTCACTGATACTTGATTTTTTGATTTCACAACCATTAGAGATAAAGGATAACTAATATCCCTTATCACACATTTGATTGACACTCAACAAATTATGTTTTAAACCTTCAACATAAAAACATCATGTGTCTTTATTTTACCACCATCAAGACTTAATGTACCCTTACCAAATATTTTAGCAATTGAATTGTTTCTAAGGGTAACTGAACCACCTTCAAATTCCTTGAAATTCATGAACTTAATTTTATCTCTAGTCATGTGACTAGAGAAACTGTTGTCAATAATCCACAGGTTCTCCTTCCGAACATGCAATTCCATTTGAGCAATCATATACTTCTCAATCTTCTCTTCAAGAACCTTCTTGCAGACCTTCTAAAAAACATCACTTCTTCCTTTTTCTAGTAACAAGGAACTCACAAAATTATTGTTGTAGTCCCTTGCAATATGTCCAAAATTGTTACACTTGAAACAAATAACATTGAAATTTAACAAAGGTGCAAATGTATTATTATTGAAAAAACCATTTCTTCTTATCAAAAATCTTCTACAATCCACAACCTTATGTCCATACTCATTATAATTAAAACAATAACCAGAAAAATAAAAACTTGACCTGGTATTGTGTACTTGTATTCTAGATCTCCTCTTTTTGTTCTACATTTGAACAAATCCATCATTCTGAGTCATACTGCCATCACTTGTCATTGTCCTTTCTGATTTTGAACTTTTGGAACCTGTCACCTCCAGACTAGCCTTAGTAGTCTTTTCTGACTATTTTGTCACCTTTTTCTTTTGATCATGAAAACCTACGCCGGTTTTCCCTTGCAAAAATTTCTTACCTTCCAGTATCTGATCTAGGGTTTTAGTAATCTTATTGAACTTCAACTACGACTGTTGATTTTCCCTCTCAAGCTCTTTTCTGGATGCAATAATTTTTGCTTCAATATTTTCACAAACTTTGTCTCTTGATAGTAATTTTCCTATCAAAACTTCTTCAACTCTTTTTGCTTCTTCTTCTTGAGTCTTCAATTCAACAATCATCATTTCAACATTCTTCAAATATTTTGCAATTCTTTCTTTGGATCTTGCCTCTTTTGTAATTCTTAAATTTAGTTTCTTAATTTCTTTTCCATCCCATAACAAGTTCTTCATAAGATCTACTTCTTTATTTTCTCTAGAACCCATTTCAACATCACCATCAATAGTTTCAAAATCCATAAACATAGCTTTTAATTTTCATCTTTGGATGCATATTCATCCTCTTCTTTAATGGAATATTCTTTTTCCTCATTAGTGTAGAAACTTTGATGTCTCCTCTGACTTTTGGATCTTTTCTAAAAATATTTCTTCCCATTCTTTTGCTTAACAATGTTAGTATTCTTATAAGGAAACTTAGCCATAGAATGTCCAACATCTCCACAATTGAAATATTTGAAAGGTAATTTACCTTCATACTTATCGAAACCTATTTTCAACTTCCTCACAAAATTAGCTTCTTCTGGATTTGATCCATAATCAAAATCTTGATCAAACTACTTTAGAGATACTCTAAAAGCAACTTCTTTCCTTATGGAGTCTTCACTTTCAAATCTCATTTCAAATGTAGTTAGTGTTCCATGCAACTCAATCATCCTTAAGGCATTCAGATCTTTAGCTTTTTCAATAGTAGACATTTTAGGATCAAACCTTCTAGGTAGGGATATGAGAACCTTCTTCACAACAACCTTTTCTTTCCAAAATTTCACCAAGACCTCGGATATGGTTGACAACTTCATCAACGTGAAGCATGAATGTAGAAATGTTCTCATCTTCTTTCATCCCTAAACCTTCAAACTGACATATGTAAGTTTGCAACTTTTCTTCTTTCACTTTATCATCTCCTTCATAAATATTTTCTAATTTCCCATATTTCCTTTTTTGTTATGTAGTCAACCACTTTCACAAATTCATTGTTAGTCAAACCACATAAAATAACATTCCTATCCTTAGAATTGAGGTTGAGAGCTCTCTTTCCTGCTTGATCCCGGGGAGGGAAATTTTTAGGAGGCTCATAACCTTCTATAATTGACATCCAAATGTTCATTTCTAAAGCCATCAAATTTGAACCCATCCTGACTTTCCAAAATGCAAAATTAGATCCATGAAAAATTGGTACTTTATTTTCAAATGAACTTTCCTATGCCATCCCAAATCTACCTTAAGCTATTAGACTTTTTCAAAGGAAATTTCTCTAATAAAAATTGAAGGGCACATAATCTATTAAGAGGGTGAATCAGTAGATCTAAACAATCTACAATAATTCTAAAAACCTTCACAACTACTTTATATATTTTCAACATGAAGATCACTGAACCATACAATCTAGTAATTAAAGCAATTAAAGCACGCCAAGAGATAACACATAATAGTAGATTTTACATGGAAACCCAAGATGGGAAAAACCATAGTGAGAAGCTCTCACAAGAAGGAATATAATAAGTGAATTTTATAATGAGATGTAGGCACTAACCTACTAGAGACACCAATCCCTAAAAGATTTAGTAGTCACCAACCTACAGGATACACCAATCCCCATTAGAATAGAGACACCAATCCTTGCTGAAACAATATAATAGGTAGAACACCAATCCTAGCAGAACAAAAATATTGGTGGATTTGAAATTTAACTCTAACTAGCAGACATACTGATACTGATACTCGCTCTTTTCTTCATGCTTCTACTATGACACAACTATACATACCACTATAGTACTTTCACTATAATTATCAATACATTTGATACACACACACACTTGTACAAGAAGACACACCAAGCATCATAATCCTAGAATTAGTCAAGAAGATTTACAAACTTGATGTAGGATCACCACCTTGAGGGGTTATTACTCTGTGATACTTGGATGGAGCACCCTTTCTTGCAAAGGTAGATAGGTAGAGATACAATGGCACAAGTTCATCAATATATGCCACAAGCACACCTTCTCTCTCTTTGGGATCTATCGAATTTCACCTAAAGATTTCTATCTCAACCTAAGGGAGTACATGATAGTAGCTTTGGGGTATGATACAGATCTCTTGCACTTCACCAAGCTTTGGCTAAAACATAGGTCTTAAAATAGGCTATACAAGCTATCTCGTGCATCCTCTAAACACAAGGAGGGTGCATGAGGCCCATCTGTGAACACTAACCCGTCACAAGCGTGGGTTGATAAATTTCGACGGGAAAGATTGTACTAACCTTTCATGCCTAACATCAAAGATTGGACTATTCATTCTGTATATGCTAAAAATTGAAAAACTGATTTAATCTATCAAACCCCAAATCAATATTTCAACATAAAATCAATGAAGCATTTATTAAATAAAAAAGACATGCAAAATGCAAACTAAACTATGCAAAAACTAAAGCAAATGCCTTCAAAAGAAAATCAGCTCCATTGCTTTCCTATTCACCATGATCTTGATTTATGCATTGATGTTCTTAGATTTTTATGAGCACAAGTGCAACAAGAAGTTGTGATGAATGAGAGAGAGGATTGATAATGTGTATCTTGAATTTTCTTTTTGGTGAGAAGAGAAAGCTTTTATAGATGAATTCATGAGGTGGATTCATGTTTTGGGAAGAATGTGGGATAAATGATTGAAATGGGAAAATACATATTTCAATTAATTGAAATGAGAAAGAGATAATGGATGGATTTTATGATATAATGTAGGTTTAGAAGCTTAGAATGAAGATGTATTTATGAATTAATGAATGAATGCATGGATAATTTAATGATTGTGCAAATGGAGTAATATGAAATGATTTATGGATAAATGGTTGATTATGAAAATGGTTAAATTCTTATAATAAGTTAAGGATTTAAGTGAATTAATGAGTGAATAGAAGAAAGATATTAAATGAATTAATTAAACAAATAATAATATCCATTTAATTAATAGATGAAAAATAGGATAATTGTGAGGACAAATTTTGAGTTTCTACAACTAGCACTTCCTAGGTTGACTCACACTGAACTTGAGTTAAGTTGTGATTTCTAATCCATAGGCTCACCATATGATGCAAGGGGAGAGCATATGTTGACAAATAACTCCAAAAATGGAAAACAAAGTTTTTTGAACCTTTAATAAATCCAAATGTGCCTAGATAGTATGAAAAATACTTACGAAATCTTTGACCAATCGTCCTACAAACAAAAATTAGTAGTTTATCCCTTTAGTCTTCGACTAACATAAAGCTGCAAACACTAGATACTAAGAACATGCATAGCTGGACAAGTAAGCAGGTTAACACTAAATAGAAAATGAAATAAAAATTTTGGAAGTAAATTATATGCAAAATTTATACCTCAGATTCACCCTTTCACATAGCAGACGTGCCTCTTTAGCACTAGCAGGATCATTAATGAATGTTGTGGATATGACTATGGAGGCTGGTATTGCATACACCTCTAAAATTCTCACATTTTCCTTTGTAGGTAGAAAGTTCACCCCATTGGAAATGCCAAGTGAGGCCTTCATAGGATTGCCTTGTGATTTATAGGTTCGCCTTTGTAGTGGGTGTATACTTCTCCATGGAGGCCTTCGATCTTTTGATCAGAGATTTGCCTCTATGCCTTCACAGTTCGCCTCTGTGGAGGAATGAGTCTTCTGGTCAGAGGTGGATTCACCTCTATAGAGTAGGTGAAAGGGGACTAGTGTGTATTCGCCTCTATATATAGTGCAAGTTTTCTTGTCAAGATGCATGTTCGCCTCTAAATTATTAGGGCCGAGTAAGTAAGTGGAAATTCCCACCAACAAAGGTAGACATGCCTCAATAGAGAGTGGGTTTTCCCCTATAATCCAAAATCCGAACCTATAAAATTTAAATAAAAAAGAAAGATCAAATGGACTCATGACGTAGGTCCCACTGGGTATGCCAAAAATGTGTGTTGTGTTTTACTATATATAAAATGCAAGAAATAAAATCAAGCAAAAGAAAGAACCAAAGACAACACTTAGATTGGGAAAAAGATAAAATTCAAACAAGAAAATGCAAAATAACAATGAGTTATACCTGATTGAGTTTGATGAATTTGTTGGCCCTTTAATATGCTTGAATGTGTGCTCCTTGGATCAATTTTGATAGCATAACCCCATGAAATGCATGATTGTAAGCATGCAAATGGGTGCAAAGGATGAATTTAGATGGATTTTGATGCTAAAGGATATGAAAAATGTATGCAGAGTGTGAGAGCTTGAATGTTGAATGTGCATAATGAGAAAATGACTAAGTGTTTGCCTTAGTCATTTAGAGGGAAAAAGGAATGGAGGGCTAGGATTAGAATTAGGGATTTGGAATTAAGGGTTGAGATGCCTTGAGGAATATCAACTCATGAGAGGATAACATGTGTCATCCTAGGGAGATGGAGAATGATGACATGGAGATGAGGTGGATGCCAAGTGGAGGTACTTTCAAGTACCTTGGGAAATGGGGAAAAGAGGTGGCTTGTCTCATTCTCCCAAATGATGGGAGGATGTTACAAGTGAGGAATTAAAAATTCCTAGGGAAGGGGAGATAGCTTTTCCAAATGGAGAAAGCCTTAATGAAGGGTTGACCTAGGTACATGTTGATAGGCAAAAACTGGGGTAAATAATAAACTAAACTCAACTTGGTCTAAATGTTAATCTAGGGATCGTAAGCTTATGAAAGGTGTTGTGGCTATTTGCACAAGGGCTGCAAGTCGTGAGGTGAGTGGGGATGTAAATGCATTCCTAAACTCAATCAATTACCTAAGTTGAAAAGCATATTAATGTTTCTATTTTTTTTTGTGTCAGGAACTGCAACAGAAATTGCCATTGGTTCTGCAGTACTTCTGTGACAAGAATAATAGAAATTATGATAGGAATTGTGCATAAATTATGACAATAAATTTTGGAATAGAAACTCAATCAACAAATATTAGACATGAAAAACATAACAATTAACCTTGCCGGATGGAAATAAAATACATATCATTAATACATGAAAAGTATTAACACCTATCAAACACATAAATGTAACAATGTAAAACGCAATCAACTGAAATCATAACACACGAAAACACACTCTGTGGAAAATACATAAATATTTACACTTCATCGATGGCTGAGGAGTGGGTGCCCTTCCTCTTAGTCAATCGATGAATAAAAAGCTTACAAAATTTATGAGAAAGACTCCAAAACACTTCGCTTAATAATGTCGAATGTATTTCCTTCCTTTTTGCCAAGCTGATATTACATACAAATGCTTATAGAGTTTTATAGAAATATGTTTGTAGTTTATAAATCAGTGGCTGAGGTAAATTGGTTGGTTTAGGAAATATTTTTGTGGCATCATGGCCAATATTTCCTTAATAGAATGAGCTGATTTCTTAACAATATATTAATAATTTTGTTTACTAACCAATTTCCCAACAATATAATAATCACGCTTTGTTGTCATCATAACAATATAACAATATAACCATAGCCATTGGATATAATAATGTAGATAGAAAATCTAGTGTTGTTTAGTTGGCAGTTGAGTTGTCTCAACCTGTGACACGTGGTTGGAGGAATAAACAAGTGAAACCGAAGTCAACCATGTAGAAAAGGAAACTGCAACAATAATCACGAGCCATATTCCTATGAAGAAGGTGACAGGAATTCTTACAAAAAATTGTATGCTGTGAGATATATTTTCCAAGGCTTAAAATGACAACACTTATTAGTAAAGATAATCAATAATTATTTTTCATATTTTTAGCCCAAAACTATATTAAATATCACTCATATATATTTAATAATATGCAGTGAAAAATGGTAAAATATTATGATAAGATATTGAAATGGAATATGGGAATGGGATTGAAGGCATATGAAAAAGGCTACAATTTGGCATAAATGGCTCTAATCACATGCCATAATTGGCATTAGGTGAGGTTAAGGGATAATTGATCAAAAATTAAGGTTGTGAAAATGATTAATTAGGTTAATGAGAGGATTAAGGGAAAGTGGAAAGTTATGGAGGATATGACACTAATCATGATTAATGGTGTGAACATTCTAATCAGGGGTTAAGCAAGCTAATTAGGATTAGGAGAATATTATGGAGGATGTGACAAGGTGAGAGAAAAAGGGGTGAATTAAAAATGAGTTTTAATTCATGTTGGATAAATGACAAGATTAAATAAACTAGAATATTTATTTAATCTTGAGAAGAAGGGGGATAAAGGATAAAGCATTTAATTAAATAACTAAACACTTTAGGGGACATTAGGGGCACGATAAATATTAATTAAATAATAGTGAAATTATTTAAATAACATGGATATAGATGTGGCATAAACGAAATAGGGAATGAATTTGACCACATGAGAATGGTCAAATTTAGGTGTCTATAATATTTATACCCTAGTGACAACAATAGTAGAATGATCAAAGATTAAGTACAATAAGACACCAAACTAGAATTATGAACATAAACCATAGTCAAATATCAAATTAAATAATCACCAACATTGTCTTCATATATTATATTCACATAATTTGATGTAACATTATTTGAACTTAATTCTATTCCTTTCTTTTATCTGATTTCCTTACATATATCTTATTTCTTTTTTATCTCTACTCCTCTCTACATTTTACATTTATCTTTGTATACATATACATACTACTTGGGACATGCCCCTTACAATATGTACCTAATACTATTATTCTTATTTGTCCTTGGGTCCTACATCATATTTATGGTTACTTGCAGTAGGTTTTGTAGGCTTCTATTTCTCTATTCTAATCGTGATGTGATCTCTACCAACACACATGTTCTTGATGATTATGGGTTTTCCTAATTCTTTTGATGTTGATATTTAGCATATGATTTGTGATTATAGAAAATTATATCCAATATTAAGTGCTATTTTCATTTTTCCATGACCCTCAATGGGAGAAAGACTAGGGAAAATATGACATCTTTTATTTTCATGAGCATATCTTATATTTCCCTTTTACGGTGCTACATGATACTATATTTTTATTTTTATCCTTGATCATTGTTCTTTCCAATTTTATTTCATATTATCTACTCCAAATTAATTATATTTTGTGCATCTTCTTGATTAATTGGAGGCATGCAATATTGCTAATGCCACTTTTTTTAATATGGTCACATGAACTACCAATATCTTATTCAATATATAGCTATCTAGTGTAGTACCACTCTTAGCTATTTAATGCAGTATCATTTAATTTTTGCAGATAGTTAATAGTTGTGTTTATGTTTATTTTGAATGCTTTATGGATGCTACTTATTTGGATATTTTTATTTTGTGCTTGTAATTTTATAGGTGGGACACTCATCACAAAGGAAAATGTACCAAAACAATGTTTACTTACATATTAATATCATTTTATGAGTGTTTAAATATTTCTTTTTCTATTGGTTTTTTATGCTTTGTTTAAATGAAATAAACTCTCATGATGGATCACATGCAAGTCAAAGTAGGGGTAAAATGTGACGGTGAAAATTGTATACCTTAAATTTTTTACCTTTATTTAGACTCACCTTGGTCAAGTTATCCTTTTATGTGATAAAAAAATGTTCAAGTGGTACAATTTTAGCCAAGAGTTTCCACATAATTGAAGCCTTAAATTTGTTCCTATGCCACACTCATTGCTAGGGGCTCCTTTTTCTCTATGTATTTTCCCATTTTCTTATCCTAAATCAAATTTACACTTGTATAATTGTGTTAGATGCACAAGAAATCTGAGAGGAGAGGGGGTGAATCAATTGTATACTTAAAAACATTCAAACCATCAATATCTTTTCAAGCCCTTATCAACCATTAAACCCTTATTATGCATTATCATAATGTAAACATACGAAAAAAAATGCAAACACATCCAAACACATAAGAACACCAGATTTATGTGGAAAAACCAAGAAGGGAAAAACCACGATGAGGATAAGCTCACATATATATGAATTGTAACACCAAATACAATTAGGTTCACTGCCCAAAAAAAAGAAGAAAGGCTCACTATTGGGTGGCTCACTAACAAGAAGAAAGAATATAGAAGAAGATTGTTACAAAAAGATTCACTATCTCAAGGCAACATGAGAAATCCACCATTGAAACTTTATGCCATCCACAACCTTTGGCTTAGTGCCTCCAACAACTTCAAGCACACTGAAAATATAGACCCTTCTACTCATTGCATTAGAGTCAGGGGCACTAGGATTGCACTCAAATAACCACACATAATCAAATTTGCATCTTTTGCACACCTTCTATAGATCCGCACTCATATCCAACAATTTACCTTACATTTATACTGTCCACAACCTAAATAAACTTAATTAGGTCAGCCTTAATGAAACGTATGCACCTAAAATGTGCAACACCAAAATAGGTCAACACTAAACACCTCCACGGTGGAAAGAAGTGAAGGATGACCAAGCCAAGGTTTAACTAGGACCAGTGATAACTTTAAGAAACCCCCATCAAAACAAGATATAAAATCCTGGCAAATATTTCATTTTTTTAGGAAAATATACTAATTTCTATTGGCGAATCTTTCCCTTTTTTGAAAAAAATATTAATTTTATTGAAGATTTTTTTTACATCACTAAAATTTTGTAGAAAATGTTGGCGAACCTTGAAAAATGATAGGAAAATGCATTAGTTATGATGGTGAATCTACCCAATCTAAAAATAATTCTCATGGAAAAGTAAGGGCCCAAGGGTGGAAATTGTCATCGTGAGTTGAAGGGGTAGACTATAATATTTACTTTCCACCATTGCTTTAAAGTATAATATAATGGCCCTCATTGTATTCTTCAAGGTAAAATGTACCCATGATCTATAATTCTCATGGGGCTCAAAATTTCTTTTAGATCATTGATCTAATGACCCTTGTACTTTTTAAGGTAAAATTTACCCATAATTTATAATGCTCATGAGACCCAAAATTGTGGGCCCCATGAGCATTACAGATCATGGGTACATTTTACTTCATAGAATACAACAAGGGCCATTAGATTATATTATATATCAATGGTGGAAACTAAAGATTAGAAATATGTTCCTAAAGCGACTAATCATTATGATATACTATTGGCGAATTAATATAGATTTCTACTATAATTGATAAAATTTAGGTGAATCTGATCTAATCGTGTATTGAATATTGTGGCGAATTTTTGAGTTAATATTTTTAATAAAATAAATTATTTGGTGATTTAAATAAGACTATAATAAAATTTTGAAAAAATGTGGCGATTCAAGTCATGTTGTAGCTCAAACTATTAGCTAGTTTTGGATTTCCAAATTTCAACTATTAGCCAATTGGCGAATATTAGCCACTAAAAAAATCACTGACTAGGACCCAAATCCACATCACCATACTACTTAACACATTCACAATCCATGAGGTACCTCCACAAATAACACTAGCACGCTAGGTCGACCAAACCTAAACTAACACCACAAGTGACCACACACATGCTTATCCAAGTCACGAAAACCACACAACAACACTCCACAACATCCACACAACATCTTAGAATATTCCAACAATCACCAAAATATTCTACAACTTTACCACAACCACCTGAAACAGATAATACCATTATTCTGTGCAACTAGACATACTGCCACAAAACACAACTTACTAACTAGCCTTGTGAAACACCTTAGAACCTGAAACCTCAAGGGAAGGAATTTACAGACAATATAAGCATGTTCCAAAATCCACAAGACAAGAAAATTTATTGCAAATAAATGTGAAGCAATCTCATTTCTCCTAGACAAACACAAATTTAACTACAGAATGATCCAGAACCTGAAACTCTAGATATAGAACCTTTGAGCACCTCTGATCATCATATCCAAACTACACAAGCACATCTTCAACCATGAATAAATGCAAAGCACAACACTAAATACTCCTTTGTCACACTGCCCACTCTTTTATTCAAATTTTCTAAAAAGCACTTGGAAACCAAGTGAACTCACTGCAAATGTAACTTTTATCCATCAATACATCAATGACAATACTAATGACAACATCACAACATAGTGCAACACACACCAACAATCTCCCTAACCAACTCAGGCTTCCAATAGACTCTGCACCTATACTATAGGTTTACAACAACGACAACACCAACAACATTGTGTTGACATCAATGACAACACCCAAATAACTCAAGATTCCAACAATCTCCCCCTTTTCATTGATGGTAACACAAAATCTCTAAAAAAACATCAACAACAAAAGCAACCAAAAGAAATTCTGCAACAAGAAACACTCCCCCTGATTGGGGCATCTTTCACTCTTCATACTCTCATTCTCTTGCTCCTAAACACTCTCTCCCCCTATGGTCTTTAGACCATATTTTCTTTTGCACTATGGTTTTTCAACCAACTCTCTCCCAAAAATATCTATCTCTCTCAAGTACAATACTCCTTTGAACTATGGTTTTTCAACCAAATCTCCCCCCCTTTGACATCAATGGAAAAGGGCCATAAAATCATCCAAATCTCTTTCCTACATACTTCACATTTTCATTTTTCTCTTTTTAATATTCTACTCTTTTGCTCCCCCCCTTTGACATCATTCAAAGGGAAACACTTGCACTTTTCACACATCATCTACATAGATTTTTTTTTTTCCCTTTTGAAATATGTATACACCATTTTGATATTACTTGCAACATCGTCAACCAACTTCTTTCTCTCCATTGCTCTCACTTTTTTGCACTCTCCCCTTAGGGGCACAAAATATGCTTCATATGACTACACCAACTAACATCACTACTACCTACTCCCCTTAAGAGGTAGCCTTCAACATCAGTCCAGGACCAAGAATGTATCTTGAATGATCACTTGGATAAATGCACAAACTTATGCATCTAGTTGAGAGAAGGAGGGGAAATAACCCCTAACTTCTGTTGGAGATACTCAAAAGTATCTTTTAGAAGAGCCTTTGTCAATATATTTATAACTTGATCCCTTGTAGGCACATCTTCTAGCTTCACCTCATTCTATGCAACCTTCTCTCTTTGAAAGTGATACCAGATAGAGATATATTTGTTCTTGAATGCATTACCGAGTTCTTTGAGATATTGATAACACTTATATTATCACATAAGATAGAAATAGGTTCATCATATGATACTCTAATATCCTTCATCCAAAACACCTGTGTGCAACATGATGCTGCTACAATATAATCTACTTCTACAATAGATAATGATATTGAATCTTACTTCTTACTCAACCAAGAAACCAATATGCTTCCAATAAAGAAATCACCACCACTTGTACTTCTTATGTCATCTATACATATTGTCCAATTTGCATCTATATATGCACTCAAGGAGAAATTAATATCCCTAGGATACCACAAACCAAAGTTTGGAGTGTCCTTCAAGTATCTAAATATCCTCTTTACTATTGCAACATGAGATTCTCTAGGATCTTCTTGAAATCTTGCCACAAGACAAACTGCATGCATGATATCTGGTCTAGTAGTAGTTATATACAACAATCCACCAATCACTGATCTATATTTTCTCTGATCAACCTTAGGAGATTCATCATTTTTTCTCAACTTACAACTAGTAACCATAGGGTACATACCGGTCTAGAATCCTCCATTCCAAAATTATTCAATTTTTCCTTTATGATCCTTAGGTTTGTCACTTGCAACTTTGATTGGAAATTTAGAAGCATAATGACCTATCTTTCCACAATTAAAACATTTAAAGGGTAACTTACCTTTGTATTTGGCAATGCCATTTTTTAATCTCCTTATATAATTTTCTTCCACCTCATCAAGATCATCTGGATTTGATTCATTATCCTTCTCTACTTTGCAGACTTTAAAGGAAGTTTCTTTCTTTGTATCATCTTGACCAAACTCTCTCAATTCATAAGAAATTAAAGCACCAAACATTTGATATCTAGAATAATTATCCAAATTATGAGCTTCCTCAATAGTAGAAACTTTAGAACTATAAGTTTTAGGAAGATTTCTTTTTACCTTTTTCACAACTTCACTTTCTTCCAGTTTCCCACCAAGACCATTGATGACATTGACAACTTCATCAACTCTGAGCATGTAGGTAGTAATATCTTCATCTTTAGAAATTCTTAGGGTTTCAAATTTGGCTTTGTAGTTCTACATCTCTGCTTTCTTGAATTTATAATCTCCTTCATAAATTCTCTCCAACTTTATCCAAACATCTTTAACAAATTTTAGACTTATCAACTTTCCAGGTTAAGAATTAGTGAGACCACTTAGAATAACATTCCCTTCTTTACCATTGCTCTCATATTACTTGATTTCATCATCACTTGTTGGACCAGTAGCAGGCATAGTGTATCCTTTTTCAACTAATTTCTAGACACCAAATCCAAGAGAGACCAGAAAGGACTCCATCCTAGTTTTTTACTAAGTATAACTCATTCCATCAATTATAGGAGCTTTAAAACCCTTCTTATGCATCATCATGATCTACCTCAAGCGATTAAGCTTTCTCCAAGGAACCACAACTTGAATACCAATTTTTAGATGAATAGGACAACTGAGAGGGGGGGTGAATCAATTGTATACTTAAAAACATTCAAATTCTCAATATATTTTCAAACCCTTATCAACCATTAAACCCTTATTATGCATTAGCAGGATGTAACCATATGAAGCAATAATGAAAACACATCCAAACACATAAGAACACCAAATTTACATGGAAAACCCTAGAAGGGAAAAACCATGGTGAGGATTATAGCTCACATATATATGAATTTCAACACCGAATACAATTAGGCTCATTGCCAAGGGCTCACTACCTAGGAGACGAAGAAAGGCTCATTGTCAAGAAGAAAGAAGATAAAAGAAGACTATTACAAAGAGATTCACTATCTCAAGGCAATAGGAGAAATCCACTATTGAAACTTTATGCCATCTACAACCTTTGGCTCACTATCTCCAACAAATTCAAGCACACTAAAAATATAGACCATTCTGCTCACTGCATTGGAGTCATAAACATTAGGCTCACACTCAAATCACCACACTTAATCAAATTCACATCTTTCACACACCTTCTATAGACCCACACTCATCTCCAACAATTTACCTTACATTTATATCATCTACAACCTAAATAAACTTAATTAGGTCAACCTTAATGAAACACATGTACCTAAAACATGCAACACCAAAACAGGTCAGCACCAAACACCTTCGTAGTGGAAAGAAGTGAAGGACAACCACACCAAGGTTTAACTAGAACCCAAATCCACATCACCACGCTACTCTTGACACATTCACAATTCATGAGGTACCTCCACAAATAGCACTAGCATGCCAAGTTGGCCAAACCTAAAATAACACCATAAGTGATCACACACACACACACACACTTCTCTAGGTCACATAGACCACACAACAACACTTCACAACATCCACACATCGCAGAATATTCCAACATCATTAGAATATTCTGCAACTCTGCAACAATCACCTAAAACAAAGAACACCATCATTTTACGCAACCAGACATACTGCCATAGAACACAACTTACTAACCAACCTTGTGGAACACCTTAGAACCTAAAACCTCAAGGGAAATAATTTACAGACAATATTTATAAGCATGTTCCCAAATCTGCAAGACAAGAAACATTACTATAGAGAAATGCAGAACAATCTCATTTCTCCCAGACAACCTTCGACCTAGATAGAGAAACTGTCAAACACAACTTTAACTGCAGAATGATCCAAAACTTGAAACTATGGATATAGAACCTTTGAACCCCTCTAATCATCATATCCAAACTGCGCAAGGACATATTCAACCATGAAGAAATGTGGAGCACAACATTGAATAATCATCTGTCACATTGCTCACTCTTTTATTCAAATTTTCTCAAAAGCACTTGGAAACCAAGTGAACTTACTACAACTACAACTCTTATCCATCAAGACATCAATGAAAATACTGATGACAACACCACAACACAGTGCAACACACACCAACAATCTCCCTAACCAACTCAAGATTCCAATAGATTCTGCAACTATAGTGTAGGTTGACAACAATGACAACACCAACAACATTGTGTTGACATCAATGGAAACACCCAAACAACTCAAGCTTCCAACAAAGTGATCTATGTCACTTCCACACTTGCAAAAAAGACCCCTAAGTTTATTATTTTATTTTCAAATTCAAGCCCATTTGTTTTCCCTCCACCTAGTTATGCCTTCACTTGATGCATGGAAAATTTTACAAAACTTTAACTTGGAAGACTTTTGCACTTGTGGAAATGACCTAACTATTGTGTGTGGATATTTAGCATGAAATATTTCATTTGACACTTGGGAACTTGTATAAAAGGATTAACCATAATTCATTTATAATATTTAGTGAACACATGGAATGAACAAACATACATCACCTAGTCTAAAAAGAATCATTAACGATATCAACATTGTATCAACAGTTAGTATATATCACACAATTGGTTGTTGCCCTTAATCTTGTTCAAATTCATTGACTCATTATCCTTTCTAGGCTATGGCACACATGAGTAGCTATCCTTATCATTTGCAAACTTCTAACCACACAAACCAAGTTTTTATGTGAATATGAAACTCATAATTTCAAGGTGAGGTAAAAACAAATATATAAAAATCACTAGAGATCAATTTTGTGACCTTGGTTTAGATTCACGAGTCATTGGTCATTTCCATGAGTGTAGATTTTATCTAAAAAATTATGAGAACAAGCTAGTTCAAGTTTTGTGATTATGTTTCCAATATATCCAAGAAATTGTGATTCGTTTAATTAGCCTAATATAAAAAATATATATTTAAAATTTCAATTTCATTGCATATATAGAAGCAAATGATAATTCATTGTCAATAATTTCTTAATCATAATTTCATCTCTATTTGATCTATATATAGAAAACCTATCAAAACATTTAAGATTTGACATTTCAAATATTCTTAAGCATTATCCAATTTAATGGGCAAAAGTAAAATTTGATCAATAAAAATAAAATAACTGTTTATCAAATTTTAATAATGATAAAATGTGAAAAATGTGTAATATTTAATAAAGTGAATATTTTCACCATCCAAAAATCTTTATTTGTTTGGAGAATTTCTAATAATATACCCTCATATATTATGATGTCGTGTGGTGTATCATATCATTTATTGGAAGTAAGTAAAAGTAAAGAATTCCTCACCCCCTTCTCGTGAATTGATGTGTGTCTAACACCACCTCCACAAGGAGTAGTAGTTGGAATCGTGAAGTTTTTTAATCTATTTTGCACTTACCCTTCTTTGCCATCCTACCATGAAATATGGTGTGGTTAGCACGAGCACACCTAACACAATTTCCATTTCCGTTCCTTAAGAAGCCACGACCTTCCCATGAAGAAAGCAGCAGCCATTAACTTCAGGCAGCTCATTGATTCTTCTTAAGTTCAGTTGTTGATCTGAAGATTTTCTTGGTAAACATGGACCAGTCCAAATTTGTCTGTATTACTGGAAGCTGGAGTTTCCTGAGCATTTCGATTGCCAAAATGCTTCTGTCTAGAGGCTACTCAGTACGCTTTACAGTTCCTTTAACAGCAGGTGAGTTTTTCATGGTTGCAGACAGAATGAGATGAGATAAATTCATGTGCATTTAAATCCTTAGAAATCTCTGTATATGAGCTTTTTGGGTTTGTTTATGTGATTCTTAATGTTATCTTTGATGAAATGTATGAGTTCTTAAAACTATTGACCATACAATTTAAGAAAATCAGATGCAGGCATTGCAGACCATTTCTTTCCTTCAATTTTTCAATTTTAAGATTCATCTATTAACAGAACAGCAACATTTAGGTCATTCATATGTTCCTGGTTCTCCTGTTCCAGATTTTCTATGGATTCTACTAACTTCACAATAAGATATAGGGTGTAACTAATTTGACCTTGGATGGGCCTTCTTTTCCCTTCTGTGATTGAGATTTTGGTCCCTTTTCCTATCAGTGAACATCCTAATATTTGCAGAGCAATTTCATCTCTTGTTCAGTCAAAGGCAGTACTCTCAAGTATTGTAAACAACCAATATATGTGGAGAACATATTGGCTGTTTAGTAGGATCCTGGTAAGTTGTTATATAAGCTCTTCCCTCTCTCAATGGTAGATTTGATCTTCTCTCTAAAGGTCAAAGGAGTACTCTGTTCATGAACAAGTCCTTGATTTCCTCTCTACCAGTCAAGAGTGTATACAACCTACTTTAATGGAGATACAATTCTTTCTCAGAAGTTGATTCTCTGATCTCTTCTACAATTCTTTCTTAGTAGTTGAATCTGTGCATCTCTTCCCTGGGAGAGGTTTTTTTATTTCCCTAACAAACAAGAAAAGGAACACTCTTAGCCGACTCTTTAACATTCTCTCATTAATTGTCAAGATCCTTCTAAAATATCTTCAACTATTATAGAAAGGAACTTTCTGAGTAGCTCATTCATCATCTTTTCTTTTTATTTTAAAAATCTTTTGAAATTTATTTCTAACACACAGAGAGAACTCATAATTCTTGTGAATTTAAGTTTACATCAAAATATTAAATTGAATCTAAAAAAAAAATCATGTTTTAAGGATTTTGTATGTATCAATATCAATAAATGTTGGAAAACGAGTTTACGTTAGAATTGAAGGTGGATTGGTCTTCAAGAGGGCGGTAGTTTTGTGGTAGAGCACCCCAGCTGTAAATAAGAGGTCTTAGATTTGACTTTTAGTCGATCCATAAAAAATTTAACATGATATTAGAGTCTAGATCAGCAAATCTAAACCAAACTAAGATCCCGAGTACCTACTCGAAAATTAAAATATCATCTCTCTTAATTACTAAAAATCAATATATTTTTAAAATATGCATACACCAAATGTTTTCCATATTTAGATTGGCAATATAAAACGTTCTGTAACAAAGCTTTTACTTAATGATTCGACTGAGTAAAAGGTTTGAGCACTTTGCAGATGAAGCAAGTTCTCTAATGGACTGTGAGGAAAAAGCATCAGGAAAATTGGAGCTGGGTGAAGCTGATCTGCTGGATTATGGCAGTGTTTTCCACCAGATCAATGGTTGCTCAGGAGTTTTCCACGTTCCTGCGCCTTGTGATCTCATTGGAGTGCAAGATTACCCTGTATGGCAATCAATTCTATACCACCATTTATAGAGATTCAGGATACTTTACAAGATTAGTATTATTAACTGTGGTTTATGTTGCAGAGTGATAGCATAGAATATGAGATAAGAAGTGCATTGAATGTGGTTGAAGCCTGTGCTACCTCAGAGAGCGTCAAACGTCTCATTTTTACATCCTCTGTGTCTGCCATTGTTTGGAGAGGACATGGCAGTGTTGGTGAGAACCAAGTTTTGGATGAGAGGTGCTGGACAAATCCTGATTTCTGTCGTCAAAACAAGGTTATTATTCTTCTGTTACTCTCATTATGAATTTGTTATCCATAATTTATGTATATATGTGCATGTGTGTCTCTATGTATCTATGTCTATATATAGATGCATATATACAAAAATATCACACTGTATATAGATATATACATAAACAGACATGTACATATATATAAATAGATACACATATGTTTAATATATAAATAAATAGATACATGTATATTTATGTATATATGTAAGTGTATATATGTACATATGTGTAATACACACATACATTTCTACACATATATACATGTGTACATGTGTACACACATATCTATTTTAAATAAATAATTTAAAATATTTATATATGTATATATACACACATGTATAAAATTTACTGGTTATTTAGGGATATGTTTTGGAAAATAAAAAGCCATCTAATTTGTTAGGCTCTTATCAAAGTATCTTTAAGTTGACTATTTATTGGGCCATGTTATTCCAAAGTCCAAAATAAAAAGCCATCCAATTTGTTAGGCTCTTATCAAAGTATCTTTAAATTGACTATTGATCAGGTCATGTTATTCCAAAGTCCAAAATAAAAAGCCATCCAATTTGTTAGGCTCTTATCAAAGTATCTTTAAGTTGACTATGGATTGGGCCATGTTATTCCAAAGTCCATCCAATGATTTCCTCAACCCCTAGGCCCACAATCACTCCCCACTTTTGTATTTATAGGGCTCCTTTATTATACTAATTCTTCCTTGGCCCATAGGATTTGAGTATAAATGATAGATAGGTTGTGATTGTTTCATTTGAGGGGTTGTGATCATGAAGTCGATAGAGATTTCTATTTGTACACATAACATGATGGTAACATAGGTCTTCATGTAGCTAGTAGGATGAACTACAATTCTTCTTCCTTGCCCTACCCCAACCTTAGCCTAACCCCCTTGGCCCCTACGTCTATATTGGTGCTATCAAGTCAAAGAGTAGGTTAACTTGGGTGATTTGAAGCACGAACTTATGTATATTGACAATTTTGATTGAAACATATGTCAAATTCAACACACAGACACAAATTATTCTATTTTAGAAAAACACGAAGACTTAATGTATCAACCACCCACCTTTTAATTATTGATTAAGAAATAAAAATTAGAATGAGAGAAAGAAGTTAAGAAAGAACAACTTAAAGGCACTCTATTATGGAGATAAAAATTATAAATTAATTATTAATTTATATAATTAAAATTATTTCATTATATTAAATGAATATAATTAAATTAATGTTATTAATAATTAAAATATATAAATATTTTATTTAGTTGTGGTATAATGGTAATGATATATTTTTGAAAGTGAGCATTTAAGGTTCAAATCACATTATTTTGTGTTAAGATGACTTACCACCTAATGGACTCTCTCCAAGTGGGGTGTAGTAATACAATTAAAACTATAGGTATATTGAAAATATAATGTTCATCATTAAAATAAATATATATAAGATATTCAAATTATATTCTATATATTATGTTTTCTAAAAATAATCATTAAAACTCATTTAAAATTGACATATATATTATTCTAAAAATTGAAAACATGATAGTTTATCAAAATAATGTTTACTTACAAAACATTTGTATGTTGTGCAGTTATGGTCTCCATTAACAAAGACACTTTCAGAGAAGGCTGTTTGGGCACTTTCAAATGATAGAGGCCTTAATCTTGTAGTAGTGAATCTTGCATCTGTGGTTGACAAAGAGCCATCTAATCATAATGCACACAATTTAGTGAACCAATTAAAAGGTAATTTGTTATTAAATATTAATATTATCAAAATATATTTTTGAGATATCTTTTTAAGCAATTCTAGAATAAATAACTCACATTTGTGTAATACTTTTATTATGTGATTAAATATAGGATCAATGGCACTTCAACAAAATGGTGTATGTGCATATGTGGAAGTTGAAGACGCTGCACTTGCACATATTGCTGCATTTGAATATGAGGATGCAAGAGGACGATATATATGTTTGGAAAGGATGCTAACAAATGATGAAATAAAGGAAGTTCTATGGAGTTCATATAAGACTTCAAATGATGGGTTAGTATTTATATCTTATACTTTTACTTTTTAGTTGGTTTAATGTAGTGAAGTAAGTTAATGTTTATTTATTAATCAAGTCAATCTTTAATATATTTATCCTTTTCTTCTATTTAGTTAATTTAATGTTTATTGTTGTGATTAACAGATTGGAGGAATGGATATGTCCCTTGAACCTTTCAAATCAGAAATTTTTAAAGCTAAAAAGACAATATTCTGGAGAATTGGCTTAGATTCTAGCTTATGTTTGTGTGCTAATAATGATTTTAATTAAATAAACATTCAAAAGTGATAACTATTATTAATAATGTATTAATTTCTTCATTTATTTGAAGTATTTGTTTAGATTACAAAAAGACAAAGACATGTAGTTTTTATACTATTTTTACACTCTTTAGTTACTTTCATTCCTTTTGAGAAGGATGCATTGTTTTGATATTTTAATATATAAATAAAGTTTGTTTCACATGTTTTTAAATTTATTTAATTATTTTACTTTTAAATTTATTTATAAAGTGGCAACCACTTATGTAGTGATTGCGAAATATATCAAACCTTACAATTTAATTTTGATTTTGATTTGGTAAGATTTAAAGATCAAATATTAGTATTAATTATTTTTACATTTATTTAGGTTGTTATCTAAAATTAGGGAGGTTCATCCAGCTATAATTCATGATGTAGTTAAGAATATGGGATCAAATAAATCGCAATATTATCTTTGTAGCCAAGTTACCCAATTCACTTAATAGACATTCACAATGTGATTATGAATACATTTGAGGTTCTACTATTACCAAAATTAATAAAAAATGCATTCAAACAACATGTCACATCATTCTATATGTTCCTTAAAATATTAAATATTCAAGAAATGTCTATTATAACACCAACTTTAGATTTTTTAAATAAAATTGTAAAATGAGAACATGCTATATAAGAGGACTTTATAACAACCACTCCTAAAAGTGAGAGAATAATTTTTAAACTTTTGGTATCCTAAGTAGCACTAATTTTCATATTGCCTCTTAGCATTCATGTTGAATTTTCACATTCTTCCACCTCTTAGGTTGAAAGTTGTAATGTGATGCTTCAAAACCTTGAAAAAATACGATGTAACTATTATAACTTTAGGAAATTAGAGTTAGTGATTGTATGCATAGGTTCTCCAAAGTCAATGAAAGAAAATTATTGTATTTTTTTAGGTCCACAACCACACCACAAATGAAGACATTGTGTTTTTGTATCTTTCAACATCTAGTCAACATGAGGATACTTGTGAACCATTTTCTCCAAGATAGTTACAACAATTCCTTCTATATTTTTTAACAACACTTGTGATGCACTCTCTACACTCTATAGACATATCCCCACTAATGTTCAGGTTTTCTATGTTCTTCATGAGATAATTTCAATTTAATCAATATATGCACAATACCTTCTATGATTATTCCCCCACTAAACTTGGTAGCCACAAGATTCTTATATAGAATAAACTCCATGTATTCTCTTAGATCCCCTATGTCATCTTATGAGACGCATGATAAGAACATTAAATTTATCTAACTCCACATTATAGGAATTAAAAAATTAGCATGAAGTGTTTTTGCAACACATGTTTGACTATACCGAATGAATTTTACAACACTTACATTTCTACTAAAAAATGCATTTTATAGAAATTACTAAAAATTTGAAATAGATGAATAATCAAAATCTTTCTATAAGAGAAATAGCCTATCAAAATGGGAATGAAATAACACAATTATAGACTCGTGATTCCAAGAGATGTGCAAATGTTAATATGATAATATTGCATTAGGATTTCAAAGAGAAGTTGTAGAAGAATGACTACATACATCAATATACATGTATGCCAAAGTATACAACAATGAATCTCAATGTAAGAGTATACAAATACAAGATAGGTAGTGAGTTTATATAGAAATGGGGAGAGGATGGAGGTGGCAAATCTAACTAATAGGGAGTGACCACAAAGTAGTCTAAATATAGTAAATGCTCCTCCATTTTAGGATGGTGACACCTAAACAAATTATCTAATAGTTTTTGATCAATTAAACCCATTATATTAACCTAACAAATGTTAATAAAAGTGCAATAAAAACCTAAAATTAAGGAGAAATAAATTAATCCACTAGGAAAATAAAAACCTAAGACTAAGGAGAAATAAATTAATCCACTAGAAAAATAAAAACCCACACTAATAGAAATTACATGAATATTTTGGAAAAATTTCTACAACAAATACTTGACTACTATAGAATACCATATATCATAGAACTTTTGTGGCTATTGTGAAATAAATTATACACTAATTATAAGAAAACTACACAATAAATTCACTCTATATATCTTTAAACAATCATTCATTTCCTTGAAGTTGAATTCTTGGAATAGTAACAACCATTTGGAGATTCGTCCATGAGTTATTAGTTTGTTTAACAGGTATTTTAGGGGTTCATGTTCTGTGAAGAAAGTGAAAGGACTGGATAGTAGATAGTTTCGGTACTTTTGTAAAGCATATACCATTGCTAACGCTTCTCTTTATGTGGCAGTGTAGTTATTTTCTGTCATAGATAATTCCCCACTAGAAAATGCTATCAAATGGTCCTTATTCCCTTTTGGTTGAGTGAGTACTGCTCCTATTGCTATTTCAAAGGTATCTATGTGGACATGGAAAGGGTTATTCCAATCCAAAAATATTAGGATCAAGGTGCGTCTTCTATTTTCTATTTTAAAGTATCAAAGGCCTTTTGGGCTTCTTCATTGCATTCGATACTTCACCCTATTTTTCTCCTTAGGAGGTCTTCCAATGGGGCTGCTATTCCCGCGTATCCTTTAATGAATTTCTTGTAGTATCTGATGTATCCTAGAAATGTCTTGACTTCTGGAGTGTTCTTTGGTGGTGGTAGGTTCAAGATTAAGTCTACTTTCATCAAGTCTACCATAAGTCCCTCTTTGCATATAATGTGGCCGAGGAGTGTCCCTATGACACCAAAAAAGTGCATTTCTTTAATTTTAGTGAGATCTGCATATTTCTACACCAGTTGAGCATCATTCAAAGGACTTGAACATGGTATTTTACTAGGCCATAGACTGTCCAATCGTCTAAGTAGACTTTAAGGAAATCGTGAATAAAATCATTGAAGGTATTGATTATTATCCAACTGAATATTGTTAGAGCATTCTTTAATTTGAATGACATGACTGTGTACATATATGATCCCCATTTAGTAGCAAAATTTGTTTTGGGTTGATCTTCTTCCTTGATTTTTACGTAGTGGTATCTAGAGAATCCATCTGTAAATGAGTAGATGAGTAGATCTCTCTTCTGACAATTGATTCTAATATTTCTTATATAACCAGTGTGGGGATTGGGTCGTGTATGCACACTTTATTTAGTTCCTAGAAGTCGACACACACCCTTATCTCTTTGGTCTTCTTGTTTTGAACTACCATTGGGCTTATCCACTCCATGTCTTCTATCAGCTTAATTATTTTGACAACCATAATTTTATCTATTTCAGTTTTCACTTTCTTCTTCATATTAGGATTTAGCCAATACGGTCTCTTTCGAACTGGTTTGGCACGTTCTTTAAGTTGAATCTTCATAACTACTTCTTTAATTCCTTTCATTTCGGTGAAGTTTTGGTGAAACAGGTCTTGGAAATTGGTTATCCTTTTCATCATTTGTGCAACCACTTTTTGGTCCCAATAATCTCCTATGCATGCTAGTTTTGGATTGCCTTCTGCTGCAATGTTTGTTTCTTTTTTTTTGATTGATTTGTTGTAGTATTTCTTCTTTGGGTCGGTGGTTTCTTCTATCTCCCTCTCCCACGAACTGATTTCTATATCTAGTAGTTCTTCTTTGTCATCTTGTATTGCCCAGTAGTATTTTTCTAATCCAGACATCTCCCATTTCGTCCAATCCTTCTATTTGTATATCTACTATGATGGCGAGGAATGAGATTCCAGTACCTATGTCTCTTTATCTTTGAGTGGGATGAAGATAATCCCCTTTATTTTTTTGAGTATGGTTTATATCTAAGGGTTTTTACTGAAAAATGAAAAGGTCTAGATAAATCATTGGTTAATTATATCCATGTTTCAGTTTCCTCCCTTCTCTCTCTTGGTCAATATACCAAGTTTGTACTATTGGGCATAACGTTTGGAGTATAATAGACGAATGTATAGTCGGTCATCGTATTCAGAGTTACCTTCCTAGTAATATGTGCATGTCTCTAGGTGCTACTCTAGTGGGATGCCACCTTCGTAGGGTGGTATGCCCTCATAATCCCCTACTTTTGGTAGGAATCTTTCCTTTTCCAAGATTTTAAATGTATCCCATTTCTTTATGCTTTATTTATAAGTATTATACCAACATGCGATAGTGCATGTAAGAGTATGTAGTAGTCTAGCTAACCTATTTTCCTCCTCTAGAAAGGTTCTCTTGATTTGAGTTATATAAAGTATTAGTTCACCTACTCTAGAGTATTTTCGAATCTTCTCCTAAAGGCTCGTTTACGAAATATGACAAATCATGCAAGAGTCTTTTCCACAATCTTTTCCTTCCTTCCTAGTGGAACCGCACATATGTCTTGCGCTACACTGCCTTGTTCCGATTATCTTTTCCTTATCATGAATATTCTCTGAGATCTAGAGAGCTTCCGTGAATACACCTCATGATTGTCTTGTATCCATGCTTTTAATACTACTTCGCTATTTGTGCCACCTTCAATATCTCCTATTTCCAGATCTCCTTTTAAATTTGGTTCTTCTTGAATTTCATCGATCGATATGGTTATAGTGTTTATACAGTTCAGTCATTATCTTCATCTTCTTTGACATTCACTTCTTCTATATGGGGTCCTTTAGGTTTTTTCCCTAGAGGAATGTGGACCACCCTTCTATCATCTGCAAAGGATATTTCTTCCTTCTAGGAATATATAATTCCCTTGGAATCTATGAACCATCTGAGCCCTAGTAGTGCATTGAATGAATCAAATGTTTCCTTCTAAGTGACCACCCCAAAATCTATAGATTGTTTCACTCATTTTAAATTAGCTTCTACATTCTTCCAAGTGCCCATCATTTTCATTCTGGTACTGTTCGCCAAGCTAATATTGTAGGGTTTAGGTTCTAATATCGATTTTCCCAAGTATACCCATATTATTTTAGGAATTAGATTGATGTTTGATCCTAGGGCAACCATTACTTTGAGAATCCTTTTCTAGTGTATCCAAAGTTTAATCATTATTGGTCTCATTTTCCAATGTTCGCCTATGGTTCTAATTTTTGGTATGTTTCTTTTATTCCAATATTTACCAAGTTGCCTTAGTTTGGTGAGAAAATCGTATTGTCCTACCAACCTTGTAAATTCTTTGAGAACTTTCACTTTCGGTTTTGTGAAATAGCTATTCTCCATTCTTTCTCTATTCTACTCTTGCTCTAGAATTATTTTGGTTTGTTTTACCACTTGATCATGTTGTTCCTTTGTGGGGTGGAATTCCTACTCTTTGCTGGAGATTTCTTCTTCTAAATTTTTTGCATCCATTCTTCTGGTATTTGTGCCTCTCCTAGTTACTACCACAATCTTTCCCTTTTTACTACATCTAGTTTTTTCTTGGTACTTTCTTGAAACCATCTTCTTTTGTTACGTACTCCTCATCTTTTCCTAATTTTTGACATCATTTTGTTCCTTCTTATGGGGCCTTGAGTGTTTTACAGAGGAGTTAGGCCCCTCTTGTATTACTTGAGTCATGTTTCTTGTCTTTTTGAGGTTGTGCATAATGTTTATGTGATTTCGCATAGTGAAATGTATCATGGTCTTCTTCCCCACAAAATCCACATTGTTTCTTCTTTTCTCCCCAACATTCTATGGCGAAGTGTCTCGATTTTCCATAGTTGAAAAAAGTAGCATACACTCTTCTTCCTCTCTCTCATTTGCGGACTCTTCCTCCCTAGTATGGGTTGTTATCACCACATGTTCCCAATCCTTAGATGGTGTTGGCAATTCTCTAGTTTTTCCATGGTGGGACCTTGTATCAATGGTCTTGTGCATACAATGGTCCTTCCACTAGTCCTTTTACATATGTCATTTCCTAGTCATAGCTTAGTTCTCCCTTTAGCTGAAATTTATGTGATGGGAAATTTTATGTTTCATGGGTTTCTCATTCTCCACACACCCCACAATAGATCGAGTTGGGTTTTCTAACAGTTTGGAGGTCTACCCTTAATGTGTTTTCCTTCGTTTCCCCTATCTCCATTGGACATTCACTCTAGATATGGCCTTCTCTACCGTAATAGGAACACCAAATTTCAGGTCTTTGCAAACCAATTTCCTACTTCATGAGTTTTTTCCTTAGTTGTAAGTGGTCCATTTCCAACTACAGTCTTTCCATTTTCTTATTTTCTTTTTCCTTTTCTATTTTCCTCCAAGGCTATCCTTCTATTCAACATTCCAACGCCACTAATTCCGAGTATGAACTAAAATGTCTTCCATCCAAATCTATTCTAATTTTTGGAGATATAGCTGAAAGGAACCATTCTCTTTTTTATTTATCGTTCAATGGCTCATCTAGTCACCTAACCACTTCCTTGAACCTTTTATCTAACTCCAAAATAGATTCATTGTCCCTCTAGGATAATTCTCTTAACTTTCTTACTCCCTCTATTGGGGGTTCCAACTATCAAGTCTTTTTAGAAAAGCTTTCCTCACTTTGTCCTAGGATTTATTGTTTCGGGTGTATGATTTTTGGTACCATTTTAGGGGTTCTTCTCTTAAGGAGCTAATGAATTCAAACAAAATTATACTATCTCTTTGTTCATTCTAGCTCTACCATATGGTTTCTAACAAGAAGATATGTTCTATGATATTACTAGTATCCCTCTCGAAGACTAGAATTTTCTTCATCATGGCCATATCTTCTTTTGATGAACTTCCTTCTGGGATTGTAGTACTACTTTCTAGATTGCTTAATATGGAACTAGTTTCGGTGTTACTCTCTATTCTTCCATGGTCCTCTGCTCAACGGATTGGTTTTTTCCTTCTAGAATGTCCCAATTCATTGTATATGTTGTTCAAGATTTTGGTCTCTTAACTTCTTCCCTTTCTTCATATGTCTCTATATGTGTTATGTCTGGCTTAAGGGGTGACTCCTCATTCGAGGGTGATGTATTTTCTTCATATATTTCCATTTGTGACTTGTGTTTTCATTAGTGATTGAGATTATCTTATGTTTAGTTAATAAATCCTTAGGGTTAGGTTCCACCGCTTCCTCTTTTTTTACTTCACGGTATGTTTGGATTTTGGTTCTTTTCCTTTTTCATCCTTCCTTCGGCTGCACCCACATAGGTGTGCTCAGCAACACCCATATTGGTGCACTCCATCCATTTCCTTAATATTTCCCATGCCATTCTTCTTGCCTAATCTTTCTCTCTTCTATCTATTTCCCTCTTGCGGTACCTTTCTTCTCTTTCCTGGGTTTGTTTTAGTTTTTTCTCTTCCACACTCATCTCCATTCCTACTTTAATGATCTCAGTTATCTCTCTTTCCCTTTTTGTTTTCCATATTCCCATATATGTGTTTTTAATCTGGTCTTTTCTATTTCCTTTATATCATGATTTTGGAAGGTCCTTTATGAACATTCACATCTTTTCAAGGATCTCTAGGATCCTCCCCCATTTCCATTTGTCATCCCCTAATGGCCTATCCCCTCTCATAGAGGTGACCTTTAGAGTTTGACAATATTTTTAGTTTTCTGCCAACTTCCTACTTCTTCTATGCATCTTTCATTATTCTCTCTAGGGTCCCAACAATGAAACCAATTTTGGCAAGAGAAATGGGGATAGTACAATCAGGAAGGATTTGTACCTCGGTACTCCCTGAGTATTTAGTTTATACCCTGGAGGATATAGTAAAAGAAACAAGCATGTGGTAGGAATCTATAAGGCATCCATAACATACAATAGTATACTTAACAAAAGAAATTATTTAGATATCCACAACACACATGTGTCTTTCTTATAACTCCTTCTAGTATATATATATATCATATCATAACATATACAAAAGGTCAAGTCTAGTCTTTGCTCTGTTAGTCCATTATTACTATATTCTATTACATATACTTTTCTCTCTCGTTCCTCTTTTCTCTATCTATTAAATATAACATATATATTTGTTTCCCTAAAGGGATGTGACTTCTTCCTAGTGGTTTCTACCTCTACCGATACCACAATCATTTTCTAATATGTTTTGTTTTCACCCTTTGGCCTACTAATAGGTACTAGTCAGTCAATATGATTATATCATTATGAAATTCTATCATAGGTGGGTGTCAAGGTAGTTCTGTTAGTTACAACAAACTCCCATAGTTGTACCAACTTGCGTATGATCATCCTACAATACTATGAGACCTAGGGATTTATAATGACTCGCCATTCTAAATGTTACATATAGTGACTTTGACTATGATGGGGTGCACCCAACACCTACACTAGATGTAGATGCTTTGGTGTGACACTTAGATTCGTCACATGGTGGGAGATGGCATGAATAACTCCTATGTAAGTAGAGGATATTTTTAGTAGAAACCTAAGGCTAGAGTCATCAAGAGAAGAGGAGAGTGAGGAGGAGGAGCAATAGAAAGAGGTGGCATCAAAACATGCATTAGGACCATGATAATAGAGGGATGAGGGTATATCCACATTAGACGAGAGGTCTAGGGCCCAACCTTTAGCTACAAGAGCACTCCCATTGGTGACTAGTGTATTGATTCTGATGGTGCCTAGAGATTTGAGCAGTGTTTCTACTACAAGGCTCTTTGCCACACCAAAAACGATGAATGAAAACACCACTAAGGTTGCCCACTCTACAAGACCCTAATCGGTAGATCAAAAACCCAAGTGAGAATATGATTAATGATTTTGTATTTAAACTTCATTAGTATACTAGATTCATATGATTTATTGTATTATATGACTATGGGATGATATATAATTTTTATTATATTTTTATAATACACACATGAGAGTGGCTTGACTATATTGGTCTCGTCATAGTTGAGATGGTCACCAACGTACAACTTGAGTAGGGTGTCCAAACTAATTATAAATTATAATAGACTATGAGATGAAACTTTGACATCTTTGATCCTTTTGTACAAGATAGAGATACATAGGAGTCAATGTTATGCTTGGGGAAGAGAGATGTAGAGCTAATGACAACTACTATATGGTGAGATTAGAGTGTTTCCTAGATAGCCTCACTTATAGTAGAGTGGGAATAGGTTGTGATGAGAGTTGAGAGTGTCGAGATTACACATGATTCTTTATAGAGTCAATTCAACCAACTATGAGGAGAGGTTTAAAGGGTCTAGGAAATTGCACCTTTAGACCTAGATCATCCCAAGGCATGAGAGCTCTTGGATTAGGTATTTTATATGAGAGATTGAGAGACACAACTCAAAGAGTAGGTAGTGGAGCCAAGAGGTGAACTTAGGGGCCTACAAACATGGAGTGCATCATGGATGGATTCCCATTCTATAGTTTCCATATGAAAACCACCATGATAGCTAGACCAACCACAATCATGTACTTGGATGTAGATTTTTGTATCTATGATTATTAGACTTTAATGTATACTCACACCATATTTTTAATATAATGGTGATTTTGTACATGTGTATGGTGTATGGATATTGAACTATGTTATATAAATGTATGGTGTGATGCAAATTGTTTAATTAAATATAATTATGATTTCATTAGATAAAATTAGAAACATCTTCTTAACTAAATAATATAATGATCTAGCTAAACAATGAACACAATTTTTATTTTTTATTTTTAAAATAATAAATGCACTAAATATATGATTAAGAAATAAAATGAAATGGAATAATTAAATATTAAAATTTAAATAAACAACTTTGGAATGAACATAGTTTAAAGAAAATTAAGTAATTTAAATGTTCTAAAAGAAAATTACTAATAAGATTCAAGAGAATGAACATGTGTTGAGAAGAGAAACAATAAGCATAACATCTAATGCATTGTGTTTTGTGGATGTGGATCTTATGCTCATTAGGAATATTAAATTCCAATGAATAGCATAACATGAAGAAGCCATGATCATGATTGAATAACATAAGACAAACACCATTCCCTTGATCAAGATGAAGCATTATACACATAGCATATAGAATAGAGAGAAATTGGTCATGAAAATAATGAAGAGGAATCATGTTAATGGGTTTTTAACATGATTGACATCCATAGTAGAAAGACCATAATCTCTAGAACCATAAATAGAGGCGACATTGTATGGTCCCAACTAGTTACAATTGAGTTTCCTTTAGTACTAGCTAGGGCAATTACATTATGTTGATTCTTATAGAGAACCAAATCAACTACATGAAAACAAAGGAAAAAATCACTAATTATAAGTGTGATTAAGAGATTATGATAGGATTGAAGGTGTTCAAGAGAATTAGTATGATGTTCATTGAACATTTTAAGCTATTATAGGCATTTCTCATGATACATATTATCATCAATTAGCTCTTGAAGCGAAACCCATTAAGATAAAATCTCTAGCTCCAAAGACATGAAGCCATTGATGCCATACACAAGATTATATGGTGTAGTTCTAGTAACTTCATACAAATACTCGTGCAATATGTTGATAATACATATGAAAGTTGAGTGTGCCAATATTTACCATGCTTATTAGCTATTTTACAAAAAAAATGTTCAATTTTTTTATTAGAAACCTCAACCTACCCATAAGATTGAAGATAATGAGTAGATAAATTATGTTGGGCATGATTTTTTTGAGGAAATGCTTCACATGTTTGTTCCTAAATGATGTATCATTGTTAGAAACAAAATTAGAAGGAATTCCAAAGTGAGAGATTATGTTGTCAGGGAGATATATGTAGATTAATTAAGTGGTCATGGATAAAAGGACATCTTCAACCCATTTCTTAAAGTAATTGGTAGTGGTTATAATAAAAGTATGACCTTGAAAATAAAGTGGGGAAATTTGATTGATAATATCCAATCCCGAGATGGGAAATTCCCAAGGAAAATTATGGGCATGAAGTTCTTGTGTAGGGGCTTGAATAAGATTGTTATGTTGTTGACATTGAGGGAATTTCTTGATAAAAGGAAAGGAATCTTTTTCCATGGTTTGTCAATAGTACCCCATATAAAGAAGTTTTTGAAGTAAGTATCTTCCACAAAAATTCCTCCCACAAACACCTAGATGGGCCTCCTAAAGAGCAAGGGGTATTTAAGACCTATTCAAACAATGTAGAATAAGACAATTATATGAATGATGATAAAGTATATTTAGAAATAATTATATAACATGGTACGATTTTGTAAATTCAAATGTGAGAACTTTTAGATAGATTGTTTAGAATTGTACTATCATTCAATTAATTAATTATATGTGAGTACTACTCAAAATTAATGTTAGTAAAAAATAGAGTGTTAGAGGAAGAGCTATCAATAATGGTTGGTGAAGAGATAAAATAAATAAAAAATGATAATTATTTTCTACATCAGCAAAGGGCACAAGGGAAGTAGCACTAGCCATTGCATCCATATAAAAATTCTCTTCAGGAAAGATGGTATCTATACGAAATAGGAAGAAATGATGAAGCAATGATAAGGCTAAGACATGGTTTTGAGAGAGTTTTTCTTGTTTATCTTGATAAGAACTAGTGACCTATCCTATAATCAACTAGGAATCACCATAAATTTGAATATTTTTGATGCAGGAGCATCTAGGGTGTAAGAGCAATCTTGCATCACCCAAAAAAAATGTTGTTTCTTTTCAATAAGGGCTAAATTTGGTAGGGTTAGCATTTTAGTAAGTTTGCATTTATACACGGTTGGACATGAAATCTTACACAAGCCTCTAGAATGGAAAATCGAAGCCAATGGCGAAGAAATCACTTCAATACCATTTGTCATTTGAGAGATATTAAATTTTCAATTTTCAAAAATCCTAGTAAAATCTTTGGAGTCAATTTTGAGGCACTTAGAGGCTCCAAACAGGCCTGAAATTTGGTGGAAAACAAAATTATATGGCCTTACAAGATTTATCGAGAGCTTTTCGAAAAGGTATTAGAATAGGAAATCCGACGGTTAGATCAAAAGTTATGACCCCGTGAAGTTGTACTACCAAAATTAATAAAATTTCAAAATATCTTCTTGAGGAAGTTATACTTTCCAGAAGGTTCTAGGGCGGTTACACCTTCCAAATAAATGATGTGAAAGGGGGGGCTACTAGGGGCGGCTAGGGCAGTGTAGTTGTTGGCTACAATTTGCAGATTTGCAGATTTATGTAATGAAAAAAGTCCATGTGATGGAAAATATAATGTTGTAATTTCATTTTCATTTCACTCATAATAGAGAATATTTGCTTTCCTTCTTGCATCTTGTTTGTGCCATTATTTGTTGTTTTTGTGAGTTTTAGATTGTAAGGGGAGTACCCTCATCAAGTTTTAACATTTAGAGAAAGATCAACACAAGCTAGCAATAATGACATCATACCCAATACTATTGTTGGTGTGCAAGAAGTTGAGATGAAAAATAGAGTGGGATTGACTTATTGGAGAGGGAATTAATATCACAATAGCCCTAGAGCTAGTCTTACATCTTGATCCATCAAAGAACAACTCCATGCATGGGAATTATCCAAATAAAGGATGTAATCATCATGAAGAGAGTGAAGATTATGAAATGAAAAAGGAGAAGCAACATCAACTAACTAATCAGTGACGATCTCTTTCTTTATTTATTTTTGAGAAATGAATTTGAGGTTGAATTCAATCAATAACATGAACAAGTTAGCTAAGCATCCAAATAAATCAATTTTTAAAAATAAATGTTTAAGAGGATCAAATTTGACAATGGCATGTGTTTTTCCATGGAGAAGATAGCGTCTTAGATTATGCAATGTAAACATGATATAAAGACTCTATCGAGTTTCATAGTCAAGTAAAGTATGATTGTTGTAGTAGGCACTACATTCTCTAGCCTCATCATCATGTTGGGCCAAAATACCATTTTCCATTTAGTTTTGATCTTATATGGACAAGAGTGCTTTGATACATTGACATTCTGAAAAATGGAGTAATTTTGTGTACAATCAAGTCTCTTAATGTATGCCACTTATATATCCATTACACACATTCTTATATACTTACTGTTGAAACCAGTCCATATGTTTACACATCCCTATACATGCATCTGATTTGCTTATTCATTACATCCTTGCACACATATGTTTCCATATACATGTATGTTATCCACTATGACTTATCCCTTTTCATATTCTAAGATTAGTTTGTAGTCATGGGGACATCCTCATAGTTGTGGACTTATCCTTCCCAAATTCAAAAAACTTAATTCATATTTGGCCAACTCTAGCATTTATCCTCCTGGCCTAGGACTAAGTAAACACAAATTCACTTGACGTGTTGTTATGTCCTTGTATTTAAAGACATTCAATGAACTCATTCTAATCATTTGAGCATATCAATGAATTATTCACTTTATACACTTCGATTAGTGTATTAAAAAGGGATCTAGTTTTGCACAAAACATTTTAGAAGTATACACATTATTGATTTTTTTTTAATCATTCTTACACATTTTCGTGAGTTAACCTAATAGAACATGCTCCCCTGTGACATAACAACCATACCAAGATAAAGTTAAATATCACCATCCCCCAAATATCATAAATTGCATAAGATATAGAGACACATCATAGGAAGCGAAGAGCAAAAGTGTACAAATCACATGATACAAGTTTGTAGTTACAAGATAGATATATGGTCATAGATTCATCCCTAATCCTCAAACTCATCCTTATAGAAAGTCAATAAAATATCCCGATTCTAAGATAACTACTACATTATTACTTAATGTTCTTGATCCTAAGATATTACAAATTTTAGAGTATTCATTTAAATTATTTATTTTATAATCATAAATTAAATATCATTATTTCTATTTACATTCCCACATAAATTTACTACTTCAAATTATCAAAACCCAATTTCTTAAAATTAATTATACTTATATACACATTTTACTAAATTAACCTAGACTATTTATTTTATTTTTTTAATAAAATTTCCCTTACAATATGAAACTCTGAATAAATCTGACACTACTTGTTCCTATATCTCACTAGTTCTTGTCTCTTACAATAAACTCTAACAACATCTATTGCCATTTAGTACTGTCCATAGACATGGCGTACTCCAGCTTTACTGTCTCTGGAAAAGCAGCTATGTACAATTCTGTGACCCTGCACAAAAAGCTCCATCTTGAAGTGAACTTGACTATCATAGCCAGAAAGAGGACCGACCACCTTCGTTATATCCAAAACGTTCAAGAGTACATTGCAAATCCACCTGTAATGAAGTTCAGTTTTTTAAAATAAGAAGAGTTTTGTCGGAAGATAATCTAGTAAATCTAGTGTAACAGCAAAAGATTTCTGGATTCGATTGTGTGTTAATTTTTTGTATAACATTTCGGATCACACTCCGTGATCCATCATCAGAATGAAATGAGAGCACAAGGAGAATCATCCTTGTGCTCTCATTTCATTCTGATGATGGATCACGGAGTGTGATCCGAAACGTTATCCACCTTATGCTCTCATTTTATCCTGATGATGGATCACAGAGTGTGATCCGAAACGTTATGCAAAAAATTAACACACAATCGAATCAAATTTTTTTTTTAGTTATCTATATGAATTGTGGAAACGAATTATCTCTGAATAGTTTAACAGATTGATAGGTAAATCTTTCCCAAAATTGATTGGTATTTGCAAGTGATTTCATTTTTTATTGTGTTCAATCTTTGCAAATCCTCAATAATCTTTTTGTAAACCAAACATTGTCACTTACCTATATTAAGAGCATACAATTTTTTTGTTTTAGTTTTCATAGCTGATTTTGTTTCAATAAAATTGAGATAAAACACAGAAAGAATACCATTGGGATGAAGAATTTGGCCAGTCATGTAAGATGCATCTTGGGAAGCGAGGAAAACAAAACAAGGAGCCACTTCAGAGGGCTCCCCTGCTCTACCCAAGGGTCCATCTTTTCCTAAATGGGCCATCTTCTCTGCATCCAGAGTTAAAGCATTTATGGGAGTCCATCTTGGTCCTGGTGCCACACCTGACAGTAGATACATATACCCGTCAGCTAAATCTTGTGAAGTTTGCACTTGCTTGAATTTAACAGAGAGTACTTTGTTCACACACCATTCACCCGTATTTTTCTCTTAGCCAGCTGAAGAGCCAGTCCTCTTGTGAACGTTAAAATGGCTCCCTTTGTGGATGCATAGTCCACATTCTCTGCGCTCCCTAGGTATGCCTGCCTTGATAAGCAATTGATTATAGTGCCCCCCTCCTTTATATGCTTCACGCCATGACTGCATATTTGATAGAGAAATAAGCCTGAATAAAGATCTTATGACTTCAAAAGAGATGATGGTAGATTTCAAATGAAATTTCTTTTATTAATGTTTCAATCACTCCTTATGATCCATTATCAGAATAAACAAGAAAACAAAGAAAAGGATAATATTTGAGTATTAAATTTCTTCATTATTGAAAGAATAAATTAAGAGAAAACTAATGATACTTGATCTACTGGTGATACTTGACTGCCCCATTTCCTGATAATAGAAAGAATGGAAGTAGAAAGAAAGCAATCACTTCACTACCTCTTTTTTTTTTGGTTGAAAGAAAGAAACTAATTTACTATCAGGTTTTTCTTTTTTTAGACTGTAGAAATGGGGTAGCACGACCTCTTATAAATTGCAGTGTGTCTGATAAACTTTTTAACATGACCGACAATGTTGGCGTGACACGCCCTCCGGTACCACAGGGATGAGGGAGACTAGACCTTGTGACCAACCTCCTGTAACAAGAAAGGTTTAATCAACCGAACTAGAGCCCCTGTCTGACTACCAGATTTTCTTATAATTAAAAAAACTAGAAAGTTTCAACATAAGACAATATAAAAGTGTCAACCTCGAAGCGTCATTTTAGCAGGGACAGAAAAGGAGCCAAAATATGGATAATGAAACTCTGAATCTTTTATAGAAGCAGGAATACCTCCCAAAATCACCACATACATGACCATGAAGAACTGAGAAAATATATTTGTTCTGAACACTCGTTCCACTTGTTTGGGATCAAGATCTTCAATATTAGGACATGGGTGTTGCTCAGCTGCATTGTTCACCAATATATCAATCCGCCCATATGCTTTGACAACATCCTCTATAACCTGCCATTCAAAGCCACATATCAATTATATGTATAAAACTGCTATTCAAAGTATACATATATAGTTGGGTTTGATCATCAGTTGCTTTTAATATATTATATTGGTGTATGATGGCTTTTGGTTTTAACTGTGTATTTTTATGATATTGTTTTATTCCCTATAAACTGCAATGGCGCGACATATCTTCGGGTACCACGGGGGTGGGGGAGACTAGACCTCGTGACCAACCTCCTGCAACAAAAAGGTTTATTCAACCGAACTAGGAACCAGCCCATTTTATGATAGTGTTATCAACATTCAATCCTGTAGTTTTTGAGTCAAATTCATTGACCCATATTTCATGAGTAGTAGTTCACAAGAACCCATCTCTCATAAGAATGAATATGTGATGCTCATGACATTGACTCATGTTTCATATGTATATTTTCTATCAACATTTCAGATTATATTCAGTGATCTATCATCAGAAAAAAAATAAAATCTAAAACAATGAATATACACAATTAAAACGAAAAACTATCATACATCTAATTCATGAATCCAAAAAAAAACTCATACCAATACATTGTTAACCATCAATTACATTCACAAAACTCAAAATGGAAAGTATATATACATTTCTAACTTGTACCTTCTTGCATTGTTCATGGTATCCTAAATCAGTCACAGGAATTTTCATGGGGTTTTGAGCATAGGGTGCCTTATATTTAATTAGTTTCTCAAGAGTCTCCTCTGCGTCCTTTTCTTCTACAGGGGACACATACACGAATGCAACCGTAGCTCCTTCTAAAGCAAAATGATAACACACTGCTCTTCCAATGCCCGAGTCTCCCCCTGTTACAAGAGCCACTTTTCCCTGCACTATTTGTACTTCAGATAAATAACATCTCCTTATTGCTAAGCTCATAAAAGAAAGAAATGAAAAACATGAGAACATAAACTACCTTCAGTTTTTCTGCAGCCTTGTAGGCAGGTGCTACTGATACAGGCCTTGGAATCATCAAGTACTCTAATCCAGGCTGTGATTTCTGCGGCTGTGGAGGAAACGAGATAGCTAAGGGATTGGAAGCCATTATCAAAAGAAAAAACCAGCTAAATCTAGCAGAATAACTCTATGGATGGTGCAAAGCCAAAACTTAGTGATTAGGAGTGGAATGTATAGTAGAATCCACATAAATGAGCCAATATAAATAATCATTTGAGAACTTTTGGGACCACTCAAATAAGTTTGGAAATATATGTTAAAAGCCTAATTTACCTCCAATTACAAAAATGGAAGAGATTAACCAGTAGAAATAAAAAAATAAAAAATTCAATTATATTTACATGCTTAGGTGTAAAGTAGACAGTAAGACTGTTGGTAGGAAGTTAGATCAGACGGGCCAGTAGTTGCGTAGGGTCTACTAGTTGTGCAGGGTCTCATAGTCTTGCAATCAATTATGATTATTCATATTAGTATTAGAATGGATTAATATTATACCTTGTATATATTCATTTCACATATTAATCAAAACATTACCAAATATGTGACATTATGGTATCAATAGTTGTTCAATTCGGAACATTTAATCCTCAAGTAAAAAAAACATAAATACATTTATGAACAAGTGAAATAAATAATTTTTTGTTTAAAATAAACTATCATAACTATCCACTATAAGTGTGTCATTTATAAAATTAAATGCTCATTTAATAAAATAAGAGACTCATTTAAATAAGTATTGTTATCATAGTGAAACATATTGTTCTTATGTGTACAACTATTGGGGTAGCAATGTACAAGCATTGGAGTATTTCATATTAATAGTATGTCCTATCACAAATATAAAAGGTGAGCACAATAAATGTCATGTATTTTTTCATTAAATATGAAAGATTTTAAAAAGTTTTAGTGTTCAACTATTGGTCCATTTTTGTTTGATATAAGTTGTATTTTAAATAATTATGTGTTGTTTTTATAACAAAAAATAGTATTTTTTGTATTCAATTATTGGTTCATTTGTGTTGAATATAAATGCTAGAGATAGCAAATATTTATGGTTACCAATAGGTATTTAGTCCATTTAGGTTGCATATAAGTTTTATTTTGAATAAAAATATGATATTCTACAAGCAACAAATGATATTGTTTTGTTCAACTACTAGGGGTATCATGATTAAGCTTCGGTCAAATCTTAAAAAATAAAATTTTGGATACTTCTTAGTAGATGTGTTGATGTGGCAAGTTGCATGAGGAGTCACACCTCTAAACCTTAGTTATAGATAGATAAGAGGCCAATCCACATTTAAAAAAAAACGAAGGTCCTATGATATTCCAATCAATTGCTACATGTTGACAAACTTAGCTTGCACGACTATTGGCCCCTCTCCCCTAACTTTGTAAATAGGGACCTATGAATTGAGCATCTCAAAATGTTTCATCCACTCCAAAAGGCTCCGGAAATCTTAATGGCATAGACATAACTAAACATGTTAATTAAAAATGTGTGAAATCCTTCAATATTAACATAAAAATCTCATATCGGTGATAACTTATCACAAGAGTGAGCGATAACCCATTACATATTTCAAAAGATATGATTGAGTTGACTTTGGATTAATTTTAGATCGACAATAACTTTATTTTAAGAGCAATTAATAAAATTCAAAAAATAATTTGCTTTATTAATATTTTAAATTATATTATACAATTTGAAAAGTGGATATGAAAAAAATTATATATTTATTTGCAAAGGGATTCATTTTCATCATATTAATAGTGGATCACAGAATGCGATTTGAAATTTAACAAAAAAAAAATTGTAACATAGTTATTTTGAAAAACATACTAATTCTTGTAACATTGTTATTTTAAGAAGCATACTACTTCATTCATATGGATTGTGAAAATATTAAATATATAGAATCAATATATGTTTTAAAGACTTTATAGATAAAGAAAGATGACGATTCACTATTTTTCAATGTAGAGGTAAAAGTGCATCCCCAACACTTTTCTATTGTGCCTTCGCACTCACGCCCCATTTTGTCTTTGACAAAATACAGGGACCCCCTCTTTTTGTTTTGTGTGTCTTCATTTTCCTTCCGTCTTTTTTTTTTTTTTCTCTCTTCCTCTTTCTTTCCTTTCTTTTCTTTTATCTTCCCTTCTTTTTTTTCTTTCGAATGCCTTTTCAGGATTCAAGAGATGAGGCTTCTCAATATGTGAATACCTACCATATCGAGCATGATCCTTGACCCCTACTTCGACATCTTGGCAACACCTTGTTTCCTTGAGCCTCGTGCATGTCACATCGAGTCATTCAAATTGAATACTCTGACACCGAATTTTGAATGCATCATTTGATGCCCGTTATCTCCTAAACTTGCACCCGAACTGAGTTGTGAAACTTAGTTAGCTAGGGAAACATGAGAGCATTCTCGGGTTGTGGGTCACCCAAAATGAGAATGAACCTCCAGATAGGCCAGCTTCCTAGTTGGTTATCACCTATACTACCAATTTTTTGAAAGGAAAGGGGAGAAGGGTTGCTGAAAATTAAATGTTGAAAATGAAAATATTGGGAGATATACCAAACTAACGAGAGACAATGGAATTCAGAACTTTACACTCAGCTTGAAACTGGTTAAAACTAAGTTTGCTCAACTTGTTACAATGTGTTCATGCATAAGTTGACAGGTCCAACACCACAACCTATAAAAGGAAGAAAGACTTCACAGTTATCAAGAAGCTTGTATTTTGTAGCACAATCAGTAACCCGAATAAACACACTAATCACAAAAAGGTATAACACATGAGACAAAGTTGTAAGGAAATTAAGATAACCTTCACATACAATTTGATCAATCATTAAACACACTAAATTGTAAGGAAAAATAGACAAGATTTTATCACTAGAAGTAGCTAAGGTATCCACTGTATTCCATATCTCATGAGTTACAAAAGAATGCCAATACTGTAACAAAAGACTGTAAAAGTCACAATGTCTCCAATCTGCATAACCAGAACTAAATCAATAATGAGTTACAAAAGCGACTAAGTACCGAGCTTCAAGTTGTTCCACCAAAAAAGGAACTAAAAGCATCTTGGGTTAGATGCAACCATAAATCCATAAATCTAGCCTCTAGATACACTCCAAAATAGCTCAAAATGGGTGAAAAGGTCAAACTTGACCATGTCAAACCATAAAATCACCCCAAAAATGCTCCAAGCTGAGTCAATATGCCTAAATTTGCTCCAAATGCTCTAACAACAAAATAAAGACTCCTAGATGCTCTCCTCATGTTTGCCAACTGAAAATAACCTCCCTCTATTCTCTCCCATGCACATAAATTGAAGCAAATCAACTCCCCTCATGACTTGGTCATATTGACATATGCTCCTATTCGCATTTAAAAGATGATGACTTAAGCTAAATGATTTATATATCATCATTTAGATTTAATCATTTACAATATAAATCAAATGCAAAAATAAAAGACTTCTCATCGGCCATGTATCAACATAGACAAAGGTGTTAATAAGCCAAAAGTGACTCAAAAATGCCTAAGTTAAAATTTACATTTGAAATGCCTAAGTCATAGGAATGAAAGAAAACAAGGCACAATACATAGTCCTTGGGGTATTAGTTGCATCATATATTTTCTAAAAGACAAGGAAAAAATGCCAAGCCTCCATCGACATTTGTAACATAGGGTATCAAACCCTAAATGCAAAAGCAAAAGAATGAACAATTCATCTCATTTGTTTCTGAAGCTTCTAGAAGAAGCCTAGCTACCACCAACCGCCTCCATGGTTAGGGTTTCTAGAGCATTCCCTCCAACTTTTATGCTGAAATCCATAGTCTCAGGGCATTTTGCTTGCATTTCTGTCGATTTTCCTCATGAAACACACTGGTAAGTTGTCTTTAGAAGAAATTTTTGACAAAAAGTCCTTACTTTTGCTTCACAGGCCCTCCATGGTCACGGTTGTTTAACTATTCTTATCCATTTTGAATGTCTTCTTTACTGCAAACCAAATGTTATTTGGCTGCACAACCATGAGGTTCTTTTGAGCTTTCTCCACGGAAGTTTGAGGAAGATATTTGTAATCTCAGATGATAAAGAAACTCTTAGGTAAGAAAGCATTGAGATTATCTGTTGTTTTTACTTTCTCTGAGAAAAAATTCACAGTCAATGATTTTAGTTTCTATGCCTTGAGTTTATGTGATTTGAGTTCTCCATGTAAAAAGAAAAAATAGGTAATATGATCGCGGGCTCTCTTGCATTCATTTGTTTTTCAAAAAACTTTTGTAGATTCAACAGATGTAGATTTCATGGCTCGAGACGAGCCCTCCTTAGCTTCTTTTGATGAATGACCGCCATAGAATTTCATTTTTGCCTCAGGTTGCAAGGTTCAGCCTCATACTTTTGGTAAAAATCCTTCAAGGGCTTGCTCCATTCCAATTTTCAAAACTTGGCCCTTGTATTTTCATGGTCGCACCTGTGAAATCCTTTTCTTTCTTTCTGAAAGCCCTTCTTTATCTTAGGCCACCGTAGAATTTTGAATAAAAGGTCGCTACCTCAATTTCTTTAATGTTAAACTCATTTCTGAAAATGAAAGTAATTTAAAAGAGAAACTCTTTTGCTCAGGCCGAGGCCATATATTTTTCTTGATTTAACAGAAAGAATGCAAATAATTATGTGCGTTTTATGGTCTCATGAAAAACCCATATTCTTCATTTTTGTATATTCTTTAAAACCTTTTCTGGGTCTGCTCTAGGATTTTCCTATAACTCATAGCTCCTGAGATTCTATTTTAAATTCCGGGTTTTCTTCTATATGGAAAAACTTCAAATTTGAGTTCGGCCTCTGGCTTTTGCATAACACTGTGTTTTTTTTTTTAAAATAAATTTTGTAGCTAGGCTTTTCATGCTTTTGGGTTCTTACTCATTACCCCGACTCCATTTATAACCATACAAGCAACACCATATCATAATAAGGCTAAAACTGGTTATATAATTGTACTTGACTATCTCTAACTCAACAACACCATATCAAATAATCTTCTTAATTGATTTTCCCATGACCATGAAGGCATAATTGTCTTTTATCTTAGCCCATTTACTGTCTAAAAGCATATAGTTTTCATCCTCCTTGACTGTATCCTAACCTTGCATGATTGATGGTGAATGCCATATGACCCTTTCTAAACCTTGATTGTCCCCAAAATGATAAAATTCGAATGATTGTCCAACTGTTTACTGCCCACTACCATTTGGCTTATTCAACTACTTTCCATATACAATCATTGCCCATGAGTGACTAGTATGCCTTAAAAGTGTGAAAAACAAATTTGTCTCTGTCTTATATGACTTTCAGGTTGTCCTTCTAAATACAAGGCCTTTAAATTCAACATTTCTTAATTCATTTTCCCACTATTTATATCTAATTCACACTTTATGATTTCCTTGAATAACTATATGTCATTTATGACAATGACTATCAACTCAGTGTCGTAAATGATGTGTACCTGTTTGAGTGAACCATAAAGAGATGAACTCTTTCAATGTCTCTTAAAAAAATATATAACAAAGCATGTTGGGCTCAACCCTTGTGGGAGCCACATTTATCCCACATGCTATGATTTGATAGAATAGATCAGAAACACAAATGCACCTGTATCTGCACATGAAGCAAACATGTTAGTGAAATGTATGCATATTTTGGATGTGTTTAATAGCTTCAATAGTTTTCTGGGACATCCTGGGTTTGCATGCTTATTTAATGCACATTGAGATCAATTTATATATGCATAAGTGTTTGTTCATATAAGGTTGGGGACTTTTCATTGCTTAGAGCATTGCTCTAACACCATTTCCATTGTCAAATGCAGGAACTAGGAGAAAAATGGAGCTAGGAAGGACAGAAGCAGCTCGGGGCAGCAAAAGGACAAGATGACACATCCAAAACCAGTCATTCTCAGGCAATGACTGGTCTCCCTCCCTACATGCACATTTTCATTCATTTTCTTATTCATGTATATTCTTTTCTTTATTTGCATTGAATAAGTGAAGTCAGTCTCATGACTTGTGTGAGACAATGCACATATATACATTCAATAAAGATTACTCTGTTGTTCATAAAAGATTTGAATCTTTCTTCTGTTACATGCATTTGTATGAATGCAATAATTGTAATTGTAATCTTTTTGGATTATTTCATTTATGCATTTAAATGTAATGTAAGAAATATTAAAATGTTCCTTTTCTTCTGCCAATTGAAATCAATTAACTCTACCTGATTGAGCTATAAGTGAAAATATGGTAACATTTTTGGTGACATTTGTTTCATGTTTGTTTGCTAAACATCTTGACTAGTTGCCTAGACCTATCCTTGGGCACAAAGTCACTCATAAACTAGGCTTATGACTTAGAAAACAAACTCAAAACTTTTGTAACTCAAAACACTGGAATGGATGACACCCTGACACTTATTGAAAAAAAAACAACAGAAAAGAAACTAACTAGCTATGCAAAAACAACAGGGAATAAAACCTGCATCTAAACTACAGTGCAAAAGCACTTTATTGAAAGCATAAAATGTAACCTAGTATGTAAAAAGGTAGATCATACCTCAAAACAACATTTGAGGTGAATCCCATTAACTGGGATTGGCAATATTTCTCCATCCATCTTTGATAATTGGAATGCATTGTGCTCCTTGCATTCAGTAATGACAAACGAGCCACTCCAGAATTTTTCAAACTTCGTGTGCTTACCTAGCCTGCTTTTTAATTCATCCCACTTGAGCACAACATCACCTTCTCTGAACACTCTAGGAGTTTATTTCTTATCAAATACTCTCTTTGTTTGGAGTTGATGATACTCCAAAGACTTCATTGCCTTATCTTTGTCTCTTCCAGCTCCATGAGATCAACATATCTAACGGACATGGGGTCTTGATCTTCAAACATCTCCAATTGATGTACAATATAAAGAGTTGACAACTCTACAGATAAAGGAAATATTGCCTCTTTACCATAAACCAATACATATGGAGAATTTCCAATTGACCTCTTAGGAGTTAATCTATCTACCCACAGTGCAGATTTCAATGTGGTGTGCCAAGTCCTTTGATTATCCTCCAAGGTTTTTTTATCAATTCTGATCAGATTCTTATTTGTGCTTTCTACCAAACCATTACCTTGTGGGTAATAATTAGAACATGTATTCAAATTAATTCCATTCTTAATAGCCCAATCATTCACTCTTAAACCGACAAATGCTAAGGAATTATCTGAGATAATTGAATCAAGTACTCCAAACCTGGTGACTATATCTTCATAAAAGCTCAGAACAAAAGATTCATTAGCTTCTTTTAAAGCTACTGCTTCTGTCCACCATGTAAAGTAATTAGTTGTTGTAAGTACCCACCTATGGCCAACACTGGAAGGTGGATTTATTGGTCCAATAAAATCAATGCCCCATCTCATGAAGGGCTTCTCAACTTGAATTGGCTGCAAATGCAAAGTTGGCAGCCTCTCTTTTCCTGCAAAAAGAGCACATTTAACACATTTCCTTGCCCAAGCATGAACATATTTAAACAGGCTTGGCCAATAATAGCGAACTCTCATAATCTTCCATGCAGTTGTTCTTGGAGCAAAGTGACCTCCTACAGTTCCATCATGGAACTCATGAAGCACTTTGTCAGTTTGATTAGTGTCAATGCATCTTAGTAGAACACCATTCAGATCCTTTTTGAAAATAATATTATCAATCAAGATATATGGAATAGACTACAATTTGAAATACCTCCTTTTGGCTTTGTCTAGACTTGGTGGACATTCACCAGTTTGGAGAAAATGGTTCATATCCTGAACCCAACTTGCATCTAACACAAGTGCAACATTTTGAATCTCATTATCATTGACTAAAACAGTCTCTAATTCTGATTTCTGATCATTTTTAGGACTTGAGGTCAACTGTTCACAGATTCCTCTACCTTTGATAAGCTTTGTAATCTTTATATCAATGTCAAAATCCATAACTCTTGTAATCCAACCTGCTCTTTTTTCATTCAGGTCCTTTCTCAGCATAAATTCTTTCACACTAGGGTGTGCAACCATAGCATGAATCTTATTGTTAGAGATTAGAGGCTTAAATTTATTTAAGCTCTTGATCACAACAAGAACATGTTTCTCAACAAATGTATACCTCCATTCATAATTAACTAAACGTTGACTGAAAAAAAGCTAAAGGTTGCTCTAAATCATCATTATTTTTCTAAACCAACATAGCAAAAATTGAACTTAAGCTACCAAATGCATACAGAGTGAAAACTTTTGAAAATTTTGGATTTACCAGAGTGGGAGCTGATGCTAAAGCCTCCTTGATTGCTTCAAAACTATATTTGGCCTTCCTAGTCCAACTAAAAACTGCATTTTTCTTTAACATGGTTGTTAAAGGTTGTAAAATATTTGCAACATCAGGAATAAACATTCATAGAAAATTAATTTTGCCTAAGAAAATCTACAGACCTTTCTTATGATTGGGTAATGGCATCTCTAAGATGAATTTAACTCTCTTAGGATCAATGGTGATCCCTTGTTTTGATACTATGTGTCCAAGAAGCTTTCCTTCATGGATAACAAAGACACTCTTCTTCGGATTAAGGGATATACCAAATTCCATACATTTTTCAAACACTTGTTTTAGATGTAACAGATGCTCATCAACATTATTGGAGAATACTATGACATCATCTAAATAAATCAGCACAATCTTATTAATCAAACCTTGAAATTCCATATCCATGTCCCTTTGAAATATGGCACCAACATTAGATAAACCAAAAGGAATTCTATTGTAGGCCATAGTGCCCCATTTTGTTGTAAAAATAGTTTTAAACTAGTCTTCCTCTTTGACCAACACCTAGTTATAACCAGAATAACCATCTAATAAGGAAAATCTCTCTGAACCAACAACTACTTGGAGGATCTGCTCCATGGAGGGCAGCGGGTAATGATTCTTCAATGACGCTCTATTAAGATCCCTAAAATCTACATAGAGTTTGATCTTTCTATTTTTCTTTCTAACCAGTACAAGGTTAGATACCCATGAAGTATATTTAATGGGAATGATAATACCCCCCTCAACTAGTTTGGGCAGTTCTTTAATCATGAGAGGCTCTAACTTAGGGTTCAAAGGTCTATGTTTCTGCCTAATAGGCTTGAAATTAGGTTCTAATTCAATGGTATGTTGGGCAATATGGGGATCAAATCCTTTTAAATTTGAGTACTCCCAAGCAAATAAATCATGAAACTCTTGACATAAAGCAACAAAATCCTATTTATCTTCAGCTAAATAGAATTTACCTATCTTAAGGAGCTTACCTTTCAAAATCTCCAGCTCTTCGTAGTGTTCTTCTTTGATCTGCAAACCAACTTTACCCTTCTTAAGCTGATCATCAGTGCTGAAAATTGACTCCAAAGTGACAAGACCCAAGGGTAACTTGTTTGTCTTTAGTTGTATGACTTGATCATCATAATATTGCTTGAGCTTCTCTTGATTCACCACAAAAAAATGGTCCTCTTCAAGTAGAAAGGATAGAATCTGCTCATCATTGTCAAACACTTGCCAGTGAAAGTTGTTATTAGGAATTGATGGCCTGACTACAACCTTCACATACTGTCGTATTTTCTCCTTCTTGAGATCATTGGGAATGTCAAACTATGCTCCAATGGTTGCAAGCCTATCTGCATGTTTGTTCTGATTTCTAGGAACAAAAACCAAGTTAAATGCAATAAACTCTTTTGTCAAATCCTAGACTCTGTTTCTATATGACTTCAAGGCATCATTATTGGCAACACTCAGGCCTTTGACCTAATTAACAATCAACTCACTATCTCCATAAAACTTCAGATAGCTTACTCCTCTTTTCCTTACCTATTCAAGACCTTGAATAAGCCCTTCATACTTAGCAGTGTTGTTAGAGCATGCAAAGGCAAAATAAAACGCAGAAAAGTATTTATCACCTTGTGGGGGCACAAGCATTGCACCTCCTCCAGCTCCATTCTTACTTCTAGAACCATCAAAATACATCTCCCAAAGCTCATCCTACTGCTTTAGCAGCTGATCTATACTCTTCTCAAGGTTCAGGACCTCTGCATGAGGTTCATGCAACACGTAAACACACATACCAACATCATGAATATGATCATTAGGGTTTTCCACCACATTGTTTTATGCCCACTCATGTAACAACACATTAGGAACAACTTCTGCTTGCAACTCTTGAGCAACAACAAACTCACTGTCATCAAAAACAACACAATTCGTGTTTGTAGCACTAGGAACAACATTAATCACACTTGGATTATAAGGTTCTATATGATCCTTGGCTAATTGATCAGACTTGGAGGGCCTTTCCAATGACTAGAGACATGTTTTTGCAAATTCTACAATATTTCATATAATCAAGTTTGTGCTCATCATCAGGATTGCATGTGTTTCAATGTCAAACAAATCAAACACCTAGGTAATGTTAGGCTCTCTCTTAGCTATGTAATGATGTATTTTTTTTTGCTTTTTGACAATGTTAAGTGTTTGATCTATAATTTCTTTTGTTTGTGTGTCTTTTTTTGGCAAAAACTAGTGTTTGGTTTTTTTTTGTTATAAATTAACCGTTCATTGAAATTTCAAATAAATTATATTTTTAGAAACTAGACTCCATTCTACACATATTAAAAAAAAATCAATTAGTTTCCAAAATTTGTAGGGGTAGCACAACCAAAATTCTGGTTTTTAGGAAGTGCCCACTTTGAAAATTAGTAAAAAAACAAATATTCATTACAAAATTATAAGAAAAATCATGCATAAACTACATACTATTAGATAATTTCTTACCGAAGTGATTTTAAAAATACTAAAAAAAAATTCATCGTGCTAGGTACCCACAAAAGTTGCTATGTTATGTTTTTATGACAAAAACAATACCAATTTATGTGGGCCCCTCTTTTGAACCCCTTAATCTCAACCATTTTCAAAATATCAGAAGTTTAGAAAGTAGACTTATAGTACTGTGATCCTTGTTTTTGTTGCATCTCAAAATTTTGAGTGTAACTATCCTCAATTTCACGTCCAAGGTTGGTATTTCTTGATTTCAAAAAAAAAGTGGCCACCTAAGCCCCCTTTTTGGCCCCCCATCTTTTTGCACTTACTCATCTCCACCTTTCTGATCCTATACTCCCTAAAAAATTTCAACACTCAATTTATATCTTCCCTTGAGATAGTTTGCGTCATCTTCCAACTATATTTATGTCATGCATACTCCTCTGTTACTTTCTTTATGGCTTCATTCCTTTGGAACACTTCAATCTCATATTTACCCATGTGGTTTCTATACTTGATTATCTCTTCAAGGACTTCCCAACTTAATGACTACACGAGGTCATTATGTATCTTCTCAAACCATTCTCTAAATGACCTTGACATCATCTTACCCTATTTGACGTGAATAATAAATCTGCTATGTCAGCGTCTCCATGAGGCTTATGTCCTTGTCCACCATCTTCTTTCTCTTCATAAAAATCTTCTCCAACCCTATTATGCATTACAACAGTGCATCTCTCTCCCAACTTAGTTGCAACCTCCATGCCTTTAGCTTCAACACAGATGTCTTGTTTTGTGACCACCTTTTCTTCTATCAATATTTGGGCTTCTACCTTTTGAATAACATCCAACCATCACATCTCTATGCCATTTTTCTCCATGCGATCCTTACATTCAACTAAAAGCCTCTTAGATTTATCGAGCCAATGAAATGCTTCTTTACAATTGTAAATAGATTCTCTTATCTTTTCCTCTTCTTTTTGCATTGGACTTCCCATCCAATCATCAAACACACTCATTTTGTGTCTCAATCCCTTAATTGTGTCAACTTGTTCCTTGGAAATCAACACCAGATTAGGTGGAAACTCCGTCGATGATTGACTTGGTTGAGCTATGACTTTAATGAAATTATGCAAGTGTGTTATGTGCTCCTTTAATTCTCCTTTAATTTTTTTATCCTTCCTCATATGAGTAGCAATTTCCTCCAAATTCATTCTCATTTCCTCTAACTCATGCTCCAATGACAAATGTCCCAGGTTGACTATGGAAATCTGATAATCTTGAGCTATCACCTCATGCTTATCTTTCTCTTCGATAGGAATGGCTATTTGCAAAACCTTCCCCCCATCCAAATTCGGCCTAACTACATGTTTGACCCTTGCTCTAGTCTTAGGCTTTGGGGCTTCTACCTCCTACATTATACTTTTAAAATCTAGAGGCACCAATTATACCTGCAATGGTAGAGCTAATTTCTAGGCCAACCAATCAAGTATGTCTTCGCTTGGCCTTGCCTCTTCTTTCCTTTGTTCTTATTGATCTTATTTCCTAGAAACACTTTATTTCAGCACCTAAATTTTTTCACCTACAATGTCAAAGTCTTTTGTCATATCACCTCCTGACGAGAAAAATTACTAATTCATTTGGTCCTCTTTTCTCTACTCATCTTCCCTAAGTTTCACCTCTTCCACCCCTTCCTTCTCTTTCTCAACATGGCCTCTTTGAACCATGGATTCATGTTGCTCTATGACACTGGGGTTTCCATTACTCGGTTGTTCTTCAATTGGGGCTTAGGAAAACTCAACACCCTTGCTTTTTTTTGGACCTTCTCCTTGACCATGTGTTTGCTGTATGATACTCTCTACTTCAATTTCATTTTATTGAGACCACTCCCCAACTACCTCAACATTGAGTGCATCTTCATGTATCTCTTCTTCTTCCACTAGAGAAATGAGATCTTGAGATATTACACTAGTTTTCTTATCTCGAGGTTGCATGTCTTCTCCCATTATTGTTTCTCTCTTTTGTTGCTGCAATCGTTGAGTGGGTTGATCAATTGTAACTCCAAGATATTCAATAATATCAGGATGTAATTTTGTCTCAGGCTCCTCCTCAACAATTGGTTGGACCACTAGAACCATCTTTGGTTGTTTCTTTTCTTTAAGTTGTTGCACCAAATTACCCCATTTCTCTACCTCCCTCAGGGCATGATCCATGGTTATATCAGGTTCTTCTTCTTGTAATGAATGCACTTCTCCCATGGTTTGTCTCATCATTGTAGTACTTACTGATGGGGGAGAAGAGAACATAATATCCTCCTATTTAGATGTTGATCTTGTCTAATTGTACACCTATTATTTCATAGCCATTTCCTATGGGGTCATAAGATTTGCTCTGGGTAATGTAGTAGAAGAAGATGCCACTGTTGGAATTTTCAGCATATTGGTAGGAATAGCCATAGTTTACCTGTTGGGATCATCTAGCTGAAAAGCCACCAAAACCCCATGAATTGGGACTTCATCAATCCTTTCTTTATTTTCCTTAAGGGCTTTGGCCTCTACTATCTTCCTTTTCTTCACCAAATAGTCACCATACCCTTACTCACTTATCAAATTTTTCTTCCCCTTTCTCCCAGAATGGTATGTGATTACTATTCTATCAACCTTTGGCAACTAGATATATCTATCTATCCATATTTTACTAAACTCAATTAGTGGCCTAGAGATTTCCTCTATTTTTGTCATCCCAGGCTATCTCCAATCTAGGTCTAGAATAGGTTTATTGTAAACTTTCTCTGAATCATATGAGGGATTCAAGACTTCATCATTATCCTTAGTAATGGAATATCATGCGTCCAAAAAATCATCATTTGGGCCAATGTTAGCCTCTGATAAGACCGCTTCCTAGCTTCACATTCATCTTAACAATCACTCCAATAGTCCTTCAAATGAGGAATGTGAGCATGCCTTCTATTGATTTTCTTAGAAAGTCTTTCAACTAGGTCATAATTATTCCTTATCAAATTGAATTATTGAATCCCAAATGACCTTACTTCCATAAATTTAGGGCTCTTGGATGAGCTACATTTATAATTCCCAACGATGATAAGAAATTTAATTGAACCCCTTTTAGGAGCTTGCAAATATGCATCATGGGACTCCATCACCTGCCTTGTAAACTCCAACAATACCACTTTGTCTATAGGATATTTAGGAAATATATAGGGGTAACCCAAGAATCCTTCCACTCTAATGTAAGTGAATGTCGAGAAATGAATATACCAACACCCATAATAATGAATGAAATCATGTGCAAAGAGGGATACTCTCTTAGCCCTATCTCCCTCCATTATTTAGACCAATGTCATCGAGAAATCATCATTTACCCTCTAGTAGTGCTTCAAGTATTGATTAATAGTTATCTATGGAAAATGTTGGTAGACTAATTGTTGCCTCATGTTTCTACCCATAGCCCCTATCTTATTTAGCCCTTGAATGTTGGCCCTTACTACATAGGAGTATATAATGTACGAAGACATGAAAAACCACCCCAAAATTTGGAATGCTCGGATATGTTCATTAAATTTGTTGCTAATAAACATAGTACAATGAATTCTAGTAGGACCATATTTCACATGTCTAATAACTTCATACATCCATGGCTCAAATTTACTAGCATCCTTGTTTCCCACCGTTTTGCTTAGTAAATTTATCATGTCTTGAATATCCAGAATAAAATATGATCTTAATATGTTTTTGGTCATTCTAGATATGGTCTTAGGATTTTCTCAAAACCAGGTCAATAGCATAACCTTCTTGTTAAATTCCTCCATATTGGCATAGGACCTCATTGATTCCCCCATATGCAATGTATTCATTGTTTTGAATATTGGGATTCCAAATGTATGAGCAATACCATCTATGATTAGGTTTGTGTATACTCTTCCTTCCTTCAAGACCACCCTCCTATCCACATTATACCATTGTATGCACTCTGAGACCAATTTCAGAGTGTCCATTGCTTCTGGGAATCTTGCTGCTAGGTGCAATCCTCTTGCTACTATATAATTTTTGCACATGGGATAATGTTAGGTAGTTGAACCCTCTCCATGAACTCATTTTTATTGAAATTTCCTAAATGGGTGTCTATTACCAACCCATACGTGGGAATTTCCTACAATACGGGAAACTCGAACTCATCCTTGGCTTGTTTCTTTCTCAAATTTGTGGTTTCCCTTGGTTCCTGCATGATTAGTATATAAATTAGGTTAAAAATTAGCACTACATTTCTTCAGTTTTTCCTTATGAAATTTTGTTACCCATTACCATTCATTCATCAAATTTGAGTCAATTCAACGAAATGCATGCAAGCTTACTCAAAAATAACTAGACAAAGCATTGTTTTCATGGTACTGGGCGCATGGAAAAAATTTAGAACTCAATTGAAAGAGAAATACCTGGTTATGTTAATGGTGACCTCGATTTGGGATAGAATTAAATTTTGACAGTTATGTCTTCTCGTACTTCGATATTTTTCCTTTCTTTGTAGCTTCAGATGGCATCTTGATTCTTGATATATTTTACAGGTGTCCTATTTCATGCACTAGGGGAGAGGAGCTGATACGTAAGTGGGGGCCCTAATGTGTGATGGGACATACGCGCATTGGGGCCCACACCTATATGTCGGTCCTCCACAACTTAAAAAAAAAATCATCCATAAACAGGCACGATGACATTAAACATAAATCAAATTTAAAATGCACACTTAATAGCATTCATTTCAAAACAAAACAAGTACACGTTGGCAACCAAACATGATGAAGTGTATCCAACTTGTATTTGACATATAACAAGTAGCATTCCGACATGGAATTTAAACAACCCAAACATTAAGACATGTACCCTTCCCCGTAAACTGGTAAATCCAACTGTCGTACCAATGCATGCATCACTTTCACATTAATCACAACTACAAAACATAAACAAGGTGCCAAGTCAAGAAAATTCAAACCCATTTGACCCATCTTTGACTGACTAGTGAACCCATTACAACAATGTTTCCCATCATAGCATAACCAAACCAACATGCAAATGCATTCGCCTGTCCCATCAACCATGAGACCTACAACATGTATCAACTTCAATCTGTCCCATCTCGCCAAGTAGGGTGCACATGTATTGGATCCAAAGACAAATATCCCACCTACATCCATTTAGCAGTCCTGTAAGGCTGCCATTATTCAAAAACAAAACATGGAAACAATTTCAAACAATCCACCAAACCAATCAAGTCAAGAATTAATGGCCGAAATCAATCAAATCTCCAATTCATATGAAACAAAATTCAAATTGAAAATAGGACAACAATTTATTTCACCACACCAAACAAGCATTAATCAAATTCAAATAATTCCCAATTCAAATAGTTGTGAAAACCAACAAGTATTCACTTATTCTACAGTGAGTGATATAAGAAAAGGAGGAGTGACAAGCACAAAATTGAATGAGTTAACATCAAGGGGAGGCAAAAACTTAGATTCTAGTGCAGCAGTATCCACATTGTTCCAGGTTTTCCTTTCACACTTTTCCATTCATTTACTTTATATTTTTCTTCATTACAACCATTATTGTTTTCCATTTCTAAGCTTTATATTGACCTTCATTACAACCATTATAGACATAGGTTTTTATTTATGTTTCCCTAGGGTTTATATTACAAATATTACATTCACAGGTGTTTCTTTATGTATCACTAGGGTTTATATTGCTAATATTGGAGTGATAGGTTAAAATATGTGTTCCATAGGGTTTATAATGCAAATATTACAGTCATGGTTTACCATTTAAAGCTTTCCCTAGGGTTTATTTTGCAAATAATATAGTCATTCATTAGCATATACATTCCCTAGGGTTTATATTGCAAATATTACAGCCACAATTTACCATTTTTGTTTCCCAAAGGTTTATATTACAAATTTTATAGTCATAGTTTACCATTTTGGTTTCCCTACGGTTTATACTGCAAATATTACAGTTATAGTTTACCATCTCCATTTCCCCAGGGTTTATATTGAAAATGTTACAATCATAGTTTATCCTTTTTTTTTCAGTAGGGTTTATATTGCAAATATTACACTCATAGTTTAGCATTTTTGTTTCATAGGTTCTGCATTATCATTCACTCTGCTTATTGTAGTCTCATAGGTTTTGCATTATCATTCACTCTACTTATCATAGTCTCATAGGTTCTGCATTATCGTTTATATGGTAAATATTGGTCATGGTTTACCATTTTTGTTTCATATGTCCTACATTATCATTCACTTTTCTTATCTTATTCTCATAGGTTTTGCATTATCATTCACTCTAGTCATATTATTCTCATAGCTTATGCATTGTCATTCACTCTGGATATCTTATTCTCATAGGTTTTGCATTATCAGTCACTAAGGTTTCTATTTTTATTAGTTTTTTTTTTCATCTTTTTCATAGGTTTTTGCTTCATCAATTCACAAATATTTATGCATATCAATGAGTTCGTCATAGACAAAACATGTGAGCTTTGTTAAACTCTTATTGTTTTTCATTCGTAAGCTTTCTATTATGTCATAGTTCAAATATGAGTGTGGTTTTCATTTTGTTGTGCATGAGAATGTTAATGTTGTAAACGCTTAAGAGATATGAGATGTTCTTAAACTCTAACTCCCTTGCATAGTTTGTAATTTTGTGCTTCTTACTCCTCTATTTCCTTATGTCACTCACTCTAGAATAGATGTAACTCTCTAAACTATTAGAAAATATGATCTCAATTGAAATGCAACAAACTAAAAAGATAACACATACATAAACTAAATAATCTTCTTTTCAAGCATCACTCTCTTCATACATATAAAGATAATTGTTCAAGAATTTGTGTTTCATAGTTCACCATTTATGTTTCATAGGTTATGCATTATCATTGACTCTGGTTATCATATTCTCATATGTTCTGCATTACAAATTAATTATTCTTCTATTCAAGCATCACACCACTCTCTTCATACATATAAAGACAACTGTTCAAGCATTTATGTTTCATAGTTTACTATTTATGTTTCATAGGTTCTGCAATATCATTGACTCTGGTTATCATATTCTCATATGTTCTACATTATAAACTAATTATTTTTCTTTTCAATCATCATTATTTTGATTGTACTTATTTGTGTAGATGGCCAAGGGAAATGCAGTGGTGGCCCATACTGGGAACAAAAAAAAGAAAAGAGCCACAACAAGGTTGCCCTCTGATAAATGAGGAGATAGATTCCCCCCTGAAATAGATCCTATTGCACAAGTAGATGAGGTTTCTACTCCTCAAATACCATAGATTGAGGTTACTACACCTCAAATACCATAGAAGGTAAAAAAATATATAGAAGTTTTGGTCTTCAGATGACATGAAAAGGTCACTCTATGATGTTGAAGAGAATGACATGTTGATAAGGGGGGCTTCCAAAAAGTGGTCAATCCCAAAAACTACACTGTCTAAATTGCTAGGGGGTCTAACAACAACTTCCAAGAAAGGTCCTCCAACAATCCTCACTGAAGAGGAAGAACATCTTATTGTGGAATGGTGCAAGAAAATGGCTGAAATTGGTCATGGTCTTGAGATAGTCGATCTTAAGTCTGAGGTTTCTCAAATATGTCAGAATAGATCAAACCCTTTGACCAATGGGTTCCCAAGGAAGTCCTGGTGGACAAGCTTCAAGCACAGACATCCTAAACTTGCATTACAAACTATTGAAGGCCTAGACAAAGATATGGCATTCAATATTAGAGCTGATGTTGTAGTTGCATTCTACAAAACACTGTCTACAACATACGAAGCCATGCCATATGGTCCTGATTGCATATGGAATTGTGATGAAACTGGCATCCAAGCAGGAAAAAATGGGTCCATGAAGGTGCTCGCAAGAAAAGGTAGCAGGAATGTCTCTTACATTATCCCAAAGAGTCGTGAATAGATAACCATTCTATGTTGTGTTGATGCTATTGGGTAGATCATTCTAGGATTCTACTTGTTCAAGGGGAGTGCGAACATGGATAATTACATCATAGACTATGAACCAAGTGCTTGCATGGTAGCCCAGCCCCATTCATGGATGACCAAAGAATTGTTCATAGATTGGTTGAACCACTCCAAAACCTCAGTTCTAGGTGGTGTCTTGCCACCAACAGGGTCTTGCTGATCTTTTACGGTCATGGAAGCCATGTAGCACTTGAAACCATCTAGGAAGCAAGAGAAATTGGTGTAGATTTATTAACATTTCCATCACACACATCACATAAGATATAACCATTGGATGTGAGTGTGTTTGCAACTTTTAAAGCTTACTTCAAATTAGAACGTGAAGATTTTTTGTCAAGGTTTCCAAACATTGAAGTGAGGAGGAGAGAACTTGCAATGTTAGGTAACAAAGCAATGAAAAGAGCTTTGACAGTTGAAAACATCAAAGCTGGGTTTAAAGGGACTGGTCTATGGCCATTGAATCTTGATGCACTTGTCAACGACATGCATCCCAATGAGATATTTGTGGTCATCGAGGATGCTGGTACAGTTGAAAACATTCTTAGCCTTTCTAGACGTGGTTTGTCAAGTGATGATCTCGTAGTATTATAGTCCACTCTTCCAAATGGACCCTTGCAGATTGCAACAAAAACACAACTCACCTCATAGTTGTCTTGTTGAATCAGTTGCACAAGTGGTGGCTAATGAACACACCCCTCCCATGGTGGATAACCCCATTGATCAATTCAATGAAAGTTTAGATCTTCCATCACAATGAAGCCAACCATCCTAGTTGGTTGAGGGAGCAATGAACTTGGGCATTGATTTGGAAGTCCCAGAATAATAGGATACCTATACTTTCCCATCACCACCACCAGAAATTGACCCTTCTCAAGTTGTGCATTACTATGCTCCTTCTTGCAATTCAAATTTATGAGGCAATGAAGATGTACCATAGGGCTCACAGGTAGTGGAGGAGGTCATTGCCACATAGTCAAATGGGACACAAGAAACACAAAAAGTTCCACACATCAGCAAGTTCTTGTAGCTGCCTGTGCACACTGTCCGTCAAAGAAAATCCAAAGATGGTGCAATTCATATCAGCAGACAGTCTCAATTGTTGACAATAAATGACTACGTAAGGATATTAATGGAGCAAGAGAAAAGGAAGAAAGAGGTCGAGGAGATAAAAGCAAGAAAGAGACAAAAAATGAGGAGAAAAGGGAAACAAAAATTGTGGCAGCAGAGTTGAAGGAGAATGCAAAAATTGAGGACATACCGTGAAAAGGAAAAGAGCAGCAAAAATTACAACAGAAAAAGGATAGAGATGCAAAAAAGGAGCAAGAGAGGCTTCACAAGGAATAGGACTGAAAGGCAAAAGAGATTCAGGAGGCACAAAGGGCTTTACAAAGAGAGAGGTGGTTAAGGAACCCTTCTAATCTGTTGCCTCAAAGTAATGGAGTCTTCCATGATATTCTCAACATTAATATTCCTCAATTCTCCACATCAATGAATTATTCAAGCCTCTGCCAGTCTGACTTCAGGGGCACTCAATATCCATATCAATTTGGCACTCGGGATGTACAAATGTGTTCACCACCTCCCCCAACACATGTCACTTGCACCCAATTTACCACTCCAAGTCCCACTCATGTATGCAACACTCTTCATCGAGTGGAAGGGGATGAGAACATGGCAATTGGCACCCCAACTAGCCAAGATCCATTTCACAACAACAACAGCTAGATGCTGCCTTTTTTTTGGTTTTCACATGCAATTCAAGTTTCCTACACTTTAGAAGTTTTGATATTTACAAATGCAACAAAATTGTGGACAGTTCTAATTTTTTGATAAGTACAGATTGATCGTTATTGTTTTGGTTTCTGAAGTAATCTAATCAGATTCTAAAAAGTGTTGTATGTAATTTTCAATGTGTGTTATTGTTTTGATTTGCAATGTATGCTTCTTCGTTGACAGTTTTAAATATATGATAATTACAAATGCATCGTTATTATTTTGATTTGCAATGTATTATGATCATATTGTAACGTGTATTCTATGTAATTTACAATGTTTGCTTCTTCATTGACATTTTGTCATTTTCTATTCCTTTTTTGATCTAATTTTCCATGTGGGAGGTTGATATTTGTCCATGCGTTTTAAAATCTAAGAAAAATACCCATCGATCGATACGTAGGCACCTCAGGTGCCACTTCCTACGTGACACGACATTTGAAGTTGACAACCTTGCCACATCAACTTATCTCAGTCCGCCACCCGAAGAATCCACTGCATCACATTTATCACTTGCCGCCACTTCCTATACTTCTCGACTGTCGTGTTGAATGCAAGTCTCCTCTCCTTGGCTCCATGCCACCCTGCAATATTTTTCCAACCAACCTATACATATACATATGTATATGTATACATATACATATACATATAAGTATGAATATACATATACATATACATATACATATGTATGCATATGTATACACATATACATACATATTTTCTGAGCCAACCCGCATTCAATGCTCCCAGTGCCTTGCTCTTCTCACCATCTTTACAGCCTTTCATTCTAGCAAGTTATCATTTTTTCTTCACTTTCACATAATTAGTACGTGCTCGGTTCATCTTCTGCAAGTTTCAAACCTTTACCACAAGCTACGATGCCCAGACTCCAGTTAAGAGATGGATAGACGTTGGTTGGTGAATGTTACAAGCAACTTCTTTCTATTGTTACATATACATATATGTATATCTTTATGCATATGTATATGTATACGTATATACATATATACATATATACATATACATATACATGTATATGTATCTACATATACATATACATATACATAGACTTATACATATGTATATATGTATATGTATGTGTATATACATATACATACACATACACATATACATATACATACCAATAAACATAGACATAGACATAGACATAGATATATACATATACATATACAATTCAGTCATGTAACTATTCTATCTTTTTTAGGTGGCATTGATGAATTTGGGGGTGTTTTCTTTTCATAGGTGATGCTTCATCTTCAATTCAATGTAAATGAATGCATATATATTATTTAGTTATGATTCAATTCATTCATGCAAATGAATACATGTAAGCAATGCTGCAATTTTTCATTTCAGTAACAAACAATATAGTTGGTTGTTTTGATGTCATTCATAAACCTAGGGTTGTTCTCTTTTTCATAGGTTTTGCATGTAAGCAGTTCTATATACATATGCACATATATATACATATATATACATATATGTATATGTAAATATATATACATGTATACATAGATATACATAAATGTATACATATACATAAATATACATAAATGTATACATATACATATATATACACATACACATACACATAACATTGTATTTTGTTTCTATGCCATAGATAAATTTGGGGGTGTTCTATTTTTCAAATGAATGCATATACGCAATGCTGCAATTTGTCATTGCAGTAACAAATAATATTGTTGGTCGTTTTGATGCCATAGATAAATTTGGGGTTCTCTTTTTCATAGGTTATGCATGTAAAGAATTCTATATACATACACATACACATACACATCCACATCCACATATACATATACATAAAACATACACATAAAAATATACATAACGTTATGCTTCATCAATTCAGTCAACTAAGCAATAGAGACATAAATATATTCTTGGTAAGCAAAATAATGCATGTAAGAAATTCTATATACATATATGTTTATGTATACATATATATATATATATACACACACACATATACATATACATGTACACATACACATATATGTATACATATACATATATATTTATATACACATACACATTGGTTATCTTTTTCAATAGTTGTGCTTCATCAATTCAGTCATATAAATATGGTTGTTTTGTTAATGTAGACCGTAGAAAATTGGATGCGCACATATTAGATCCTCTCCCCTATAGAGTCATGTGTATTCTTGCATTCAATAATGAATTAGGGAGACTTGATTTTATGAATGCTCGTTTGATGGCAACCTATGTTGCACGGGTCCACAATTTCATTCGAATTGTGAAGTGTTGCATAGGTAACCATTGAAAGCCTTCACAAAACCAAGTCTCCTAAGTGATTCAAATATAAAGAGCTACAATAGTTGCATGATTCAATTGATGTACCCTAACCTATTAAAAAGATAACACCCCCAAATGAATCAAAACACCTATAAAATAGAACACACATGCAATTAATCAAAGACACCTAAAATTGATAGAATTGTTGCAGGGCTGATTTGATGAAGGATAACCTATGCAAAAGAGAACCCCCCCAAATTAATTGAATAGTAGACCTTCATGTTGGAACCATGAAAAAAATTGTAAATTCCAACCATACAAATATTAAACACCATTTGCAGTGTCAAAGTTCGTGCAATTGTTACAAGATGTAATGGTTTAGGGAGACTTTATTTTGCCAAAGCCTTTGTAATGGTAATCTATGTTGCACTTTGTCTACAATTGGACCTTTCAACTATGAAGTGCTACATAGGAAACCATGAAAGGCCTTAGGAAAACCAGGTCCCCTAAATACATGTTCTAACAAAGTTTTATTGCTCATTATTGTTCTATGGTAATACATGTGAATACTTGAAGGTTTTCATGGCTATTTGAATTGGGAATTATTTGAATCTGATTGATGGTTGTTTGGTGAATCTGATTGATTTCAGCCATTGATTATTCAGTTGATTAGTTTGGTGTATTGTTTCCAATTGTTTTCATAATTTTGTATTTAATAATGGGTGCCTTATAGCTTGTAAAAATGGAAGCGGATGGGATTTTGGAGTTCACCACGACTACGTTCGCACCCTACTTGTTGAGATGGGACAGACTCATACTGATGTGTGTTGTAGGTTTCATGATTGATGAGACAGATGGATGCATTTTCTTGTTGGTTTGGTTATGCTACGGTGGGAAACATGATTGTAATGGGTTCACCAGTCGCTCAAAGATGGGTGAGATGGGTTTGAATTGGCACCTTATTTACGTTGTGTAGTTGTGATTAATGTGAAAGTGATGTCTGCTTTGGTGCAACAGTTGGGTTTACCAGTTTACGAGGAAGGGTGCATGCCTTAATGTTTGGGCTATTTAAATTCCATGTCAGAATGCTACTTGTTATATGTCAGATACAAGATGGATACACTTCATCATGTTTGGTTGCCAACGTGTACTTGTTTTGTTTTGAAATGAATGTTATTAAGTATGAATTTTAAATCTGATTTATGTTTGATGTCATCATGCCTATTTATGGATGAATTGTTTTTTAAGTTGTCGAGGACCGACGTATAGGTGCACATCATATAAAGTAGAGGACACCCCGAAATTAATCAACGACACCTAAAAAAGATACAATTGTTGTAGGTTTGAATTTATGAAGCATACACATACACATACATAGACATAAGTGAATTAAACATGACTATAGAGAATTATAGCAAGGGGCAGCGAGTGATAAATGTGACACAATGGAGTGTTAGGGTGGTTGACTGAGAGAAGTAGACGTGGAAAGGTTGTCCACTTAAGACCTTTTCACACATCTATACACACATATTTACATATACACATACATATTTACACATACACATACACATACACATACACATACACATACACATACACATACACATACACATACACATACGCATACACATACACATACACATACACATACACATTTGCATAGACATAGACATACACATACACATACACATACACATACACATAGACACATACACATAGACACAGACATACACACAAACATACACATACACATACACATACACATACACATACACATTTACATAGACATAGACATAGACACATAGACATAGACATAGACATACACATACACATACACATACACATACACATACACATACACATACACAAACACATACACATACATATACACATACATAGACACATACACATACACATACACATATAAATACACATACATTGCCATCATTGTGAAGAAAAAATGAGAAGTTGCTAGAATGAAAGGCTGTAAAGTTGACAAGTGTGTAAGGCACTAGGAGCATTGGATGCAAGTTGGCTCGAAAAATACACAGGATGTCGTGAAAGTAGTATATGCACATTTATATGTATATGTATATGTATATGTATATACACATACACATATACATATACATATATATATATATATATATATATATATATATATATATAGACATATTCATATACATATAAATAAACATATGTATATGTATATGTATATGTCTATGCATATGCATATATATATAAAGAATATGCAAAGACTTTAAGCATATACAAGTTGGATACACTTCATCATGTTTGGCTGCCAACGTGTAATTATTTTGTTTCAAAATAAATACAATTATGTGTGCATTTAATATATGATATACATATACACATGTCTATGTATATGTCTATACATATGCATATACATATAATTATATATAAATGAGTAAACGTGCATTTAATATCTGATGTGTTTGATATCATCATGCTTTTTTATTAAAGAGTTTTTTCCTCTTGTGGAGGACCGACATACCAGTGTGGGAAATTATTCATTGGTATAATAGATGGTTGAATTGATGAAGTGAAACTTACAAACAAGAGAAGACCCCAAAAATTATCTATGCTACCTAAAAAAGGTACAATATATGCATGATTGATTTGATGAAGCAGAAACTAACAAAACTAGAACACCCCCATATATTTCCAAGGCACAAAAAGAAGGTACAATAATTGGGTGACTGAATTGATGGAAAATAACCTATGCAAAAGATAACACCCCCAAAATAATCAATGGTACCTAAAAAAGATACAAACATTTACATTATAGATTTAATGAAGTAGCACATATGATAATCGTAACACCCCTATATTTATCAATGACACCAAAAAATGGCTACATAGTTGGCGAATGAATTGATGAAACGTAACCTATGAAAAACATAGCACCCAACAAATTCCAAATGGCACCCGAAGTTGGTAGAATAGATGAAGACTAACCATGATGAAGTCAAAGTTATAAACAAGGTAACACCCCCAAAAATATCTACGATACCTAATCAAGCAAAACCTATGAAAAAAATAAGACCCCCAAATTTTTGTAATGTAAACAAAAAAAGCTCCAATAATTGCATGTCTGAATTGATGAATACTAACCATTGGGAAACATAACACCCCCAGTTTAATGAATTTCACCTAAAGAAAATAGCATTAATGAATGAATGAAGCAACATGTATGAAAAAACTAAACCCCCAATCTTATCAATGGCATGTAGAAATGGTATTGAACAACATTAATTGAAATGTGAACATTAACCCATGATTGTAATGGCTATAATGAAGAACAATATAAAGATTACGAATGGAAAACAATAAGAGTATAACAATTATCACATATGTATATGACTGAATTGATGGAGCAGAACCCACAAAAAAATAACACCAACATATTTATCTATGGCACATAAACACCATACATTTTTAAAGTCACTGAATAGATGAAACAAAACCTAAAAAAGGATTAACCCATATTATTATTTTTGGTTAATGAAACAGAGAACACAACCCAACTAAATGATAATGTAGAACCTATGAGAATAAGATAAGAAGAGACAATGATAATGCATAACCTATGAGAATACGATAAGCAGAGTCAATGATAATGCATAAACTATGAGAAAACGATAAGCTTTGTTAATGATAATTTAGAACCTGTGAGAATACGATAAGGAGAGTCAATGATAATGTAGAACCTATGAGAATACGATAAGAAGAGTCAATGATAATGCAAAACATATGAGAATAGGATAGTCGAAGTCAATGATAATGCAAAACCTATGAGAAAGAATATGATAACCATTAGAGGCATTTATTATCTACGCTTATGGTAATATCAAAGGTACCTACAAATAGTACTCAATAACATTAATCGAACAAATATCAAGCACAGTATATTCGGTGTAGGTGAATGGTAGAACGCATATTTTAGGAGATTGTCCACCTAGGGACTGGGCCCTTGTTTATGTGTCAAAGATACAGGAATTGAAAAACTTTACATTAAAAAATTAGGCTATTTTAAATTAAATAAATTTACATGAGACGTGAGGCATTAATAGCATAACCATTGTAGTCTAAAGGAAAAGTCCATATTAATTTGCTCATATATCCATGTCTAGTTCTAAAATTTAAGAATCTCACACTTAAGTAGTTATATTCTTTTTAATCTTTCTATGGGAGGTGGGAATACTAATACTGTTATGAGGTTTTATAAGTTGATCAAATATAAATCCATGAAAGAACATAATGAGAATAACATGGAATTAGATGTTAATAATATATTTTTTTTTTCTCAAAATTGTTTCAAAAGATCCAAATTACTTTATGAATTATTCTATTGGATAATAGTTGGCAATGGTCGTATTAGCATGATACAAGCTATTGGATTCATAATTAATTGTGTAATTGATGGAATCCTTTTAAATCTATTTATTTTGACTATAAAAAAGTTAAAAATGTAGCCAACTATTTTCAAAGCTTAGGAGTGGAAAACAATAAGAGTAAAACTATGACTGTAATATTTGCAAAATAAACCCTAGGGAAACATAAATTCTAAACTATGAATGTTATATTTCCAAAATAAACCCCAATGAAAGAGAAATGCCAAAATATGAGTGTAATATTTGCAATATAAACCTTATGGAGCAGAACCCATAGAAACAAAAATACAGCTTCATCTATGGCAAGGAAACAATGAACAATATTATTAATGAAAGAAGAAAACAACCCTAGAAATTTCAATGGTGGGGAAACAACCAACAATATTATTATCTATTCTATAAAGAGAGCAATGCTTGAACAAAAGATTAATTTCCAAAGATTTAGTGTGTTTATGAACACAAATAGGATAATGATCATAAACACTAAACTTCAACCAAAAAAATGATTTATGCAGTAGCAAAAGTCCAATAAAACAAACATAAATTGCAAAGAAAACTCAAAAAACTAAACAATGGTAAGCCTTAGTGAGAAAAATCACCTGGGTCGAACGACTCGATGCACGACCCAGACAACAAATGAATCCCAAGCATGCAACACCATTCACATGGCTTCACCTAGGAAAATCTGTGAGGTAAACAACTGGTTTGAAGTTCAAAATAGTTCACAACGTCGTAACAAATGGCAGTTACCTTCATGGCGGTGAGGAGCCCATTCATGGTGACGAGGAACCCGTTCGTTGCTTGCATGGCGGAAGTGGAGCCGCTGGTAATGTTCACTAACTGGCGTGTACCCATCTCCTAACCGACTTCTACCCAAATATGAACTGGTCTCTGAGCATTGCAGGTTGTGGTAAATGTTTGAAGGTTGTAGATGACGAACCGAGCAAGTAGTGGCATGCAAGTGAAGAAAGAACGAAAACTTGCTAGAATGAAAGGCTGAAAAGCTGGCGACAAGAGTGAGGCATTGGGAGCATTCAATGCAAGTTAGCTCAAAAAAATGTGGGGTGGCATGGAGCTTAGGAGAGGAGACTTGCATTCAACATGAAAGTTGAGAAGTATAGGAATTGGCGGCGAGTGATAAATGGGACGTAGTGGATTCTTAGGGTGGCAGACTAAGAGATGTTGGTGTGGCAAGGCTATCAACTTTGGACACCGAGCCATGCAAGAAGTGCCACCTGAGGTGCCTACGTATCGGTCGACGGGTTATTTTTTTGATTTGTAAAACATGTGGACAAATATCAGCTTCCCATGTGGCAAAATAATTGAAAAATTAAAAAAATAAAACTTATTGTTTATTATTCATTTTTTCATAATGGGTATTTGCAAAAAAATGCTATTGGTCCACGTGGCTTGCCATGTGGACCATGCGATTTTGGGTGCGTACATATTGGCTCCTCTCCCCTATGGTGTTTTGCAGAAGAAAGCAATGCGCTTTCTATGATGACAACTAGGTTTTTGTCACCTTCCTTAAGGCCTTTTAATGATTTTGCATTAACTACATTGGAAAATAATGATTGTGACAACTTAAACCTCATTAACAAAGCTCTCAATTTTCACACTTTTATTTAATTCGAAAAGATTACATGAGCATGGTCATGGCATACTTTCAAGATTTTCACCTACTTGAGGTATTGGTGACTCAACGAAAATTTCATTGGACATGGAAGAACCATCCTCCTAGCATTTTAACTTAAAACACTTGACAACTTGCTTTAGAAGCAATGTCGGGTTTTCCCTCTTTTGAATTCCTAGGTGTTGGGTAAATTACCATAGTTAGTAAAGGTATTCAAGTGCGGGTTTAAGAACGAGTTGGTGTAGTACAAACACACTTTGAGCCAAACATTTTTGACTCCTGCTTCTTAGAAAATCCCACTTTTGGGTCTAAAGACTTTTATATTAGTGCAAGCGAGTCAGGAAAAGACTTGTACTAGGTAAATTGCTTAGTGAGAAAATTGTTGTATTTTCCTAACTTGCTCTTACTTTACTTAAAGAAAACCCGATACATGGAAACTCGAAAACTTGATTCCCACAGAACTATAGGATTTTTAGAAAATGTTTATTGCTTCCCAAAATCCAAATTTATGAGTATTTTGGCTCAAAAAAATGTTGTTTTCTTTGAAGATCGGGTATTTAAACCAAATGCCACCTACTTGGCCACATCCCTCAAACCAAGAAAAAACAAACAAAAAGCGAAAAAAAAAGGGTCCACATTTTGCGAAGGGAAAAATAGGACGTGTTGTCAGAGTACACAATATTTTGAGAGCAGTTATAAAATCAAGGTTATAATTATTCATTGGAGTTATTATAACTAAAATAATTAAAATTATAACCCTAATTTTATAATTAATAATTAAATTCTAATTCTAATCATAATTACTATAATTCTCATATATAATTCTCTTATTATTTAATATTTAAAATTCTAATTCTAATTAATTAAATTATTATTCTATTTCTAATTATGTTTAGAGCTAGAATTCAGGTATTGTTAGAGTTAGAATTAGGAAAAGAACTAGAGTTAGGCTTAGAATCAAGGTTAGAATCAAGGTTAGGGTAGAATTAGAATAAGGGTTAGAGTTAGGATTAATTTTTAAATGAGGATAGAATAAAGGTTACTCTTATGATTACAAAAAATATAAATAAATCTCTCTTTATCACACTTAAAAAGGTGTCTTAATGCCATGGTTAGGTTTATAACTAGAATAACACTTAAAGTTAGGGGAGACGATGAGCAGGAGTAGGAGTAGGAGCCCGGGCGGGAGTGGGGATTTGAATGACGTTGAGGGAGAATTTGAGGAAGATGTCGAGGGAGATTGAAAGGAGGATGAAGATGTAGACACAGGGGACACTGGGTTCCCTTTCTACATTCTCTACACTTGGGTCCTCCCTGCATCTTGTGCAATGTGCAGGAGGTGGCACGGGGGTCTGGTCCTACTTTTTGATGTGGTTAGGAACGACATTCTAGACACAATTGGAGCTTCTATTTTGGTATACTCCATGATGGTTGTACATAGGATGCAGAGCTCTGAAGGAGGTTTGGACTCTTTTTTTGAAGAGGGAGATGGTGTCTCGATTGAGAATACTGATGCTGGTGCGTGCCGCCTTGAGGATGCGTGTGTTCTTTCTGAGTGGGGTGCTCTTGGGCCATTGCTATGGCCGAATATCTGGGTGTGGTGGCTTGCTGAGTGTATGGTTGTTGGTGGATGTTGGAATCTCCTCTTTCGGGTCTTAGTCCTGGTGGTTCCTATCGTGTGGGAGCTCTCTGCTTGCTGGGGGAAGCTTTTGTTGTGTCCTTTGATATTTGGGTTTTTCTATTTTTCTTGTCTTTGGGATGAGCTGCTTTTGATGATTCTTCTTAAGGCTCAGATGGGTGTGTTGTCCCTTTTTGGGGTTGTGATGTTCCTGTTACTGGAGAGGCTTGTTTCTTTAGTGGGGTTCTTTGTGTTCAGCTTTAGTCCTCTTCTCAGAGGTCTTTGTTTGTTGGCTGGGGTCCTCTATGGTTTATTCTTGTGGGGTTGCCCCTTTTTGGCTTACCTCGATGCTGCAGAGTTGTGTTGCTCCCTAAAGGTGTTTTATTAGCTAGGTGGTTTTCTCATTCCTAGTAATTTTTTCCTCTCGTTTCTAGTCTTTGGCTTTTGGTTGGGCTTCTTTACAAGCTATTCTTGAATCCCCAGTTGTATTTTAGCCTTAATCGCGTTATGATGAGTCTGTGACTATTTTTTGGTTTTAATCTTTTTGTCTACAACTTGTTCTTAGTTTAGAGGTTACTAAAGGATGCTACGGTTTCTTGTCTAGTTGTTGTGTTGGCTTTCTCCTCAGACCCTATGGAAGTGGGTTCCTTTCCTCTTGAGGTGGATTTGGAAGGTGAAGGTTTCTAGTTCTCTCAGTTGTTGATCCTATTGAGGTGGTCGCTTCTTCTATGGAAGTGGAGGTTGAGGGGGTTGGAATTTACAGGCTGCAGTGGATTAGGTGGTTATCATATCCTCTCCAGTAGAGGGGAGTTCTCTCCTTTAGAGGTGGAGGCTGAGTTGGTTTCCTGGTACCAAGTGAGCTTGTGTTGTAGGGATGCTAAGTTCTTGTGTTCTTTTGTTGCCTTCCCTTTACCAACATTTGTAGTGGGATGCTATTACAAGTTGGTTAGTGGGCTCTTGTGGTTGTTTGTGGTGTATAACTCCCCTACTAAGGTGGATTTGTTGGATTTGCAGGAGTTTTTGAGTATGGGTTTGATGGTGATCTACACCATTAAGTTGGCTATCTCTTTTGGCTCTGTGGTGTTTCCCATGAGCTGTTGGTATGCTGATGTCTCATAGATGCAAGTAGTTTCTTTATGTATCTAAGGGTTTCTAGTCCCAGTTAAAACTAGGTTGTAAAGGGTTCTTAGACCCTTGCTTGTTTGATTGATGTAGTTGGTGTAGTCGTGTTCCATCTTTTCACAGTTGCTTTTGGGTTGATGATTGTATGTGCTTTATCTTTAATGCAGCTTGCCTTCGTTTGATAGGGTTGTAGGTCCCTTCAAAACCGTTATGTACTAGGTTTTGTGTCCCATCAAAACCTATTTTTCCCATAATAAAAAATAGTTAAAGTTGTACAATTATTGTTATTATGGTTAGAATTAAGATTAAAGTAAGGGTTAGAATTAGGGTTAGAGTTAAGATTAAGATTAAAATTAAGGCTAGACTTAGGATTAGAGCTGGAATTAAATAAAAATATCTCTTCAAATAAAATATAGATAAATAATAAATATATATTATTTTAAAAGATACCATTGTTGAGTTTTTTTCATTTATTTTAGATTTATATTATTAACTTTCAAATTATTTAAGAATTAAATTATTTTATATACCTATGAATTATTTTACTTTCCACACACTCAATTTGAACCGTGTTAGTCTCAATTGCACCTAGTATGAATCAAACTTGGGGTCAAGATAGAATCTAACAATTATAATTTTTACTATCTTACTAACATTGGAATAGATAAAGCTTGCGAGAGTCTATCAATCTCAAATTATTATTAACCTATATCTCTCATGCCAACTATTTTATCAAGTAGATAACATAATTTTTACTTACCTTGAAATTGGCAACAAACACTTTCATTACAATATTATAAAGACAAAGACAAATACTTGCCACAATGGAACACTTAATGATATTTGTTTTTATTTTTATTGATTGTAATTATTTTCTTTCTTTGAAACCGCTTAACTTTATTTTATAGACTCGACCTAATTTGCTGGACTTGAAAGGTGATTCCGTTCCGTCTAGTTTTGTGAGTCTTCTAAACCAGCGAGGAAGAGTTTGGAAGAGCGAAAACCAATAACGACAGGAAAGCAGTAAAAAAGGTCAAAAACAATTAAAAAAAAAAAGACGAACTTCAAATAAGAAAACACTTTCGACATAATTAACTTAAAATACAAGAATATTATGGATAGACAATCAGACTGTCAAGACTGTTGATGGTACGTGGAGGTGATGGCTCTTGTTCACCCGTATGCTTGGCCGTGCAGAACATTAATTAGTTCAGATAAAGTTATATTTCAATGCACAGATAAGACCTCTTGTTTTTTTTCTTCACGAGCGTGTTATAACTACTGTCGTTTTATGTAAGAATGCTGGATTCTTTGAAATTCTTGAGCAGCTTCCTTACAGTTTCCAGAGTTTTTGCAGTTGATTCGACGGAGTGTGATTAAAACAGCAGATATTAATGTGAAGTGCAGATGCAAGTTGCGTAGTATGCTCTCCTCCTACCTTGGATATGGACAACAATAATTTAAACCATGAGCACCGAGCTTATGATCAGTCCTTATGTCTTTTGTTTTGTCTGTTATATATGCATGTTAATGTCAGACTTATCAGCAGTGATGAGAGTCTCGTGGTGTTATCAAACTCATCTTTATCGATTGTGAAAATATCAATGTCTTTTATGAACGTAAATAGACTGATATAGGGGAGAGGATCCACTAGCTGTATCAATGGTCGTCATAGTGTTGTGTGTCTAACCTTTCAATTGATTCTTTTGCAATAATCAATATATCAAAATTAAAAGGTAGCAAATCATTTCAAATGTATTAACATATATTCGCTTGTATATGTGTCGTTTATCATTGAAGGTGGACAAAATACATGTGAGTGCATTTGCAATATAAGACAAGTTGGTTCAAATGGGAAGTCTTTCAAATTATATTACATGCTTTTAAATTTCTTACAAAATTTAACGCTTACAATAATCACGCACTTGGAGAGGGTTCAAAAATCAAACGGTTTATAGTTACACATTTTAGTGCTCATTCATTGGTGCCTAAACTATCATAAATTCAAGTCCCTATCAACAAGATGGGCTATCAAAGGCACATCCTCCCATACTTTCTCTCACACCTGCATGCCCCAAGTCCATATACTATAGGTACTTGCATAAACAATAAATGGTGTAAAACTCCCCTACCGAACATTAAAATAAATGTATTTCACAATTCAATCATGTCATCGTAGATTTCATACAAAAATCACAACTTCAAATTATAATGATCGAAACAAATTCTATTAATTCAAATTTAAACTCAACAACCAAATTGAATACATTGGTTTTTCAAAATTGAGTCAATTATAAGAGACTCTTTAGGTTGGTAGTTTCTATGTTAGCATCATCATGTACATTTATCATATTTCTATACTCTCATACATACATAATTTGTCTATAGCATTGTAAAGTTTATCAACTTCTCAAATTTTGTTATTTTGTAATGTGAAATACACAAAGGCCATTAAATAAATTATAGTTGTATGTGTTTATATACATACACAATTATGGTGAGAGTTTACATATATTTTTTAGAGAATTTTGTTATAATGGGAATTCATATGCTTCTAAATACACCATGATAGATATATATGACTATCATGTTTTGGGTTTCATATTTAGAAGTATATAAATATGTTATGCATATGTGGATATATATAGATATGTTTTTAATCAAAATTTCATTGTTTATATATAGAAAATTGAATATATACAAAATTATATAGATATAGTGAAATCATATATATTTAATGTTTCATTATATATAATTTAATTCATATATGCAAGGTTCAATTTTTTTGACTGGTATACACACGTATTTACATATATAGTTCAATTAAGGCACTAAAGGTTTAGGGTGTCTTATTTTTTAATTTCAAATGCGACATTAGGGATTTGTGTTGGCATGTACTACACTCCTATTATTATCCACTCTATAACATTTCTAGTCCAAATACATAATTCCTTTTGTGCCCATTGAAAGACCCAACTTTTCATCCTAATCATTTTTAACAATGCTTGCTTCAAGACCACCACATTGTCCATCATTTAATAAGCTTGTTGAATCCTCTCCACTCAGTTGAAGGTGTAGACACTGAAAATTGGTCTAGGCCTGCGAGTACCACTTTCAACATAATTTTCTAATGTTCATGGTCACGATTAAATAATGTTAATTATTTAATTATTTCCTATACACATATTTCTTCTATTAATTAAATAATCTTTAATTATTTAGTTAATTCATTATGACCCTTATTCAACTTTTGATTAATTAAATAAATCTTATTTAATTAATTACGTCACTAATTAATTAATTCTCTTTCTGAATTAAATAATTTATTATTTAATTTACTTTTTATCATATTTCAACTATAATTAAATGTTTTTTTTGAATTATTTAATTATTCAATTAACCTTTTCGACAGTCAATTAAATAAATCATTATTTATTTAATTAAATCTTTTCAAAAGAGTTATTTATGTCACATTCTTCTATCGCCCACTTAACTAATTATTCACTCACCATCTGACTCAAGATCTATTTAAATCTGTTAGTTATCTCCTGATTCAAAATCTGATTGTCTCTGTGAAAGGACTCTCTGTCACAACCAATCAGTTATCTAGTTAAAATTCATTTGCATGCACACATTTATTAATAAAATATATTTATTTAATTAATTAATTCATGTGTGCATCCAAACACATCGTTGTCAAGTTCTAACTTTATCCTTTTCATTCAATTCTTATCTTTCTAATTTTAGAAGACTTTCAATTGAAGATTAAATCATTTATTTAATCTTGATCTCTTATTTAGTCTATTTTCGAACAGTCTTAACACCAGATTAAATTATTATTTTAATTTGATCTTTATCCTGTAGAATTTCCCAACTCACGTTCTAACTGACACATAACTCACATCGCATGACATTCAACAATTTTGATCGTTGATCTCTCTTTCAAATCTGAGCCGATCATTCGAAAACCAACTTTCTATAAATTGGCTGACTTTTGCCATTATTCCTCCTCCCGAAATTGATACTTTTGGAAGAACTTGTTAATCTTCGATATTTTTCTTTAACACATATGTCAAGGCTATACTTGCAAACATACTAAAAATATGAGGGCAAGAATACCATCACAACAAAATGGAGAAGGACAATCAAGATAATTCGAAGGAGTTTTTTGATATTTGGTGAGACTATTTCATGTTTTGCTTTAGTTATTTGATTATTCTTTTAGTTTATTCTTTCATTCTTAGTTGTTTGATTTAGATTAATGCTTGTTTAGATTAGATTTAACCATCTTTTCTTGCAGAGCCATTTTATCTACGTTAAATTTGGTGAACTCGATGTGAAGACACTTCAATCTTTGTGAAACCATTCGACTTTTTTTTATTTTTCTTTTGCAGGTATCATATGAAAAAAATGTATTTGACTGATGAAATGACACATCTGATTTCGCAAACTGCAACTGACATATTCTAAGATGCATCTGATGGTACGAGACGCATATGAGGCTTTTTGCGACGCAATTGACTGATAAAAATGTGATGCATCTATAGACTTAAATGATGCATTTGACTGGTAACAATTTTGATTTTGAATTTTTTGTATTTTCATTTTTGGTTTTCGCTAATGTTTGGTTTGCAACATGTGATTTAGGTGGATAACATAGTTTTTGCAGGATGTAGTGTAGAAGATATTGAAAAACAAACCCCTTTTTTGCAAGATGAATGATGAAGACCAACATGAAACTAATAACAAATTGCATGCAAGACCTAATTATCGAAGGCTTAAATTTGTAAAAAGAACATTCTGTTTGGTAGCTTAGATAATTATCATTTGAGATTAAAATTAACCAGTGTCTTTTGTGTATGTTTATGTTTAGTTTAGGACCCCGATTCGGTATATCGTAGTAACCTCTCCCCTTGTGCATTCATGTGATCCTGGGTGTAAGAGAACGAATTACTAACTCTAGAAATTTGGGCCTGTGTTGGTGGTTAAGAGAAACCAGCATGACTCAAAACTGGTGACGATCTTTTTTGCCAAGCCACTCCCAGCCGGTATACAAATTTTAATACTTGAGGAAAGCTCAATATTACGAGGATCCCAATGGATAAGCATTTGATTCCCCAGTACCCTTGAGGTGCATTGAAACCTATAGAGCCTAACCTCTACAGACTAGGATGATATTGCCTCTCACATGGCTCTTCTGAATAGGTGCCCATACTAAAAAATCCAACTTGTTGAAGTTTTTGCCAAAATCCCATCTATTTACTGGTGCAACAGGTCAGACATGTGAAGCTGTCTCAAATCCTTATGGTTCACGTGTAGAGATGAAATGTATTCCATGGGAGTTTCATGGGTATAGTAGCTTGGCTGCCTCGTATAAGTGAGTGTCATGGAGGGGAGCTAGTGGGGTCAAGCTACTAGTCATCTACCTTGAATATGCGTAGATGGGGAAAACCAATTGAGAACTTAGTAAATAATGTCCAACACAGCCTAGGATTGTACATGTCTTCTGATTTTAACAAATTCATTCATGTCAAAACTGAAAAAAATTTGTCTTCTATGATTGTATTTACTTTATTTATCAAAAACTTGATCATAAAATTGAGTCAGTCACAGGGTGAAGCCACAATAGTGGTTTACAATTCTAGTGAGGAAGGAAAACTCACAAAAAATGACCCCATGACAAAATTTACATTTTGGGGGTTTGAACAAACTAGATGGTTCAAATGAACCAAAAAAGGTTCGCTCATTAATTACATGCACATACAAAATTTGCATGAAAACCCCTTTTGGGAAGGGGGTTCGGTCTAACCCTTGGGGGTTCACTCGAATCCCCCTGGTTCAAGTGAACCCCCTATTTCCCTGATGTTTGACAAAATTCACAAAAAAAACCTAAATTTTTGCACTTCGAAGCTCAATTTGAACATGAAAATGGTAGCGAATTCACAAACCCAAATGGAATCAGGTAGTCCTTGGAATGAGCTATCCAACGAATATAATTTTGATATGTTTTGGTTTTATTATGTATTTTCTTTTTTAGTTTTATTAAATATAGGGTTTTCACCGAAAATGAAGGTTTATGTTATGCACATGTAGAAAAATAGTAGATTATCAAAAAAAAAAATGAAAAATATGAGTGCACCAGATATTGAAGTCCTTGATCCAACAAAAAAATAAAAATTGAATTTCGAAATATACAAAAAAATTTACGTGTTATATGATTGCACTATGTCTGAATTGTAATTGGTTTGACTTCGAAACTTGATTAAAGAACAAATATTTAATAAAAAACTATCTAACCAAGTAGAAGCACTAGATATCAAAGTTACAAATCTAAATTCGAAAGAATTAGAATTTTATCCTTCATGGAAAAAAAGTTATGCATTATACAGTGTGCATCACTTTTTAAAAATGTTGTTTTATGAAAAAACTATTTTTCATGGGAGATGGAAAAAGAAGTGCAGTCTAATTCCAAAAATTTTGAAAAAATTATTTTTAGAATCTACAGACAAAATGTGACAAGACTCTAGTTTGCATCATCTTCAAATTTCTCACGGTTTAGCTGCTATAGGTGCTCGAATGTGAAGATTTAGTTAAAAATAATAATTTCAGTGTCTAGTTTGGCCAAAAATTGTAAACCACTATTGTGGGATCACCCCATAACGTTGTCATCAGAACACCACAAATGAATAGTGAATCATAACTGTCAAGTTTAAAACCACATGTGTCATTACAATTCACAACTATTAAACGAAAAACTGCATGTGTCTGTCAACAAATTTAGTTTTCACAGAGTTTAGATTCTGAGTCGCATCTGCTTACTGAGTCGCATCTGATTTTTGAGTTGCATCTATCATAGTTTAAATCACATCTGTCAGCGAAAGTCATATTTTTCTGTCAACAATTGAGACTAGGTTTTATCAGGTAACCTCTGAAAACTGAAACACATCTGTCAAATTTATCAACGCATCTAAAACCCAAATTGCAATTGACTATCAGCAAAAAAATCTCAAAAGTTGCAAACTCAATCCGAAAAACAAATTGTCTTTTTCACTTCTATTTCTTATGATCAACCTTGGACAAAAACTCAAAAATTGCTCAAAAACTTTGCATATTATGTGTCATTTACATCTTAGAGATAGTCATCTTAGTTGCAAAAACTTAGTTACCTCATAGCAATTTGCATATCATAGAATAGGACAAATTTCCGCGTCATTGGATACGTTCATAATTCAATTTGTCATTATCATTGAACCTAGTCACTTTTGTCTTACTAGTGAATCCTTCCAGCTCATCTGTCTAGTTTGGGAAATTCACCTTATCAGTTGTATTTGTCCTACATCAGGTTCCTTGATAAAGTTGAGTCATAGCTTTGGATTATTCCATAGGTGGTAGGTTATACCCACTTAGAATCATTTATTGTCAAAGTCTACTCATAATTTTGCATATTTCCATCCTAGTGTACGTCATCCTAGTATACATCATTTTAGAAATCTTTGGTTTTAGTAATATCCTTTTTATTCAGAAAATCCCAAAAACATAGAAATAGGACATATTAGTTTCTAGATATAGTTTTGCATTTCCCCTTTTGAGCAACACTTTCATTGTTGAGAAAAGGTCTAAGAAGAAACAAAGAGAAATGTCAGACCCCAATGATTTCGTCAATCCTTTCGAAAACCAACCATCAAGGAAAGAGAGACCACACAAAAATTTTCTTGAAAAACATGTCACTAGAGACACACATGGAAAAATATTTTCTGAAGACATAGACGTTGTCGTACAAGATCTTAAGTTTGCATCCTTTATGGATGAGTGTTTGGAAAATGATCCCCAATGATATCTAGCAAAGTTGCTAGTAGAAGGTGCCACACTACCACCATTATTTGATGTTCACACTTTGAAAATAGCATCTACACAACCAACACAAACTATGACATCAAGTGTCTTCGTTCCTCAAATTACCGCAACAATGCCAACTGGCATACCTACTCAAACATCCTCAATTGTAACAACAACCCCATTCAACATAACACAAGATTTACAATTCACTGTGGGAGTATCTTCATCAAACCCATTTGGCACAAACACCACTGGTAAAAGATCCAAAGTTGGCATAGACACAACTATACCTCATGTCAACACTAGTACAACCATTCTGCAAATAGGGGCTACACAAAGAAGAAACATTCCTATACCAAATCAGAACATTCAGACAGGAAACATTCCTATACCAAATCAAAACATTCAGACAGGATATATCCCGACACCGAATCAGAACATTCAAACAAGAAATATTCTCACACCAAACCAGAACATTCAGACAAGATATATCCCTACACTGAATCGGAACATTCAAACAAGATATATACCCTCACCAAATCATAATCCGTCACAGAACATGGTATTTCATAACACTTACATTGATCCCAACAACGTAAACAACATGTCCTTGACGTAGGTAGATGTTCTACAAAATCAGATGCAAATCCTTCAACAACAAATGGACAGTATGTCTATGTCAGGAAAACGAACTATCTCAACACAAGATTTATGTCCATGTCCTTTTGACAAAGCGCTATACATGACACCATTCCCACACGGATATATAATACCGAATTTGCCTAAGTATAATGGGAAGAGGAATCCTTTGGAACACATCATAGAATTTTCTACAACATGCATGGACATCTCATATGACCCCACGTATTTAATGAGACTATTTCCACGAACCCTTGTCGGGATAGCATTGGAATGGTTCTCTAAACTACCATATAGCATAAGATCATGGGGAGAATTAGCTGAGAAGTTTGTCAAACACTTTTCCTTCAACATAGACAATGAAATAACGATAGCTACCTTGTGTCACACCACACAAGAAGAAGGCAAAACTTTCACCACTTTCTTTCAAAGATGGAGAAGTTTAGCTAGTCGATGTCCAGTTGAGATACCAGAAAAACGAAAAGTCACGATATTCCTTGAAAATATTCATCTGAAATTGAGAAGTAACTTAAGAGTACATTGTTATACCTCATTCCTAGACTTTGTGCAAAAGGGAATTATACTTGAAAAAGGCCTTATTGACAAAGGAGACATTAAGGTACTAGGTAGGAATCCAGTTGTTCAACATCAAAATGTTCCCAACGATAGAAACAAGTTCTAGTCTAGAAACAAAAATGTAACAAATGACGATATTGTTGATGCTAAGACCGTACATGCGGGACCTGTCATCACACTTAGAGGTTACAACTCCAATCAGGACATGACGAGTAATCCAGATCAAAAGGCCAATTTTGTCCAAAATTCACAACAACGACCATAGAGGAGATTTCAAAAATGTGGGTTTACACCCTTAGGGGAACCAATTGAAATAGTTTACAAGAAACTAATCAAACATAAACTCATACAACCTCTGGAACCAAAACAATATTATCCTGGACAGTTTAAGCCTTCATGGTGGGATGATAACGCCTATTGTGAATACCATCAAAAAAAGGGACATAACCTACAACAATGCCGACAACTGAAAAACATCAAACAAGACTTTGTTGAAGACAAAACCATAGAAGTCAATGGGAAAAAACATACCAAGAATAGTGATCACAAGGTCTTCACGGATACATTACATGACCATGGGAAAGGAAAGGCCTCCAGTTCGAGAACTAAGAATAATACCTCAGCCAATTATACTAATGCTAAGTATGATTATAAACCAAGTACCACCACCATTCATCATATCCGAGCTGTTGATGAAAATATCCACACCATTACCATAAAGAAGCATCTTGAATGTGCTATAAATACACACAAAACTAAGATAACCCTTCTAGGTCCTTCTTCAGAGCCACCAACACAGTCATCCAAATCTAAGTATAATTTGCTTGACCAGTTGGGAAAGACCCCAACACAGATATCGATCTTAGAGTTGTTGACTATATCACCAGATCATTGAGCCATTCTCAACAAGGCCTTGCAGAGCACTACTATCCCTACCAACTTAGATGTCAATCGTTTCAAAGAAATGGTAGGATACTTAACCAATTGCCATCACGCCACATTATCTCAACATGATTATTCTACTGAAAAGACCCATCATAACGATCTATTACACCTAGAAGTTATTGTCCATCAAACCAAAGTCAGACGAGTCTTGGTAGGTGGAGGAGCAGGGTTGAACCTTTGTACCTTGAAATTGGTTAAGGCATTAGGATTCTTAGAAGCATGCATGGACACCACTAAGAGTATAGTCATTAAGGCATATGAAAATGAGAAAAGATCATCCAAAGGAGTTGTTACAATCCCCATCAGGATTGGCCTTGTAGTTATGGACACTAGTTTCCAAGTCCTGGATCTCACCCTTCCATATAACCTTTTGTTGGGTAGACCTTGGATACATGCAATGAAAGTTTTACCTTCCACATATCACCAGTGTCTTAAATTACCATATAATGGCACCAAGATCACGATTGATGGTGATCCAAATCCTTTTCAATATTGCCCAAGCCTATGAGAATACCACAACGATAGGTGCCGATTAACTAAGAAGCCTCATCATCTACCTTATCCCTGTACGTTGATCCATCAACTCTTACCAAGTCCATTACATCACAACCACCATCATCCACTCCTAAGGTTGAGATCCAAGACAAGGGCTGTGGAGAATATCACATGAAGACATCCTATTATGTCAGTCAGCTGGTTCCACCTAAGTCATATGGTTTACTCATAGTAGATAGGAAGCAGTCAATTGTCACAATACATGTCCCTCCTACAATGACATTCACAAAATGGGGAGAGTTAAGTAAATAAGCTATGGACCAAGAAGATGTCACCTCTTGGTTGTATAATGAAGACAATGAAAACCCTCTGCCAGCTATTCAAATAGCTAAGGATCAATATGGAAAAGGCTTCATGATAATGCAAAATAAAGGCTATATGATAGACATAGTGGGTTAGGACTACATTAGAATGGAAGGACTGAACCAATCATTATCTCACAAAGACCAAAAGGACTAGGGCTAGGGTTTCAACCAATTAGAATTGGTATTCCTAGTACTTCATCACTGTTACAAGAGGAAGTAAGTGCTTCTGAAGACATCGAGATATCTCATGAACCACTTCACCCAGTTTATGATGACTCACCTGAATCAAGCGACTACAAATGGGATTCCCTTTCCTCTACAAGCATAATGGACCTAGACAAGCTATTTGGCGAACTTGATAAAATGCTACAATCCACACCAACTCCATCTAGCCCCCGTTCTAAAAAGTCCTTGTCAAAAGAAGAATGGCTTAAGCTTTCCTATTGGGAAACCCTTGATCTTGCATCTTGGACACTTGATGAACCATCTTCTAACGACCTAACCCTTGCAGTTGTACCACAACCAATTTTACCCGTCCCTAGGAAAAAGAACAAAAAGGAGTTAGACCAAAAATTTTGTGACCATGTTAATCACTTTATATTCACCTTGTCAGCTTCCACATTTGATAACTTCGATGATGACATGCCCCTCGTAATATCCCCAACTTATTGACTGGGATCAACAAGGTACACCCATCTTAGACATATTCAAGAATGACTAAGCAATAGTTGAGTTCATGGGACTTCGAGAAGGCATACCTAGAGGGGATCATAAAGTTGGTTTTACCATAGACTTGGATCACAAGGCATATTTTGGGGAGTTTTTTCACACCTCTAATCGCAAAAATATAAACAAAAAAAAAACAATGAAAATTATGAAAATGACAAGTCCCTAGGTGAAAACCGAAAGGCACCTTTAGATGAAGAAATAGTAAAAATAAAAGACATATCCGAGGGTGAAAGCCTCTTTGAGGCACCCAAGATTAGAGGTTTGATCATTCTCCTAGTTGCTCAGGAAAAATCACCAATGTTAGTAGAAGAGTCTGTCAAGATCAATATAAACACAGAAGAAAACCCCCGGGTAATATATTTTGTAGCATCTTTGATAGAGACAGAGCAACATGAGTTTCGATACTTCTTCACAAAGAGACAGGTAAAATCTGCATGGTCATATGCTGACATGTCGGGGCTAGATCCAGACCTTATATTGCACCATCTACCATTACAGCTAGGTATTAAGCCCGTCAAGCAGAAGCTAAGAAAGATGCATCCACAAATCGCTCTACTAGTCAAAGTTGATCTTAAGAAACTATTGGATGTCGGTTTTATTAGATCCATAGACTATGCAGAGTGGATATCAAATCTTGTACCAGTGACCAAACCATCTGGGGGCATTCACATTTGTACAGACTTTAGAGATATCAACAAGGCATGTCCTAAGGATGATTTCCCTTTGCCTAACATTGACATGATAGTGGACCTTACAACAAGATATGAGATGCTATCCCTCATGGACGACTTATCTGGGTGTAATCAAATCAAAATCGCAGTTGAGGACCAACACAAGACAAATTTCACATGTCCGTGGGGAACATACTACTGGAATGTCATGCCTTTTGGGCTCAAAAATGATGGAGCTACATATCAACGTGCAATGACAACTATTTTCCATGACCTTGTACATACTCTCATGGAAGATTATGTCGATGATCTTATATCTAAATCATTAACAAGGGTGGATCATTTGAAGGTTCTATACAAGATATTCCAAACACTAGAAAATTACAAAGTCAGACTAAATCCAAAAAAGTGTGTCTTTGGTGTTAAATCAGGAAAACTTCTAGGATACATTATTTATAGAAGAGCCATTGAAGTGGACCCCACAAAAGTAAAAGCTATAATGGATATGCCTCCCCCAACCAACATCGGTTAGCTAAGAACATTACAAGGGAGATTACAGTCTATCAGGCACATCATAGTACAACTAGCAGACAAAATACATCCATTCCAACATTTTCTCAAGAAAGGAGTACCATTTGTATGGACACCCAAATGCCAAGAATCTTTCCAAACGATCAAGGATTATTTGCTTGCTCCACCTGTGTTAATGTCACCTACAAATCACAGATTGTTGATACTTTACATTTCAGCAACTCAGTCAGCATTAGGAGCCCTACTCACAGAAAATGATGACCAAGGTCATGAAAGGGCAGTGTACTACATCAGTCGTACCTTGGTGGGATATGAACTAAGCTACAATAACATAGAATGTGCCTGTCTTGCGGTAGTCTTTGCTACTCAAAAACTTAGGCACTATATGCTAAACCACCAAACCATGCTAGTCGCAAAGATAGATCCTCTGAAATATCTCCTATGTAAAACAACATTAACAGGTCGAATGGCTAAATGGGTGATGATACTTAGTGAATATGACATCCAATATGTGGAAAGAAAAGCTATAAAAGGGCAAGTAATTGCAGATTAGTTAGCAGATGCACCAATTAAGGAAAACCATTCTTTAGTGGTAGATTTTTCAGATGAGTTTATCTTCAAAGTTGACACTAGAACCATATGGAAATTATACTTTGACGGGTCACATACTAATCGTGGTTCAGGAGTAGACATACTATTTGTTACACCTCAAGGCGATACTATTCCTAAATCATTCAGAATTGGTTTCCCTTATACCAACAACATAGTGGAATATGAAGCCTTACTGACAGGACTAAGAATGGTAGCCCAATGGAAGATCAAGAGTTTACATGTTTATGGGGATTCTTAGCTAGTAGTCCGGCAAGTCAATGATGAATATGAAACAAAAGATGAGAAACTTTCCCACTACAAGCGCATGGCCAACAGTTTCAAGTAGTATTTTGATGAAATCACTTTTCAATAAATACCACACATTCAGAACAAGGTCGTAGATGCTATGGCAACCATGGGTTCCTTAGTGGATATTCCTAGCAACATGCCTAAATTCAAGTTTTTGGTCGAACAGCTTTTGGTCCCTGCCTATGATGTCCCTAATTCCACGATGTTGTGTATGATTGTTGGTCCTACTTCCCCTTGGTACAAGGACATATATCACTATCTAAACACCCAAATCCTACCTTTAGACCTGTCCACCAACCAACGTAGAACCTTCATCCATAGGTTTGCCAAATACGCCATCATCGAAGATACCCTATATACACGCACCTTAGATAACACCTTGATGAGATGTCTCGATGTTGAAGAAGCACAATAAACCTTACGTGTGGTACACGAGGGTATATGTGAATCCCATTCTAGCGGTCCTACCTTAGCCCACAAGATTATGAGATTAGGTTATTATTGGCCTACTATGGAAAAGGACTCATATATCTTTGTCAAGAAATGTCGACAGTGTCAGATACACAAAGATTTGATACGTGTTCCAACATAGGAGCTCCGTCTAATTACTTCACCATGGACCTTTACCCAATGGGGACTTGACCTCATAGGTAAGATACACCCTCCATCATCCAATGGCCATAAGTTCATCATAACCGCCACCAAATACTTCACCAAATGGATCAAGGTTATTCCCATGACTTACATCACTGGCACACAAATATCCAAGTTTATCCTAAACTACATAATTTGTTAGTATGGTGTACCTCAATCCATCATCACGGACAATGGCCGTCCATTCAAAAACTAAGAAGTCCACCATCTCTGTGAAGAATTCCATATCCAACATCATTTTTCCACTCCATATTACCCACAAGGTAATGGCCAAGTTGAGGCATCTAATAAAACCATCATCAGAATCCTCAAAAATACTGGCACTGGTCATGACTAGCATTTACAACTGAACCCCACCCTATGGGCCTATCGCACAAGCATTCGTACTCCCACCAACGCCACTCCATATTCCCTAGTATTCGATTTTGAAGCTATCTTACCTATTGAGGTTGAAATTCCTTCCCTGAGGGTATCATTGAAAGGTCATATTGATGATGAAGAGTATCGTGTATCCAGATTGCTTGAGTTAGAATTCTTAGATGAATGGAGACAAAAGGCATTAGATCATCTTCAAGCATATTAGACCCGTCTTCGTCGTAGCTGTAATAGGAAAGTTCTAAATCGACACTTCGACATTGGTGACTTGGTCTTAATGGAGAACCCCAAGAATCAAGCTAAACGAGAAAAACTAGGTAAGTTTGAAACTAATTGGTTAGGGCCTTATATTGTTACAAAAGCCTTTGGATCAGGAGCATATCAACTCTCTACCCCTGAAGGAGAACCACTTTTATCACCGATCAACAACCTTCATTTGAAGAGATTCTATGTGTAACTACTGAGAACCATGTCTTAATCAGAAAAATACAAAAAAAATGGAAAAAACAAAAAAAAATTGTTACCTTGATGAAAACCTAGCAAACAGGCGTCTTTGTAACACCAAAAAAAAAAAAATGAAAAAATCAATAAAATAGTAAAGAGAAATAATCCGTCCAATAGTGAAAAACACTTTGGTGGCGCTATGGATAAGTACCATGGTGAAAACCTGGCAAACAGGTGCCATGTGTAGTCGACTTCGCTCTTTCGTCTACCATCATTCCAATTGGATTTTTTTTTCACCATCACCCATAATAAATGGTTGTCTTATCCATTACTTGGAACAATTGACATCAAGTCCACTCCATCTCCTCACTCCATCCTATAGGTCTTATTCTTGACTAGGGGAAAATCCTTGATCTGTGTCATTTGGACCTTGTACATAGCATCCTAACGTTAGAAAATGTCCTAAAAAAAGCTCAAAAACATCATAAAATGTCTTGAACAAAATCCAAAAACATCAAAAAAAGAGAAAAAAATCAAAAACATGTCAAAAATTCCAAAAAACAGAGTCAGAGTCAGTTGTGTCAAGTCAGTCATAGACATAGTTGAACTACGTTGCCTTTGCAACTAGATGTAGGCAAGGCATCTGTCGATATGCCCCTGAGGCATTAAGTCCATCTGTCTAGGTTTTCCATGTATCACACACATAAAATCATGAATCGTTCTTTGTATATGTCAAAGTCATTGGTTGTGTCGAACTACGAGGTCTCTGCATGCATAACCTAGGCAAGGCCATCAATCGATGAGCCCTCAAGGCCGCACTAGGCCGATCCATTAGGGTTTATCACACTCATTATCACACAGTGTCAGATACACAAAGATTTCATATGCACGCTAGCATAGGAACTTCATTTGATTACTTCACCATGGCCCTTTGCCCAATGGGGACTTGACCTCATAGGTAAGATACACCCTCCATCATCCAATGGCCATAATTTTATCGTAATTGCCACCAAATACTTCACTAAATGGATCAAGGCTATTCCCATGACTTACATCACTGGTACACAAATATCCAAGTTTAGCCTAAACTACATAATCTATTGGTATGGTGTACCTCAATCCATCATCACAGACAATGGACGTCCATTCAAAAACCAATAATTTTGCCATCTCTATGAAGAATTCCATATCCAACATCATTTTTCCACTCCATATTACCCACAAGGTAATAGAAAAGTTGAGGCATCTAATAAAACCATCATCAAAATCCTCAAAAAGACTGTCAATGACGTTGGTCATGACTAGCATTTACAAGTTAACCCCACCCTATGGGCCTATCGCACAAGCATTTGTACTCCTACCAGTGCCACTCCATATTCCTTGGTATTCGATTTTGAAGCTATCTTACCTATTGAGGTTGAAATTCCTTCCCTGAGGGTATCATTGAAAGGTCATATTGATGATGAAGAGTATCGTGTATCTAGATTACATGAGTTAGAATTTTTAGATGAACAAAGACAAAAGGCATTAGATCATCTTCAAGCATATCAGAACTGTCTTCATCGTAGCTATAATAGGAAAGTTTTGAATCAACACTTCAGCATTGGTGACTTGGTCATAATGGAGAACCCCAAGAATCAAGCTAAATGAGAAAAACTAGGTAAGTTTGAACCTAACTGGTTAGCGCCTTACATTGTTATAGAAGCCTTTGGATTAGGAGCGTATCAACTCTCTACCCCTGAAGGAGAACAACTTTTATCATCGATCAACAACCTTCATTTGAAGAGATTTTATGTGTAACTTCTAAGAACCATGTCTTAATTAGAAAAATACAAAGAAAATGGAAAAAAAAAAAATTGTTACCTTGATGAAAACCTGGCAAACAGGTGTCTTTGTAACACCAAAAAAATAAATTGAAAAAATTAATAAAATAGTAAAGAGAAATAATTTGTGGACAATAGTGAAAACCACTTCGGTGGCACTATGGATAAGTACCATGGTGAAAACCTAACAAACAGGCGCCATGTGTAGTCGACTTTGCTCTTTCGTCTACCATCATTCCATTCGGATTTTTTTTTTCACCATCACCCATAATAAATGGTTGTCTTATCCATTACTTGGAACGATTGACATCAAGTCCACTCCATCTCCTCACTCCATCCTATAGGTCTTTTTCCTGACTGGGGGAAAATCCTTGATCTGTGTCATTTGGACCTTGTACATAGCATCCTAACGTCAGTAAATGTCTTGAAAAAAGCTCAAAAACATCATAAAATATCTTGAAAAAAATCCAAAAAACATAAAAAAACTCCCAAAAAAAAAGAGAAAAAAAAATAAAAAAACAAGTCAAAAATCCCAAAAATCAGAGTCAAAGTCAGTTGTGTCAAGTTAGTCGTAGATATAGTCGAACTACGTTGCCTCTGTGAGTGGACGTAGGCAAGGCCATCTGTCGATGTGCCCTTGAGGCATTAAGTCCATTTGTCTAGGTTTTTCATGTATCACACACATAAAATCATGATTCGTTCTCTGTATATTACAAATTCATTGGTCATGTCAAACTACAAGGTCTCTGTGTGTATAACGTAGGCAAGGCCATCAATCGATCAGCCCCCGAGGCGGCACTAGGTCGGTCCATTAGGGTTTATCACACTCATTATCACACATATCGTCTAAACATCAAGTTAGGTTCATATGTGTCAAAAATTCATGTCAGTCAAAGTCAATTCGAACTACGAGGTCTCTGCATGTACAACGTAGGAAAGGCCATCAATCGATGAGCCCTCGAGTCCACACTAGGTCAGTCCTTTATGGTACATCATCTCAAGTCCACATAAGTAACCACACACACACTCATAACAGTTAGGGAATAAAAAAAAATCATGTATCAACAAGGCAAACATGTCAAAACTGTCATCAAGTCAAAATCAAACACATTGTCAGAATGATCAACTTATGTCTTAAGCAAGATATGTCTTTCTTGACAACAAACATCATCAATCAACATAGTATAATGTAGCTTTTCACATCAATGACATCAGGCTCAAATGTCTTATACAACATGTGTCATTTTGAAACCAGGCTTTGTCATGCCTTAGATAGATTGTCACAAAGTCGAAACCAAACTCAACATCTTATACTGTATGTGTCATCCCTTACATCGAGCTATGTCAAACATCAAATAATCATACAAGATCAAGTTTTGGAAAATAATTTTATTGGCCTTTTGACTTTATATCTTATTTTTGTCTTATCTTTTTATGAATTTGTCTTTGAGTCTAGTTACTAGCTTTCTCAAGGATTTCCCTTGAAGGATTTAGAGAAGCAAGGATATCTCAGGACTCTTTTTCTTTGACTGTTATCTGTCAATGGTATTTTTAAACTTTGGATTTTGAGTCATGTTACTATTTTCCTCAAGGATGTCCCATTAAGGATTTAGAGGAGCAATGACATCTCATGATCCATCTTTTATTTGTTTTCTATTTGTGGTTTGTGTGGACAAAAATACTGTGGCAATTTTTCCCTTAGTATGAGTCCTACTGCTGCTACTCCCATGTGGCGAGTGTGGAGGAAACTATCGCTGTGGTACTCTCTATGCGATGGGAGGCCTGTCATATGGACATGTCCTCAATGGTCCTAGAACACCCTTTGTGCTCTGTGTCCTTGTCTAACTCCTACTTTGTGATCTATGGCTACGTTCCTTAGAAAAACTAGGAGCTCATCTCTCAAGAGGCACCACTAACTGATACAAGTCCCTATAATAGGAGGCTCTATCCAGTGCCCTAACTAACTCATGAGTGAAACCATCTGATGATGAACCACTACAAAGACGTCTTATCTCAATAAGTTGTTGATTTGTCTCCTACCTCCGGGCTACTGCCTGATCTCTCTCCATGAGAGCATTGCCCCTCTCCATTTGCATGGCATCCTGCTCTATGGTAGCCACTCTCAATATATCTTCCAACGACTCCATAACACTATCTCTGGGAGCCTCCTCATCTTGCTCCCGCTCTACTATCCTATCACGAAGCTCTCTCTCTTGCTCCCTCGTACATACCTCCTCCTCCTCCTCCTCCTCTCCTCCTCCTACAAGTATGCTAAGGACAGCAATATCCATATCCTACCTCTCAGCCTCCTCCTCTACGTGATCCTCCCTATCAACCTCAACCTCTGCATGCTCCTGTGTTGCTGCCTCCTCGATAGCATGCTCTCCTCCAATATCTACCTCTACTCCACCCCTAAGGTCCAACATGGGTATGTACTCTACCTCTGCATCAGCCTCATGGATAGGTGATAATCCACCTACCCGACCACCTCTCTATCCCCTCCAACCTCGTCTCCCACCTCTACCACCACCACCTCTACCATTATCTCCGCCTCCTTATCTAACCCTGCCACCACCATTGCTTCTATGTTGACCTCTCAAACCTATCCCCCGTCTCTCTATAGGTGTTAGCTGATCCATATCTATATATGTCACAAGATGATGTACTTCCCACCAAGTATCATAAGCAACAATGGTCCCTAGATCCACTACTCCACCCCTCCATCCCCATTATAAAGGCTACAAAGCCTGAATGTCTGCCTCTGCAGTAGCCACTAGTATCATAGGCCCCAACCAAGGAACTTCTCTGGATGATCGAGCAAACTTTTCTCGTCCTCTAGGCTCATCTTGAGCCTCACCAAATTGTCTTAGTACACGATTTGGCAAGTGTCTCTATAGTATGAACACTAGAAATGATCCTCCCAATCAGGTACTGTGTTTTCCGACAATAGGGAAAATTTCTATCCTCGTCGGACCATCGTGCACAATCCATATACGATCTCCATGTAAACTGAACTAATGTGTCCAAAGCATGTCTCCAATATCCTATATCTCCTACATGACTCTATGTGATGTTTCCCACATATCGAAAAACATATGGAGATCTATCACCCTGCTTAGTAGTAATAGGAGGATGAAACAAAACAATGTGTTCCCATGCCTAGACCATGAGAAGAGTAGTCCTCCAGCTCATCAACTGCACATCTCTATGAGCTATATCATAAAGATGGAAGTAAAGAATGGGTAACAAACAGGGGCCCCAAGCATAAAAAACCTCTCTCTCTATCATCCTAACTAACATCTCCCCCCACCCAACAAGAAATCCATGACCTCGACGATTAGGAAGAACTATCCTAGCTATCAATGTACATAATTTACAATCAATCCTCTCATATCTACTAGCTAACACCTACCATCTAATCTCATAATGCTCTATGCCTAACTGCTTAATATCATCATATACATAATATCTAGTAATCTCACTATAACCCCGCTGAGTATCATACATGACTCGCTCGCCTCTAATAGGTAATCTAAGAATCCTATAAACATTCTCCAGTGTAACAGTTGCCTCTCTAGTAGGCAGAGGAAGTCTCAAAATTCCATCTCTCACATAAGGCAGTGAGAATACCTCAATTTTCCTGAATCGTGGGCATCGTGCAAACATGATGTAGTCCCAATCTCCATAACAATCAAATCTCTGCACTTTGCAACTGGGATCTAAGCTCAAAAGTATCTGGACGTGACTCCCAGGTGTAGATCAGATCTAGTATAACTTGCAAAAGGAATTCAACCATGTATGCCTCCTACTTAAGGCATCCACAACCCTATTTGACTTCCCACTCCTATGTTTTAAAACAAATGTATAACTTTGCAAAAATTCTACCCATTTCATATGCCTCTGATTTAATTTTCCCTGACTACTCAAGTACTGCAATGCTTGATGATTAGTATACATAAAAAATTCCTTCAACAACAAATAATGCCTCCATTTCTTTAATGCTTGAACTATTGCATAAAATTCTTGATCATATACAGAGTACTTTATCTTTGCATCATTTAACTTTTCACTGAAATAGGCAATGGGATTACCTTCCTGGCTTAACATTGCCCCAATGGCACAACCACTAGCATCACAATCCCCCTGAAACACCTTATTGAAATTCGGGAGAGCCAAAACAGGTTGTTTTGTCACCTTCTGCTTCAATAGATAAAAACTCCTTGCTTCTCCAGTGCTCCACTTGAACTCTTTTCTATCCCCTCTCATTGTTTTAGTTAGGGGTGCACAAATACTACTAAAGTTTCTAATAAACTTTCTATAAAAACTAGCCAAACCATGGAAAGATATCACCTTAGTAGTAGTTCTTGGGGTAGGCCATTCCAGAATAGCCTTCACCTTCTCTGGGTCCATCTTGAGACCTTCTATCGAGACAACAAACCCCAAGTACACTAACTCCTTCACAAAACTACACTTCTTCAGATTAATCAGCAATTTATCTTCTCTTAACTTCTCAAAGACTCTACCAATATGCATTATATGCTCATCCAGTGACTTACTAAATATCAAAATATCATCTAAATAAACAATAAAAAAGCTTCCTAGGAACTCTTTCAGTACCTCGTTCATGAGCCGCATGAATGTGCTCGGTGCATTGGTTAGCCCAAAAGGCATGACTAACCACTCATACAGTCCCTCTTTGGTCTTGAAGGTACTCTTCCATTCATCCCCCTCTCAAATCCGGATTTGATGATATCCACTCTTGAAATCAATCTTTGTGAAGTACTCAGCTCCACTCAAATAGTCCATCAGGTCATCCATCCTTGGCAGGGGAAATCTATACTTGATCTTTATCTTGTTTATGGCTCAAGAGTCTGTACACATCCTCCACTCCCCATCCTTCCTTGGTGCTAGTACTGCACATGGACTCAGACTCTCTCGAATTAAGCCCTTTCTCAACAACTCCTCAACTTGTCTATTCAACTCCTCATTTTTTGTAGGAGTCATTCTATGAGCTGCCTTATTTGGAAAACTAGCTCCTGGGATCAAGTCAATCTGATGACTGATATTCCTCATTGGTGGTAAACCCTAAGGTACATTATCAGAAACGATATCTTGAAACTCATTCAATAACCCAGAAACTTCTACTGGAACCTTCTCACTACCCTCCTTATCCATTTTAGGAATCAATGCATAATACACATGCTCATGTTTCATGCCTTCCAAAAATTTCCTTCCATCAACATAACAAATTCTAGCACTATTGCATACCTTTCCTTCAGCCTTCTTCAGGGGTTTCAACTTATGGCGCACTCCATCCTTCATCAGGGAATAAGTGTTTGCATGGCCACCATGTACAACTCTCTTGTAAAACTGCCACGGCCTCCCCAACAACATGTGACATGCATCCATAGGGATGATATCATAGACCACCTCATCACGATAGCTTCCAATCTTGAAATTCACCAGGCACTGCTCATCGACTAGAACTTTGTGGTCTTTCTAAAACCAGGCAATCCGATATGGATGTGGATGCCTTTCCCTCTTTAGCTTCAACTTTGTGACCATTTCTTCTGACACCAAATTATCAGTGCTCCCACTGTCAACAATGACATCACAACATTTGTCTTCACACTTGCACCTTGTGTGGAACAGGTTCTTCCTCTATTCTGGCTCATTCTCTTCAGTCACCAGGGCTCTTCTAACCACTAGGGCTTCTCTCCTTTCAGCATCATCTAAATGTTCAGATTGAGCTTCCTCATCTACATGCACAACCCTTGCATGACCTTCTGGCCTTTTTTCTGTCCTTCCTTGGTATTGTGGACATTCATAGGCTTGATGCCCTTCTTCACCACACCGGAAACAAGTTCCTTTGAAACCACCTCTTCCGGGTCCTTGCCCAAATCTTCCTCCTCCTCTACCTCTTTGATCACCACCATTCTGATCATGTGGGCGATAGAAGTTATCATTCCTCTGGCTTCGACTGGTACCCACATCTTCATTTTTATTCTCATCCCCATTTCAACTTCCAAAAGATCTTCCGCTACCCCTTCCGCTTTGACCTCCTCGTCCTTTTTGCTTGTTGTCAAATCTTTTGCTCAGTTTCTCTTCAACTCTCAGCGAAAATTGGTATGCATCCTCAATGGTGGCCATTCTGACCAAGCTTAGCTCCTCTTGAATGCTCGGTCGTAACCCATTAAGATAACAGGCTACCTTCTCCTTGTTGGCCTCTACATGTCCCGTTCTGATGATCATCTTGTGAAAATATTTTGTGTATTCTTTCATAGATCTACTTCCTTGCTTCAACCCTTGCAATTTCTTTAATACATCTAACTCATAGTCCATTGACATGAACTGCTTCTTTAGTTTCTCCACCATGCGATCCCATCTGGTGATCTTTCCCTTTTCTCTCTTACTTCTTTCTAGTTGGACCTCTTTCCACCAGATACTGGTGTGGCCCTTTAGCTTTTTTTTTGCAAACTTAACCCGATCTGGGTCCTCTACTTCTTCATACTCAAAATACTCTTTTAACTCGTTGATCCAATCAATCAACTCTTCCGGGTTCAGACTTCCGGAAAAACTGGGAACTTCTTCTCTAGGTCTTTTTTTGATCTTCAAAATGGCCCTTATCATCCGCATTTGATCTTGATCAATAGCTTCTTCTTCCTCTTCTACATCTGAATCTTCCACCTCTTCTTCATCCTCACTTTCTTCTCCCCTTCTCGGGTTTACCCCTCTTCTTAACTCTCTTTGTAATGCATTAATTTATCTCTGGAGGGCTCTGAAACCCTCGGCCACTAATGGATCTCTTCCACTAGCATTTCTGGCACCTCAAGCACCACCTCACCTACCACGCGCCACTCTTGGAGGCATCTTGAATATCTTGAACCCACAACCACAGTCTTGGTGCGAACTACCTCACGATTGGCGATCTGTCCACACGCTCAAGAAAACCTGGCTTTGATACCACTTGATGAGGGTGCAACCTGAGACACAGAAAAATCACACACAAGACCAGAGAATATTATTATTCAAAGAAATGAAATTCTTACATGCGGAGGATCTCAAATCCTCGAGTTCTGCAATACATGCAAATTACATAAAGAAACTACATAAATTCCCCTATTCGCAGCATGCGATCTTCTTTCTCCAAAAACTACCCACAAAAATCAGAAACTATCCTATAAATAGCCCAATTCTCCGTTTGGAGCCAAAAACAACATTCTAATTATGCACAAACTTCTAGAAGCCCTAACTCAAGATCTAACCATTGGATATTCAATGATAATACCTTTTCAAAAAGTGATCGTTATCTTGTTTATGGTTTGGAAGTCTATACACATCCTCCACTCCCCATCCTTCTTTGGTGCTAGTACTGCAGGTACTGCACATGGACTCAGACTCTCTCGAATCAAGCCCTTTCTCAACAACTCCTCAACTTGTCTGTTCAACTCCTCATTTTCTATAGGTGATCTGTATAAGATCTAGACTAGATTGCAGTATTTAAATGCTTAATTTTTACAATGATTATTCCAAGTTAACTAAATCAAAATTAACTTACGGAAATAACAAAATGAAAGTAATAACAAGGTGATTATAACAGAAAGGAAGGAAATGAGAGAAAGAAAGAGTGAGAAGAAGAGAAGTGCAAACAGTGTTTGATTACGGAGTTCGTCACAAACGTGACTACGTCTCCGGGTCCACTCCAATAGAGAGACCGATCCGATTAACTCCAAAAATCAATTACAAAGCACCACAATCATTCTCCAAGCACTTCGGCAGCATAACAACGCTCTGACGTGCAAGAATGGAATCTCTACAAGACCTCTCTTCTGATTATCTCCACAGCTTCAAGACTTCGTCACCTGAAAGAAAACTTAATCTCCACTCTCACCTCACACCCCTTTTTATACAAAAAAATGAATCAAATTGGTTACTAACCAATTGATTTTACAATATTCCCATATCTCACATAATCCCCTCATTTTACATAATAAATCTTTGATAAATCCCAAAAAATAAATTTAAGCCCTTTATTGTTTCATTCTCGGGCTTAGGGTCGTTGGGAAGTTTTGATTTAATCTTTAAAAAGATTAATGTTTGTTTTAAATTTCAAATTAGGAGGGAATTGTTTAAATTAGAAGGTTTCGGCTTTGAACCATACAACAAAACCAACCGTTGCCTAACATATGTAATAACCATCGCGTGGCCCAATGGTGGCTATTTATTTTACTTGGATGGAGGTCGGCGGTTCCAAACTCGCCGGCCTCCGTTTTGTTTGCAACACCGCTCAACATATAGAACAAAACAAAACCGGCACTGTTAATAGTAACGGACGCGGATATAGTGGAACGGCTACGGGCTAAGTTTGGTGGAGAGAGGTTGGAGGTTCGAATCCCCCAACAACCTTTTAAACAAACAAACCAACATCTGCCGCGGAGGGAGGAAATGCAGTTGCCACGTGTCGCACCAAGAGGGTGCCACGTGTCGCACCAGGAGGGTGAGACCGCTGACGTGTATGCCAACCGTGATGATGACGTGTATGCTGACTGTACTTTTTGCAACTCACCATGCCACGTGTCCAAGCCCGATTCGCTAGACCGGCTGACTCACATGCTGACGTGGATGTTGACTCGGATGATGACGTGGTGTATGGACTGCTGACTAGACCGATGATTGTGCTGCCACATGGATGCTGACATCATCGTACGAATGACACATGTCAACCACAGATTGGTCCATTTTGATCTGCACAGATGCTGACGTCATCACTGTACCTTCAGTCCACCAAGTCAACCTGAAACTTTGACCACCGATAAGTTGAGCATACGATGTCGGATTTCAATGAAACGAACGTTGCCGGAATCGTCTCAACGAGCTCTTCGAGATGATGCCAAATTTGACAACTTTTGACGATATCATTTTTTCCGCTTCCTGGATGCCCTCTGATCCCAGTTTGACCCAAGGTTTGACTGGCCATAACTAGTGCAAACGGACTCCTTTTCACTCCGTTCGAGTTGCGTTGGAATCAGGACGTCGAGCTCTTCTTGATGGTGCTGATTCTGGAGAAAAATAAGACACTTCAATTTCATTGAAAATATCCACCGGATCAGTAGGAGTCATTATATGAGCTGCCTTATTTGGCAAACTGGCTCCTGGGATCAAGTCAATATGATGACTAATCTTCCTCATTGGTGGTAAACCCTCAGGTACATTATCAAAAACAATATCCTGAAACTCATTCAATAGCCCAAAAACTTCTACTGGAACCTTCTCACTACCCTCCTTATCCATTTTAGGAATCAATGCATAACACACACGCTCATGTTTCATGCCTTCTAAAAATTTCCTTCCATCAACATAACAAATTCTAGCACTACTGCATACCTTTCCTTTGGCCTTCTTCAGGGGTTTCAACTTATGGCGCACTCCATCCTTCATCAGGGAATAAGTGTTTGCATGGCCATCATGTACAACTCTCCTGTAAAACTGCCATGGCCTCCCCAACAACATGTGACATGCATCCATAGGGATGATATCACAGAGCACCTCATCATGATAGCTTCCAATCTTGAAATTCACCAGGCACTGCTCATCGACTAGAACTTTGTGGTCTTTCTAAAACCAGGCAATCCGATATGGATGTGGATGCCTTTCCCTCTTCAGCTTCAACTTTGTGATCATTTTTTCTGACACCAGATTATCGGTGCTCCCATTGTCAACAATGACATCACAACATTTGTCTTCACACTTGCACCTTGTGCAGAACAGGTTCTTCCTCTGTTTTGGCTCCTTCTCTTCAGTCACCATGGCTCTTCTAACCACTAGGGCTTCTCCCCTTTCAGCATCATCTAAATGCTTAGATTGAGCCTCCTTATCTACATGCGCAACCCTTGCACGACCTTCTGGCCTTTTGTCTGTCCTTCCTTGGTATTGTGGACATTCATAGGCTCGATTCCCTTCTTCACCACACCGGAAACAAGTTCCTTTGAAACCACCTCTTCTAGGTCCTTGCCCAAATCTTCCTCCTCCTCTACCTCTTTGATCACCGCCATTTTGATCACGTGGGCGATAGAAGTTATCATTCCTCTGGCTTCGACTGGTACCCACATCTTCATTTTTCTTCTCATCCCCATTTCAACTTCCAAAAGATCTTCCGCTACCCCTTCCGCTTTGACCTCCTCATCCTTTTTGCTTGTTGTCAAATCTTTTGTTCAGTTTCTCTTCAACTCTCAGTGAAAATTGGTATGCATCCTCAATGGTGGCCATTCTGACCAAGCTTAGCTCCTCTTGAATGCTCGGTCGTAACCCATTAAGATAACGGGCTAACTTCTCCTTGTTGGCCTCTGCATGTCCCGTTCTGATGATCATCTTGTGAAAATCTTTTGTGTATTCTTTCACAGAACTACTTCCTTGCTTCAACCCTTGCAATTTCTTCAATAGATCTAACTCGCAGTCCATTGGCATGAACTGCTTCTTCAGTTTCTCCACCATGCGATCCCATCTGGTGATCTTTCCCTTTTCTCTCTTACTTCTTTCTAGTTGGACCTCTTTCCACTAGATACTAGTGTGGCCCTTTAGCTTCATTTTTGCAAACTTAACCCGATCTGGGTCCTCTACTTCTTCATACTCAAAATACTCTTCTAACTCATTGATCCAATCAATCAACTCTTCTGGGTTCAGACTTCTAGAAAAACTGGGAACTTCTACGCTAGGTCTTTTTCTGATCTTCGAAATGGCCCTTATTAGCCGCATTTGATCTTGATCAATAGCTTCTTCTTCCTCTTCTACATCTGAATCTTCCACCTTTTCTTCATCCTCACTTTCTTCTCCCCTTCTCGAGTTTACCCCTCTTCTTAACTCTCTTTGTAATGCATTAATTTGTCTTTGGAGGGCTCTGAAACCCTCGGTCGCTAATGGATCTCTTCCACTAGCATTTCTGGCACCTCAAGCACCACCTCGCCTACCACGCGCCACTCTTGGAGGCATCTTGAATATCTTGAACCCACAACCATAGTCCTAGTGCGAACTGCCTCACGATCGGCAATCTGTCCACACGCTCAAGAAAACCTAGCTCTGATACCACTTGATGAGGGTGCAACCCGAGACACGGAAAAATCACACACAAGACCAGAGAATATTATTATTCAAAGCAATGAAATTCTTACATGCAGAGGATCTCAAATCCTCGAGTTCTGCAATACATGCAAATTATAGAAAGAAACAATAGAAATTTTGGGCCCATCTGGAGCCTTTAAGTCCCTCAAAATTAGCTCCGAAGATTTTGTAGGGAAAAAAGCAGAAACTGAAACTTGAATAACTTTTGAACCGGGAATGATCTTTGCCTGATTATTTCACCAAAGCGTTTATTATTCTGTCTTGAAGCTTCCCTTAAATTTATGTCTCCTCACGCCTTCAAATTTATACCTGCTAAAAATAGCAGTTGAGCAGAAAAAGCAGAAAAGCAGTTCTGAAAGTTGGGAATTCTTCTTCGACGAAAAGGGTATCCAGAAATGCAAAAAGATCTACAAAATCTACATGAAAGTAAATATATTTTTGGGTTATGTAGGATTGCCCTTACACCACTGGATGCTCCTACATCAAAATGTGAGGCCAAGTGAGGAATTCCCAGTCGAAGAGGAAGGATAGATTATTGGAGCAGAGGCCTTCATAGTGGAAGAGGACGCACAAATTATTACAATAAAAAATTACTCACCATGGTTGGATATGGAGAGTAAGAGGTACAATAATTCCTTGAAATATACAATAAAGAACATTGCAAAAATACAATGAACGAGTTACAAGAGGAATGCACATTTTTTTGATATTGGAGTGTCGGAGAATAAAATTCCTTCTACAAAAACTAGTTGCAATGAAGCTATAGAAAATTAACCACTTAGAGGTCAATTAAGTGAATCAACTATTGTTGAAGATGGTGAAGAAGGCTTGACTTTTACCACACAAACTACCCAACTATTTTTTTTGGAAGAAGCTTCTAGAAACTTAGGGGTGCATATGAATTTCAATCAAGTGGATGCCAGTCTTTCCATGGCATCAACATAACAACATAGTTCAATAGAGGTTATACACTCTTTTACCAATGTAATAAACTAGGATGTATAAAATGGGGCCACCTTTGAAGATGAGGATGGTACAAGTGAACAAGATGTTGATTTTATCTCATGCACTTAGGAGAATGAGCTCCAAACAAATAGGTCAATCCATAATTTTATCAAGCTTCCAATACAAAGGGTGCACTCAAATCCATAGAAAGTTTAGAATGGGGTGGTTCAGATAAGTAGACAGTCCAAAATCAACATGAAAGAAATAGAAAATAAGAATTGAGGAGCAACTAAAAATATTAAAAAATGGTAGAGGAAAAGTGTAGGCTACGATGGGAGGATGTTCAATGGGAGTAGATGAAGATTTCTTAGCACTTAAAGATGAGTAAAGGGATGGTAGATTAAGCACATAAAGATAAATGTTTGAGTTCAACAGGGTACCTATTTTGTAAAGTTTTAATTTCCAAGGTGTCTTTTTCTTTGGTTTTAGGCTCGGGTAAGGTTTGGTAAGCCAACCCTTAGCCTTGGACCTATAACTAAAAGACTAAGGAAATGCCAAGAGAAATACTAAATTACATATTTGGAAACTAAGCTCAAAATACTAAATTCATATTTGAACTTTTGAAAGATTCAATGTGTAAGTGCTTCAAATTTTCAGTCCAATTGTGAATTTTTTTTTAAATCGGGAAAAATACTTCCACTTTGAAACGTTTTGTGGATTGAACTTCTTGCACATGTGCAACACCATCTCCGCTACCACCGCAACATCTCATTTTAATGGATATATTAAATATGTTGACCCTTGTGTTTATAACTCTAAGAAATATACAAGTTGGGTCTACCCTTGCCTACTCAAAAGAGGTTTAGTTAAATGGAAAAGAAAATCAAGCTTTTCTTTCTCATATAGCTACAACCCTACAAAAGGTTTCACAAAAAATCAATCGAAGTCCACTTAGAAATGATTTTTCTACTATAGAAGATGGAATACCAATTAATTTTCTCATGTTTATGGAGAATTGAATAAGACATTTGACTATAATAAGTTTGTACAAGATCTAAATTCTGTAAAACTTTTTTATAGAACATAAAAATTCATTTTTTCATTCTCTTTTGTACTAAACTTTTTTCAAGTGTAACAAAATTCCAATATATATATAAGTCTTTTTTTGTGATAATAGATAAAAAATGGTTTATTGTTGGTATGGATATACCTACAAAAATAATATTTTCCTCTATTATAGTTTATCACTCATGTTAATTTAATCTTTCATTTGAGAATTATAGATACTGTAAAGCCTAAACCAACAATCAAATAAACATTTTAGAATTTTTCAAGAGTAACGAAATTTTAGTATATATAATTAGGTCATCAACACCAAAATATAAGTTTGATTATCTTGTTAATAAAAAATTAAAAAAAAAACTACAAAATCTAAAAAAGTATAATACACTAGTGAAGAGATTGTATGTCAAGATGATTTTGTTGAAATAGTTATGTTTTCAATACATACAAATTTTAATCCATGCACTAAAATTTCAAGTTATAAATATAAACAAAAATATGAAGGAAAAAATTACTATATAAAGAGCAACAATCTAGTTAACCTTATTTTTTTAACATTTTATCAAAAACTAAATTATAGTGTCGATTTTTTAAAAAAAGTACACTCAAATATTTTTTAATTTAAAAAAAATATAAACATGAAATACTCTAAAAAATATGCCTTTCATTAGTTTGTATCATTTCAAAATTCAAACCATATATGGCACATTTTAGTGATTCGGTTTAAAAAGTTAGATTAGTGTTGACTCTTGTATAAGAGTGTTAGATAGCTTTGATCTTTTACCCTTAAAACTATACAAGACTTTCTTCAATCTATAAGCATAGTGTTCTAAAGAAGGTATTTCAAAACATCTTAGTTCTAACACGGACTTCCTCATCAAAATATCATTCAAAAAGTCACTCTTTATATTCATTTGATTATCTATCCAACTTTGTTGAGCTATTAAAGATGAAATCACTATGATAGTATTCATTTATGCTACAAGTGCATATATTTAATAAAATCAATATCTTCTTGTTGAGTGTACCTTTTGGCTACAAATTTATCCTTATGTTTATCAATACTTCCATCAAATTTGTGCTTAGTTTTGTATACACAACTTATATTAAAATAATTCTTACTATGATTTAATTGAATATAATCCCATGTGTCATTCCTACTAATTATTTTTCACTATTAATTTCTTCAATCAATTTTTTTTTTCTTGAACTTATTCAAAGGTGTCTAACTCATTATTTTACATGATTTGAGTCATCAATACATAGTTCACTTTTTCTTGCAACCTTGTTATTTTCTCAAAACTTGAATCCAATATAAGAGTTGATGGATGATTTTTTGGTCCTCATTTGATATTTTAACATGCATTCTTATTCCTTCATTAGAGGATTCAAGTTCACTTTATTCCTATTATTCTTCCTCAATTTCATTAATGACTCTCTTTTGTATTTTTTTTATTTTCTTTGGTATATTCTACTACTTCATTAAATACCATATCTCTACTTATCACAAGGTTCTTTCCTACTAGGTTAAGTATGCTTTATTTTTTGATCCATAATAAATAAAAATGAATTCTAGTTTGATATCATCTAAGTTAGACCATTTTTATTTTAATATGTGTGCATAAACAACACATCCACACAATCTCAAATTATCAAAACCTAGTTTAATCTCAAACAATATGTTTTTCTAGGATTCATTATTTCATTTTATTTTGTAAGAATCCTATTGATATGATAATACTGTTATGCATATTATTCTATATAAAAACTCATCCAAATTCTTCTCTTTCATCATAATCATTTCCTTTCAACAATGATCCTATTCCGCATTTTAGTAACTCCATTTTTTAATGGAGGGTAGTAAGTAGTGAACTCTCTCTTGATTCCATATTTTTGTGTAAATCTAGAATTTGATTGATAATGGAGGAGCATCCCTGGTTGTAAAGCAATCTTGCATCAATCAAAAATAGTTATTTTCTTGCATTGCATTCAGTAACAATTTCACTAGTTCATTCTAAATTTTACCACATTATCGTTTCTCAGCTCATGGCACATGATATACCACCTATACATGGACATATATCTCATATCTAGATTTCAAATTGTTTGTAGTTGTCTACTAAAATTTGTCACTCTCAGAATTTCATTGTATGTTTCCAGACAGAGCATTGGGACTGACATGGCTTAGTTTCTTAGTGTTAACCTATTACCTAAGGCATGCAGATCTAAATGAAATATCATTATGGCATCTTGGGTTCATTGGGACCTATCTTGGAGATCCACAAGTTACATCTTCTCGCGTGGAGTTATCTACTCATGTTTTAATCTTCTTATCACGTTTTTAACCCTTGTGGCCAACACAGATCTATTTGGCAGATTGAGAAGCATATATCTGGGAATTGTACTCATTTAGGGATAGCATCAAGTACTTAGTGATAAATTATTAGCATTCAATTTAGTTCTTAGTCGTAGGTTCTTATTTTTGCATCAACCCTTCGGGGGAATGTAAGAAGGCCTACTGGCCAGTTGTATGTTTGTAAGCCTCTAAGGGAAGTCCCGTGAGATTTTTTTCTTGCTCATGTGGCCAATATTGCATGTAAGAATTCTATGTTAATAAATATTCTTATTTCGCATTGGTACTTGTGTTAATTTCATTGTGTTGATTCATTACTGCACGGTCTATATAGTTCCTCCTGGAACCCTCATTTCATGACTACACCAATTGGTATGAGAGTGAGTTTCGAGTCCTAAAGGCATTCCTAGTGGTAAACAAATCATTGACTTGATGCAGACTACATTTTTTTCAACTGATCATCGATTGTGAGGCAATTGCACCATTTTGGGGGGAGATATGTTGCCAAGGAGAGTACCTACTATGGTGAATGTTGTTGGAAGAATGGATGAAATGTTGGAATTGATGTGCAAGATGAGATTCTAATTAGATGCAGTTGAAGAAGACTGAAGGTGAGGCCTAAAACCTAGGTAGAATGATAAGAGTGATGACGAAGTAGATCATGTGAATCCAATTGTGCAATCCCTAGGTGAAGAGGAAAAAGAATCAGATCAGGCAAATTTTTTGAAAGTGATCTCAAAGATTTGGAAAAGACCTAGAGTTGAAATTCATAATTATGAAAGAAATTTGAATCTAGAAGAATTGATTGATTGGATCAATCAAATGGAGGAATACTTTGATGAAGAAATTGAAGATCTAGAAAGAGTTAGGTTTGCAAAAACTAAGTTGAAAGGTCATGTTGCATTATTGTGGAAGGAAGTCCAATTGTATAGAAAAAAAGAGGCAAGGAACAAACCATCAAATGGGATAAGATGCTAAAAAAATTAAAGAATCAATTCATACCAACCGACTATGAACTGGAATTGCTGAAAATATTGTAGAAATTGAGACAAAAGGAGTTGACTATGAAGGAATGCATTGAAGAATTCTACAAGATAATAATTAGAACCAGTCATAATGAAGCGAGCAAAGAAAATATAGTGAGATATATCAATGGATTGAGAATAAGAATTCAGGAAGAATTGAGCCTAGTGAAAGTGAAAATAGTTGAAGAATCATACCAAATGGCATTGAAAGTGGAGGCAAAGCTAAGCAATAAATTTGAACAATGGAAAAGAAATGCGAAAGGAAGATTTCAGAAGATTGGATCCCAATCTAGAGAAAGAAAACCCTATACAAATTAACATAAAGATATAACAATTCATACCATGGAAATAGAGGGAGTCACAACTTGTATCAGAATGACGGAGGATCTGAGAGACGACCATTCAAAGGAACTTGTTTCAAGTGTGGAGGAGAAGGACATAGATCTTTTGAGTGTCATCAAGAGAATACTAGAAAGAAGCTAGACCATACTAGAAAAACAACATATTTGGAGAAAAAACCTGTTGAATCCCCTAATTCCATTGGGAAGTAAGAGAAAGGTGAAACATTGGTGATGAGGTGACATTTGATGCATGAAGAGGTGATTGAGAAACCCCTTCAAAGGAAAAGTCTATACAAAACTAGATGCAAGTTCAAAGGAAAGGCATGTAAAGTTATCATTGATAGTGATAGTACTAATAATCTAGTTATAGAGGATACGGTAACCAAGTTGGATTTGAAGAGATTGAAACACCCAAACCCTTATAGGATCACATGGATTCAAGATGAGCATAAGGTATTGGTAAATGAATAATGTTTGGTGAAATTTCATATCAAAACACATAGGGATGAAGTGTTGTGTGATGTTATGCCTATGGACACTTTTCATTTACTATTAAGAGGCCATGGAAATATGATAGGAAAGTTATTCATGCTAGAAGGAGGAATGCCTACACTATGATTTCAAATAGAAGAAGAATCAAGTTGATACCTTTGGAAGAGGAAGACAAGAGTAAGATTTTTAGCACTGAAATACTATGTTTTGGTAGATGGAAGAAAGTTTCTTGATGGTTTGAGGCATGAAAACATGTGTTTTGCATTGATTCCAAATAAAATCAATGATCCATAGATAGAGAATCTTACTAGAGAGAGTGAAGAAGTTGTAGAATTTCTAACTGAGTATAAAGACATCATCTTAGACAATGTCCCAGATGGTTTAGTAGAGGTCTGGAGCATCATTCATCAAATAGATCTAATACTAGGAGCCAATTTTCCAAACATAGCAGCACGCAGAATGATGCCAATAGAGAATGCAGAGTTGAACCGAAAAATACAAGATTTGTTGAAGAAAGGATTGATTGGAGAAAGTTTGAGCCCATGTGCGGTACCTATTGTGCTTGCACCAAAGAAAGATGGAAAATGGAGAATGTGCACATATTCGATAGAAATTAATAGGATCATTGTCAAGTACCGATTCCCATTGCCAAGGATGGATGAAATTATGGATTGTTTGAGTCGAGCAAGGTACTTCACAAATATTGATCTCAAGAGTGGATACCATCAAATCAGAACCGGGGACGAAGATGAATGGAAGATTTAATTTAATACAAATGAAGTATTATATGAGTGGTTAGTGATGCCTTTCAGATTGACCAATGTATTGAGCACTTTCATGAGATTGATGAATGAGGTATTGAAGAAATTATTGGGTAAGTTTGTCATTGTTTACTTGGATGATATTATGATTTTTAGTAAAACTAGAGAAGAACATTTGTTGCACCTTTGGAAAGTATTATAGAAGTTGAGAGAAGAGAATTTTCTAATAAATTTCAAGAAGTGTAGTTTTATGAAAATAGATTTGGTGTGTATTGGATTTTTTATTTCTACTAAAGGACTAAAAATGGATCCAGAGAAAGTGAAAGCAATCTAATCTTTTATTGGACTACAGCGATACATATTAGAGAAGTAGGATCATTTTATGGACTAGCTAGTTTCTACCATAAGTTTATCATTAGTTTTAGTAGTGTTTGAAACCCCATGATGGAGAAAATAAGAGGAGACAAGAAGTATTTCAAGTGGACATCTGAAGTACAAAATAGTTTTGAACTATTGAAGAAAAAGGTGATAGAGCAACTAGTATTAGCACTACCTAATTTTGACAAAGTATCTCAAGTTGATTGTGATGCAAGTGGAAAAGCAATAGTAGTGTTGAGCCAAGAAGGAAGACCTATAGCCTATTTCAGTGAGAAATTGAATGATGCTAGGAGAAGATACTTGGTTTATGACCAGGAATTTTATGCCATAATTCAAGCTTTGAAGAAATAGAGACATTACTTACTACCTAAGGAGTTTGTGTTGTATATATATCATCAAGATTTGCAGTATTTGAACAATCAAGGAAAGATGAATCATAGACATATGAGATGGGTTGAGTTCTTGCAAAGTTATATATTTGTGTTGAAGCATATGAGTGGCAAGTCAAATAAAGTTACATATATGATGAGTAGGAGAAGGAACTTGTTGACAAAAATGAGAGTGGGGGTATTGGAATTTGATGAGTTAAAGCATATGTATGATGAAGATACAGATTTTGATGAAGCCTAGAAAGCATCTAAAGAGCCTATTGCAACAGAATGAAGCCAATGGTTGGAATACTTAATTCAAGAAGGTATGTTGTTCAAGGGAAATCAGTTGTGCATTCCAAGGAATTAAATGAGGGAAAATTTGATTAAGGAAAAATATAGTGGAGGTTTAGTGGGACATTTCAAAGTGGATAAGACAATAGCATTGGTGATTAAACACTATTTTTGGTCGTAGATCTATAAGGATGTAAGGAATTATGTTCAAAATTGGAAGAGTTATCAAGTTGCAAAAGGGAGTAGTCAAAATACTGGATTGTATAAACCTTTAACAGTATCAGAGAGACCTTGGGAATATTTGAGCATGGATTTCATATTGGGATTTCCTAGAACACAAAGAGGACATGATTCAATAATGGTAGTTATGGATATATTTTCTAAAATGGCACATTTTATTCCTTGTAAGAAGACCAATGATGTTGTCCATGTGGCTGATTAATTTTTCAAGGAGATTGTGAGATTGCATGGAGTACCTAAGAGTATAGTTTTAGACGGATACACCAAATTTGTTGGATACTTTAGGAGAATATTATGGAAGAATATAAAGATAGATCTGAAGTTTAGTTCAGTATATCACCCACAAACCGATGGACAAACATAAGTGGTAAATAGAAGCTTAGGTAACTTGTTGAGATGTCTGGTCAGAGATAACATAGGAAATTAGGATATAATTCTATCACAAGTAGAGTTTTCCTACAATAATTTAGTTAACCAAAGTATAGGGAAGACACCATTTCAGATTGTGATATGAGCAAGTCCCATAAGTGTTGCAAAGTTAAGAGACATCAGTATGGGAAAAAAAAGGAGTGTGGAAGTAGAAGATTTTGCACATTTCATGGACTTAGTGCATAAATAGGTCTAAAAACATTTAGAGGATATGAATAACAAGTATAGAAGGAAGGTAGATGAGCACCAAATACTTAAGGAATCTGTTGTTGGAGATGAAGTGATGGTATATTTGAAGAAAGAGATATTTATAGTTGGTACCTACAACAACTTGAATATGAGGAAGTTTGGACCATGTAATATTCTAAGGAAATTTGACTCTATAAATGCATATGAAGTGGAGTTATCAGAGACAATGAGTATATCACCTATATTTAATGTTGTAGATATATGTGAGTTTCTTGAAGGAGATTCAAGTGGTAGTAGCGATGAATAAAATTTAGAGAAGAAGTTACCACATTAGGATTTAGAGGAGATTGAGTAGATCTTGGATATCAGAATCGAAAGGAGTATTGGAAGCAAGCAATACAAAGAATACCTTATAAACTAGAAGGGCAGACCAGTAGAGGATTCATCATGGGTATCTCAGGCCGAGGTGGACCATTTTGGTTTTCCTCTTAGCCTTGGAAAGGGAGGGACTCACTTTTTTTCCAACCTTGGGTGTCTGATACAAGAGCATCCCTAGTTGTAAAGAATCTTGCATCAACCAAAAAAAATTATTTTCTTGAATTGAATTTAGTACCAGTTTCAATAGTTCATTTCACATTTTACTGCATTATCATTTCTCAGCTCGTGGAATAGTATATAGCATATATACATGGACATCTATCACATAGCCATATTTCAAATCGTTTGCACTTGTCTACTAAAAATTTTCGCTCTCAAAATTTCACTATATGTTTCTCGATAGAGCATTGGGGTCCACCTAGCTCAGTTTCTTAGTGCAGACCTATTCCTTGAGCCACATGGATCTAAATGAAATAAGATTATAGCATCTTGGGTTCATTATGACCTATCTTGGAGATCCACAAGTTACATCTTCTTGTGTTGAGTTATCTACTCATGTTTTGAGGTTGAACTTCATGTTTTTATCTTCTTATCGGGTTGTTAACCCTTGTGGCCAATGTGGATCTATTTGGGAGCTTGGGAAGCATATATATATGACCATTGTACTAATTTATGGACAACATCAAGTAGTTAGTGATATAGTATTAGCATCCAGTTCAATTCTTAGTCATAGGTTCTTATTTTTACATCAACCCTTTAGGGGCATGCAAGAAGGCATGTTGGCTAGTTGTATGTTTGTAAGCCTCTAAGACAACGCTTGTGATATTTTTTGCTCACCCATGTGGCCATTATTGCATGTAAGCATTCTATGTTAATAAAATTATTGTTTCACTTTAGTTTTTGTGTTAATTCCATTGTGTTGACTCATTGTTGCATGATCCAGATAGTTCCTTCTAGAACCCTCCTACCATGATTGCACCATTTTATTTGTACTCACCACCATTATTTGATGTTATCATTTTACGTACTTACTTTTTTTCTAACTAACCTCATGAATTCTTCTAATTTATCAAATGGTTTTGAATTTATAGTTAAGCAATACACAATTTTTCTTTAGTAATCATTATTGAAGATTAGAAAATACTTTGAATTATTCATAGAAGGTATTTTCACAGGACCACACAAATATAATCTAAATATTATGTTTACCTCTTCTATATTTAGCAATTAGAACTTAGCTAGATCTATTTCTCTCTAATAATACATTCTTTACACACTTCTTTTGTATCTTCAATGAAAGATATGTCTTTAGCTATTTTAATCTCCTTAGAAAAACATCGCACGAAAACATTAATGACTATATCTTTGGTGTAAAATTCTACTTTTATTCATTTCTATAGTCCTTCATGCTTAGTTTTTTACTAATTTATAGAGAGGAAACATCATATCACATGTTATCTTTCCTCTTGCAACAATTTCCTTTCTCTTTTATTTATTTCTTATTGTGATCTCATCTTCATCAAATTCACATCATGATATTTTCTAATATTTTTCCAAAAAAAATCTTAAATTTTGGAATCAATAGTGTTTCATTGATAATATCCTTGCCTTTGGTTCTATGAGGATGCTTATCTCCCAACACTATGTTGTAGTGCCTCTCATGTTACCGATACTTTTAATACTGCTTGGTGTGTGTTTTGATTCTGTGTGGTTTTTTATTATGTTTTGATGCTTATTGGATACTTCGTTTGACATCTATTTCGCCATGTGTTTAATGTGGCAGATAGTTATGTTTATTTGCTTATGATATTTGGACTTATGTGTGGGATACAAATGTTTATGATGATGTTACTGTGTGTGTTATAATGATTATGTGATATTTATATTTTGATCACTATATTTGATTCAGGTGAAGGAGACGGTGTGGCATCACTCATCTGTGAGCACCCTGCCTCACTGCAACTCTCTTTCATAATGTGTTTTATTATGATTTATATGCATATGTATATGTTGTTCGACATTTGGTGTTATGCCGGAATGCAAGTACCGGATGCTGAATTTGCTCACATTGTCGGGTCTGAGTGTGCCCTACATACCCAATGGTTGATGTGGTTAGGGAGTTGATAAGAAAGTATCGTCTATGTCAATTGTTGGGACAGGGTTTGCTCAGTTTTATATCCGTACTTTGTTTGTGTGGGTATGATTGTTATTTAAGCTATTTATTTTCATGAGTTTTTCAATGTTAGCATAGGTTTCATTTATGGCTTTGATTATGTATTATCGTTTAAATTAAAATGGTATCCTTTAGAGTGGTTAAGAAGTATCAAATTGTCAAGGTTGGTAAACAACATAAATGCTTTCAGAAAATAAACGTGTTCTTTAGCATTGCTTATTTTATTCATTTTGCTAGATTAAATTATCATGAGACTATGATTTAATTTAAATAAATAAAAATTTAATAAACTACTTTATTTGTGATTTAAATATTAAGTCATTAAAATTAGTTTTATGATTAATTTTATCATCAAGTAATTACTGTAATATTATATTTTAAAATTTAAATGCGGGTTGAATTGAAATACTTAAATTATTTAATTTTAATAATGACTCTTGGTCTTTGAAAGTTAAATAAATTTAAAAAGAAATAAAATGTTTTAATTTTGGAAGGAAATTGTGAGTTTAGTAAATTTTGAAGAAATTGCCTATTCAAAATTTTATGAAACTAAAATTTATGGAAGAGTGTTTTCTGTGAATTGAATTCTCTGTGTTTCACTTTGAATTTCTATCTTAGAGGAATCTAGTTTTATTCTCTATTTTGGGTTTTGCACTTCGATTTGTTCTGTTGAAGTTTGTGGATCTTCGAGTTGCTGAAGATCGAGGTTGGTTGGATATGCGCAATGCAACACTTTCATCTTTGAACCAAATTAGCGAAGGACTCCAGGTAGTTTCGAAAATCCTTGAAAGTTTTATGTAAATTTTAGTTGAAAAGAAAATGATTTTTAAAATGGAAATCTCTTTTGTGATTGCTGTGATTTTCGGAAATTTTATGTTAGGAAATCCATTTCCCTGTAAATTGTGATCTCAGCCTATAATTTTATCTTCCTCTTTGTTTTCTGCCATATGTTATTTTATTGTATTCAAGTTTGTAAATAAAGGGATCTTCGTTTCATTTTGTCTATTGTCTTTTCTCAGCCAAGCTCTCTATAGTCATCTTTTGTCTGAGATCCTCTCCTTCTTTTATTGCATTTCCCCAATTTGATTTTAGTATCTGAATGTTTATGTGTATTGGGATTTTCCCAATATCTTCATGTGTCTTTACATTTGTATATATATATATATATACATATCCATATATATATATATATATGTATATATATACATATATATATGTACATATATGTATATATATACATATATATATGTACATATATGTATATATATACATATATATATGTATATATATATATTATTTACCTTGAATTTCCTAGCAATTGAATTCTTGCAATGACAAGTAATTATTTTTTGTAGGTTGCAGAAGTTGTTTTTATACCTGTTAATATTGTTGTGTTGGGTGTGGGGAGTGGTCGCCATAGGCGAACCACCCCACCACCCCCCTCCTTTTTCTTTTATAAGGGTTGCGCTAGCCTTGGATGGTTGTGCAACAACCTTGTGGCTATTGTGCGCATCCATACAAGGCTGCACCCCTCTGCTTTGTACGTCTGACTGTATACCCTATGTTTCGATTTTGTTTTTTTCATTTGGATCTAATATGTATATATATATGTATGTATATATATATGTATATATATATCTATATATGTATATATATATATATGTTATTTTTGGTTGTCAGTTTTGATATGATTTATTTATGGCTATTATAATATATATATATATGTATGTATATATATAAAGTATGTATACATGAATTGGAATATTTTATTGAATTGTGGAAAATATATTAATTCTAAGAAAAAGAAAAAATGATGAGAAAATTTATACTGTTTAAATTATGATTTAATTATCATTTTAGTTAATCTGTATTTTGCAATAAAGGAATAGAAGTTAGAAAGCAATTCATTGTAATTAGATTCTGAACTTAATAATTATTTTATTAAATCTTCTTTTTATTTAGAAATGATTTTAAAAAAAATATAGATTTTCTCAATCTTAGAAAAATCGGATTTGTAGAATATATTCTGTGTGGGAAAAGAAATAAGTTCAAAGAATACATATAGTTAAGAATAAAATAAATATTTGATTTGTAATGGTTTTTAATAGTTTAAGTTTAATGTTTTATTTTTGAAGTTTGTTTTATGTTTAAATAATCATAGAAATTTTAGTTTCCATTCTTTAATTTAATTTTTAACAAGTATTGAAACTTAGATTTTTGAAATTTGGGTAGAATTAATTTGGTAAGATATTTCATGTTAGGAAATTAATTATTACCTTTGGTTAAATGGAAAATATTAATGAACTCTATGTTTTGATTTTAAATGATGAAAATGTTTATTTGATATGTGATATGGGTAATTTAAGTTAAAATTTCTTATAGCTTGTTAATGTGGCTTTGATTAGCAGTATTCAATATTTTGTTTCTAGGATGGATATGTGTCATCTCCAGAGGCTAGGGAGTGGTGTGTATGCATGTTGTTAGTTACACCTTTGTCTATCTGGTTATCTTGTGAACATTTGTGTGGGTGGGACCTCTTGGTGTTATGGGTTTATTTGGGGGTGATTTGTGTAGCCACAAGATGGTCATGCCTCGTGTGCCATGTTGTGATATAAGGTCCTTTTTGGTTTGTGCTTTGAGGTACACTCGTTATTTGACTTTGATTTTAGGGTAACCGTAGGGGAGAGTGGCTCTTCTTGGGGTGAGTATTCAAGTGGTCACCTTGAAAGAGTTTCCTTAAACAAGTGAAAACCTAATTAATGTACCTAGTGGGTTGGGTTAGTTAACACATAATAATATTAAAAAATATAAACCTCACCCCTGCCATTAGTGCTCTCAAAGGCTAAGGACGGGTGGGAAGACCTGGTCAGTAAGGTCACTACCTTGTCTCCACAAAAGGTAAGTGGCTCTGCATGAGTCATCCTATGGGGTGACACCTTGAAATAGGATGTTTGGTTAACCATAGATGGAGGCAACTCCTAGTATTAGGTAGTCTGGTGAATCCATGGAAGGCCATGTGATGAAACTCTCCCACTGTGCCTCTTTGTTTCCCTTGGTCTTGTTGCCTCTAGAGTTGTTTTAATTATTGATGATGTTTATGTTGTTTTGTGGGCTTGATTCATGTGATGTGAGTCCTTTATGTTGATTTTGTGGTTGAGGGTTCTTTCTTATTGACTCCTTGCACAAGGGGTGTTCCTTTGGGTTCACAAGGTCGGGTGGAAAAGTGCAATGCACCCATTGGGTCCCTAGATGGTGTTTGTGGGGTGGATGCAGTTGCAGTGATCTCAGAGCTTCACACAGAGAAGATTTTACCTCTGAATAATTTAACTCTCATTATTGTACTCTTGTATTATGTTGTACTCTTCCCAATGTTATAAGGGAGGTAGCTTTGTAATGTAACTTTGGTTTCACTTTGTGTTGTATCTGTGGAAATATGTTCCATGTTTGTAACCATTAACTCAAAATTTAAATGTAATGATATGTTATTTATGTTTCTGTTTATCTATCTTGTTCATATGGAATGAATGCCTTATCTATTATGTTTTATGCACGCTTCTTTCTTTTGCTTTAGTTTGGTATTGTAAATCATTTTTTGTTAGTTTGGGTTCATTCAAGTAACACACCATGTACCCCATGGGAACTAAGTTCATACTATATGTTGTATTTATGTTGTATAATTTTTTAATGTTTTTAAATGTAATTGTTGTTTTCAAAAAAAAATATTTTGTTATTGTTGTAGTTGTCCTATGGGGTTTGCATGGCAGGGCATTATAAGTTGGTATTAGAGCCAAGGTCAAAAACACTAGGTACTGTAGGTTAAGTAAGCCCACTATGTTAATCTTGTTGTGTAACTTTGAACTTATGTATTCTCTCTCTTGTTGCGTAGAATCATTCCTAGGGGTCGGGGAAGTGGACGAGGATGTGGTCATGGATGTGGTCATGGTGGTCATGGAGCTGGCCATCATAACTCACCACCTTAGAGCTCCCACGAATCTGAGCAGGAGGAAAACAAGGCTTCCTAGAACAATCCTCCAAGTAGAGGCCCTAACTCAGAGCAGCTAATTCAGGGTGGCGTGCAGTTGCATTAGTTGTTGGAATAGGTTCTTGGTCATTTGGGTCCTAGGCAGAAGGAGCAGCAGGTGATCAAAGAGAGAGAGCGGTCACCAAGGAGGAATGAGATAATGGTAGATTAGGATGTAGTGGTCGTTGTTCATATGAGAGATCTCCTCAGGGCACGTCCTCCCAATTATGATGGCTCTGGTGGAGGACTAGAAGCTGAAACTTGGCTTATTGATCTGGATCGATTCTTTGCTATGCATCCCTATGATAGTAATGCTAGGGCAAGGTGCACCATCATGTACCTTAGAGGATTTACATCCACATGGTGGCGACTGGAAGACCTAAAATGACACCTTGACATCGGTTCAGTGACATGGGATTTGTTCTTAGAGCGGTTCAGGGCTCGTTTCTTATCTGATCACTAGAGGCAGCGTCGGGCAGATGAATTCCATTTTTTGAGACAAATGGCAATGTTTGTAGAGAAGTATGAGTGTCTTTTATTTGAGATTAAGTAGTATTCTGAGATTGCTAATGATGAGGCTATGCTAGTACAACATTTTGTCAGAGGTCTAAATGCCAGGATTAGTGGAGGTGTTTGAGTCTTTGAGTCGAAGATGATGGAGGTTGTTGTTGAGAAATCTCATCTTGTGGAGGAGAATTTGACCTTGGCATTAGAAGGTCACACTCGATTTCAGATCAATGGTACTCCTACTTCTAGTTTTGGTTCTCGCGGTGGGCAGTCTTAGGAGAGAGGCCCTTCCAGGGGTCATTCTGCACTCACTAAGGGTGGGTAGTAGCAGCAACAACAATAGTTTTAGTTGAAGAATAATTCCTCTCAATATCATTAGAGGAACAAATTTTAGTCAAGGAAAAATTGTCATTGGTAGAGATCGTAACATAATTGTGTCAAGGAGCCAGCAAAGCCTTCACAGCCTGCACCTAGTTGTGGTAGCTATCAAAAGTCTAATGATTTGTCAATTATTAGAGGTTTTGGTCATGGTACTGGTTGTTTTAGTTGTGGTCAGCAAGGGCATATTTCCATATAGTGTTCATAGAGGAGCACTATAGGGTTTAGGCCGAGGTCGGCAACATCTGAGCCAACAATTGGAGACGTGAGCAAATCTCATTGAGTTTTCACCGCAATGGACAATCGTCAGGAAGATCACCAGGGTATTGTGGTGGATGTATCAAGTTTTTTGCAGGGCACTCCCATTTCTATACTTTTTGATTCTGGTGCATTGGATTCATTTATTTCCCCTTTAGTTGTTAAGAGTTGTAGTCTGGTTGCGGAAAAAGCAAGGCGTTAAGTGGCAAGTTGAATTAGTTTCTGGGGTGAAAGTGTCAGTGGAGTCTCTTGTTCCAGGATATAGGTTGGAGTTTGGTTCGGTTGTGACTTCGGTGGATCTTCAAATTCTTAACCTAGGTTCTTATGATGTCGTATTGGGGATGGATTGGCTAAGTGCACACCGGGCGACAATTGACTATCGTCGTAAGTCTATTCACTTTCTGGATGATTCTGGAGGTGAGGTTGAAATTGTTGGCATTCAAAAGCCTATTTCCTTACAGATTATCTCCACAATGTAGCTAAAGAAGTGTTTCCGTCAAGGGTGCCAATTTTTTGTTGTCTCAGTTAGTGACTTGGATACAGAGGAGAGTCGAGAAGTGACTTTAGATGACTACCCTCTCCTTAAGGAGGTTTTTGATGTGTTTTCAAGTGAGATACCTGGGATGCCACCTAAGTGTGACATTGGCTTCCATATTGATCTCATATTGGGAGTTGAGCCTATCTCTAAGGCTCCTTATAGGATTAAAACTCATGAGCTTCAAGAGCTTCGTCTATAGTTGGAAGAATTGCTTGAAAAAGGATTTTTTCATCCTAGTGTTTCCCCTTGGGGAGCACCAGTCATATTCGTGAAAAAGAAGGATGGTTCGCTCCATTTTTGTACTGATTATAGGCAGTTGAACGAGGTGAGAGTGAAGTATCGATACCCATTGCCAAGGATTGATGATCTGTTTGTTTAGATCAAGGGAGAAAAGATATTCTCTAAAATTGACCTCAAGTCAGGATACCATCAATTACAGATTGCTGAGGAGGATATTCACAAAACTGTATTTCCTACTCGATACAAACATGAATTTGCTGTCATGTCATTTGAGTTAACTAATGGACCCTCAGTTTTTATGAGCTTAATGAACGATGTTTTTCGGACCTATCTAGACTGATTTGTGATCGTGTTTCTCAATGACATACTTATCTACTCTAGATCCATGGAGGATCACGAGGAACACTTGAGGATGGTGTTGCAGTGTTTGAGAGAAAACCAGTTATTTGCAAACCTGGGAAAGTGTGACTTTTATAAGTCAGAAGTAAAATACTTGGGGCATGTGATTTCTAGAGAAGGCATCATCGTGGATCCCTCCAAGATCCAAGCTATTATAGATTGGCCTACTCCCAAAATGTTTCAGAGATTCACATCTTTATGGGATTGGTGGGCTATTATCAACGGTTTGTATAGGGTTTTTGTAAGGTTGCACATCCCATCACCTCTCTACAGAGGAGAGGAAGGAAAAATGATTGGTCTAAAAAATTTTTAGTCAAATTTTCAAACTCTTAAAGAGAAGCTGACTAGTGCACCTATTCTTGTTGTTCCTAATCTAACTTAGGACTTTGTGGTTTTCACATATGTGTCTTTGGAAGGGTTAGGGGTTGTTTTGATGCAAGACAATCGGGTGATAGCATATGAGTCACGTAAGCTCAAGAAACATGAGCTAAATTACCCTACTCACAAATTGGAGTTGGCCATAGTTATTCATGCACTGGTAAGGTGGAGGTATTTCTTGTTGGGGTATAGGTTCAAGCTGCACAGTGACCATCACAGTTTGCAATACATTTTCATGCAACCGAATCTGAAGGCTAGGCAGAGAAGATTCTGCGGGTACAATTTTGAGGTAAAATATATTCAGGGCAAGGAGAATGTGCTGGCAGATGCTCTAAGCGATCGTTGTGATGAGTTATCCTCTATGACTCTTGAGGTTGATCTAAATGTTAAGATTCTTACAGCACTTCCTTTGGACAGTTGGTTCCAAGAGGTGAAGTCAGAGATTGAGTCGGGTAGAGTGCTTGAGGGAAGGTTTACTGGTTATACTCTTGAGTTCGATGGAATTTTGTGATGTTCGGGTCACATATATGTTCCTTCCTCAGAGGGTCTTTGTACCCTAATCATGACTTAAGCACATTGAGCTCCTTATTCAGCTCATACAGGAGTTAAAAAGATGTATGCAGATCTTTGTCTGTTGTACTTTTGGGCATGGATGAAGAGAGATATAACATATCTTGTGGTGAGATACCTAGAGTGGTAGAGGGTAAAAGCAGAGCACCATCATCCTGTAGGTCTTCAGCTACCCAATATCGTTCCATAATAGAAATGGGATATTATATCCATAGAATTCATTGTTGGGTTATCGGTGACTACACGTCGGCATGATCCTATCATGGTCACCATTGACAGGTTGCCCAAGGTGGGACATTTCTCTCCTATTCATTCTTCCTATACTGCATCGTCTATGACTAAAATCTTCATGGATGATATTGTGAGGCTACACAAAATTCTGCAAAGAATCATTTTCGACAGAGATCCAGTGTTCACTTCTAAATGTGGACATCATTGCAGTGTGCCTTAGGAATATAATTGAAATTCAGTTCTTCTTACCATCCGAAAATAGATGGGTCAATCCGAGAGGGTCAATCAGGTTCTCAATGACATGCTTTGTATGTATGTTATGGATCAATAGTCTCGTATGGAGGACTATCTGTATTTGGTTAATTTTTCCTACAACAACGGTTACCATAGTTTGATTGGGATGCCACCATTCCAATCTTTGTATGGTCGCCCGTGTCGAACCCCCTTGAGTTGGGACCATTTGGATGATAGGGTTCTTCTTGGGCTAGAGATTCTATAGGAAATGGAGCAGCAAGTCGCTCGTATCAAAGAACACTTGGTAGCAGCTCAAGATAGGCAGAAGAAGTATGTCGATGCTCATAGGGTTGATCGTTAGTTTTCAATGGGTGATCAAGTGTTTCTTTGAGTGCATCCACGAAAGAGCCCTATCCGTTACAGAAAAGGCTCCAAGTTGGTACCTCATTTTTTGGGTCCATTTAAGGTTCTAGAGAGGATTGGGCCCATTGCTTACCATTTGACCTTCCCACCCAGCCTTGCACGCATTCATGATGTGTTCCATGTTTCTTTTCTTAGGCCTTATTTTCTTGATTTATCTCATGTACTTGATTGGAATTCTCTTTAGGTCGAGGACGTGCAACTTGCACTGGAGCCTATGGTCATTCTGCAGCACTGGAGACTTGCTCTCAAGGGCAGAGAGATTGATCAGGTGTGGGTCCAATGGGACCCGAATGATGAGACTTTAGCGACATGGGAGGATGCATCTTGCATCCGAGAATCTTTTCCTTTTCTATTTTTTGGCTTCTAGGAGTAAGCTTCTAGGGGGAGGATGTAGTGCCTCTCATTTTAGTGATACTTTTAATACTACTTGGTGTGTGTTTTGATTCAGTGTGGTTTCTGATTATGTTTTGATGCTTACTAGATACTTTGTTAGACGTCTATTTTGCCATGTGTTTTGTGTGGCAGACAATTATGTTTATTTTCTTATGATATTTGGACTTATGTGTGGGATACTTATGTTTATGATGATGTTACTGTCTGTGTTATAATGATGATGTGATATTTAGATTTTGATCACTGTATTTGATTTGGGTGAAGGAGACGGTGTGGCATCGCTCATCCGTGAGCACCCTGCCTTACCTCAACTCCCTTTAACAATGTGTTTGATTATGATTTATATGCATATGTATATGTTGTTCGACGTTTGGTGTTATACAGGAATGCAGGTATCAGGTACTAACTCCACCCGTATTGTCGGGTCTGAGCACGCCCTACATACCCAATGGTTGATGTGGTTAGGGAGTTGATAAGAAATTAACCCCATATGTGTGATTTGTTGGGTCAAGGTTTTCTCATGTTTATATTTGTGCTTCGTTCGTGTGGATATCATTGTTATTTAAGTTATTTATTTTCATGAGTTTTGTAATGTTAGCATAGGTTGCATTTATGGTTTTGATTATGTATCATCGTTTAACTTAAAATGCTATCCTTTAGAGTGGTTAAGAAGTATCAAATTGTCATGGTTGGTAAATGACATAAATGCTTTTAGAAAATAAATGTGTTCTTTAGCGTTGATTATTTTATTCATTTTGCTAGATTTAAATTATCACGAGACTATGATTTAATTTAAATAAATAAAAAGTTAATAAACTACTTTATTTGTGATTAAAATTTAAGTCATTAAAATTAGTTTGATGATTAATTTTATCATCAAGTAATTAATGTAATATTATATTTTAAAATTTAAATGTGGGTCGAATTAAAATACTTAAATTATTTAATTTTAATAATGACTCTTGGTCTTCGAAAGTTAATTAAATTTAAAAAGAAATCAAATGTTTTAATTTTGGGAGGAAATTGTGAATTTAGTAAATTTTGAAGAAATTGCCTATTCAAAATTTTATGAAACTAAAATTTATAGAAGAGTCTATTTTCGTTGTTCTATGAAGTTTCGAAAGAATTAGTAATGCTGGGAATTTTTCCATTTTTGAATTTTATATCTAATCTTGTCATTCTCGAAAAATCTGAATGAGAAAAGAAAAAAAAATAGAATTTGTCTCCACTTTCGAAAACTATGAAGTTTTTATGAGAATTGAATTCTGTATGTTTCCCTTCAAATTTTTGTCTTAGAGGAATCTATTTTTATTTTCTGTGTTGGGTTTTGCACTTCGATTTGTTCTGTTGGATGTTGTGGATCCCCAAGTTGCTGAAGATCGAGGTTGGTTGGATACGCGCAATGCTGCACTTTCGTCTTCGAACCAAATTAGCGAAGGACTCCAGGTAGTTTCAAAAATCCTTGAAAGTTCTCTATAAATTTCAGTTGAAAATAAAATGATTTTTAAAATGAAAATCTCTTTTTTGATTGATTTGAGTTTTGGAAATTTTGTGTTAGGAAATCCATTTCCCTATAAATTGTGATCTCAACCTATAATTTTCTCTTCCTCTTCATTTCTTCCCATATGTTATTTTATTGGATTAAAGTTTGTAAATAAAGGGATATTTGTTTCCTTTTGTCCATTGTCTTTTCTCAGCCAAGTTCTCTATAGTCATCTTTTTCTTAAGATCCTCTCCTTCTTTTATTGCATTTCCCCAATTTGATTTTAGTATCTGAATGTTTCTGTGTATTGGGATTTGCCCAATATCTTCTCGTGTCTTTACATTTGTATATATATATATATATACATATACATATACATATATATATACATATTTATTATATATATACATATACATATATATATATATTATATATATATATTATTTACCTTGAATTTCTTGGCAATCGAATTCTTGCAATGGTAAGTACTTGTTTTTTGCAGGTTGCAAATGTTTTTATACCTGTTATTATTGTTGTGTTGGGTGTGCGGAGTGGTCACCATAGGTGAACCACCCTACCACCCCCCTCCTTTTTCTTTTATAAGGGTTGTGCCAGCCTTGGATCATTGTGCAACAACCTTGTCGTTGTTGTGTGCAACCATACAAGGCTACGCCCCTCTGCTTTGTGTGTCCGGGTGTATACCCTGTGTTTCGATTTTGTTTTTTTGATTTGGATCTAATATATATATATATGTTATTTTTGGTTGGCAGTTTTGATATGATTTATTTATGGTTGTTATAATATATATATGTATGTATGTATTTATATATATCTTATGAGATATTCAGTGAAATACTATGTATTTATGTAGCAATAGTTAGAAGTTTGTTATTCTTTTAATTTTAATATATGTGTGTGTGTGTGTGTGTGTGTATAGTATATATACGTGAATTGGAATATTTTATTGAATTGTGGAAACAATATTAATTTTGAAAAAATAAAATTAAAATGATAAGAAAATTTATTCTAATTTAATTATTATTTCAGCTAATCTATATTTTGAAATAAAGGAATAGAAGTTAGAAAGAAATTCAATGTAATTATATTATGAACTTAATTATTATTTTATTGAATCTTTTTTTATTTAGAAATGATTTAAAAAAATAAAAATTAGATTTTCTCAATCTTAAAAAAATCAGATTTGTAGAATATTCTATGTGGGAAAAGAAATAAGATCAGAGAATAGATATAGTTAAGAATAAAATAAATATTTGACTTGTAATGGTTTTAAATAGTTTAAGTTTAATGTTTTTATTTTTAATTTTGTTTTATGTTCAAATAATCATAGAAATTATAGTTGTCATTTTTTAATTTGATTTTTAACAAGTATTGAAACTTAGATTTTTGAAATTTGGGTAGAATTAATTTGGTAAGATCTTTCATGTTAGGAAATTGATTATTGCCTTTGGTTAAATGGGAAATATTAATGAACTCTATGTTCTGATTTTAAATGATGGAAATGTTTATTTGATATGTGATATGGGTAATTTAAGTTAAAACTTCTTATAGCTTGTTAATGTGGCTTTGATTAGTAGTATTCAATATTTTGTTTCTAGGATGGATATGGGTCATCTCCAGAGGCTAGGGAGTGGTGTGTATGCATGTTGTTAGTTGCACCTTTGTCTATCTGGTTATCTTGTGAACGTTTCTGTGGGTGGTACCTCTTGGTGTTATGGGTTTTTTTGGGATGCTTTGTGTGGCCACGAGATGGCCATGCCTCATGTGCCATGTTGTGATATAAGGTCCTTTTTGGTTTGTGCTTTGAGGTACACCTGTTATTTGACTTTAATTTTAGGGTAACCGTAGGGGAGAGTGACTCTTCTTGGGGCTAGTATTCAAGTGGTCACCTTGAAAGAGTTTCCTTAAACAAGTGAAAACCCAATTTAATGTACCTAGTGGGTTGGGTTAGTTAACACATAATAAGATTAAAAAATATGCACCTCACCCCTACCATTAGTGCTCTCAAAGGCTAAGGATAGGTGGAAAGACCTGGTCGGTAAGGTCACTACCTTGTCTCCACAAAAGATAAGTGGCTCCACATGAGTCACCCTATGGGGCAACATATTGAAATAGGATGTCTAGTTAACCATAGATGGAGGTGGCTCCTAGTATTAGGTAGTCTGGTGAATCCATGTAAGGCCATGTGATGAAAATCTCCCACTGTGCCCCTTTGTTTCCCTTGGTCTTGTTGCCTCTAGAGTTGTTTTAATTATTGTTGATGTTTATTTTGTTTCGTGGGCTTGAGTCATGTGATGTGATTTCTTTATGTTGAGTTTGTGGCCGAGAGTTCTTTCTTATCAACTCATTGCACGAGGGTGTTCCTTTGGGTTCACAAGGTCGGGTGGAAACGTGCAATGTACCCATTCGGTCCCCAAGTGGTGTTTGTGTTGCAAATGCAGTTGTAGTGATCTTAGAGCTTCGCACGTAGAAGATTGTACCTCTGAAGAATTCAACTCTCATTATTTTACTCTTGTATTATGTTGTACTCTTCCCAATGTTATAAGGGAAGTAGCTTTGTAATGTAACTTTGGTTTCACTTTGTGTTGTATTTGTGGAAATATGTTCCATGTTTGTAACCATGAACTCAAAAGTTAAATGTAATGATATGTTATTTATGTTTCCGTTTATCTATCTTATTTATATGGAATGAATGTCTTATATATTATGTTTTACTCACGCTTCTTTCTTCCACTTTAGTTTGGTATCGTAAATCATTTTTTGTTAGTTTGGGTTCATTCAAGTAACACACCATGTACCCCATGGGAACTAGGTTAATACTATATGTTGTATTTATGCTGTATAATTGTTTAATTTTTTAAATGTAATTGTTGTTTTGAAAAAAAAAATTTTTTTGTTATTGTTGTAGTTGTCCTATGCAGTTTGTGTGGTGGGGCGTTACATATGTTATGGTGCCTTTCATCCAAATTGATAAATGATTTCTCATTAGATGTTATATGCATGAACAAAATCCAAAATAAATATATCATAGATCATTTTCATTGGCATTTATACTAAATAAATAAATAAATAAATTTTGTTTATCTTCAACAACATTAAGAGATTTTTTTTTCTATTTTAGCTTGTTTACTCTGATATTTTGATGCATAGTGCTCAAGATTATTGTAATGAAAATATTGGACATTATTTTTTTATTTTTAACTCCCCCTTTATTCCTGTCTCTTTATCTTCTTATTCCTCTAAAGTTACATCTTCCTCTAAAATGATTACCTCTTCCTTTAAAACTACTAGATTCATCTCTATGTTCATTTTATGGCTAGATTCAATTTTATTTTATTTCTTGAAGAATGTGTTTATTTCACCTCTTATATTTGATTCAAGGAAAAATATTTGTTCTAATATTTCCTCATTATTCTCATCATTTCTTCTATAATTAAAAAAAATCCACTTAATTCATCTATTTTCATAGTTGTGAGATCTTTAGAAACTTTAATTATAAAAATAACACCATCAAGTTTATAAATAAAACTAATTAATATTTTCTCTATAACATGGCTTTCATCCTCATCTTCATATAATTTTTTTCCTTTACTACTAGTTCGTTTACCTTTGTTAAAAAATAATTCACTAATTCACTAGTGATCATCTTTACATTTTGAAAACAAATCTTCGTTGTTTACAATTTTGTAGTTTTTGCACCTTAATATGCATTACAAAAGATTTCCTATGTTTTATTAGAATGAATAGTTCCACTTTTCCTAGGAAATATTGCTTGGCTAATTTCACATAGAATAAAAATAAGACTTCAATGTCTTTGTTTATATCTTCTTTATAATTTTTAGTTTAAATCACTTAATGCATTTATATCTAATAGTTCTACATATCCTAGTTGTAAAATTTTCCATAAATATTTTACCACCCTAAATGCTATTAGTATATTGAGCAATTTTATATTATTGTAGGAATTGGGAAGAAAAAAATAGGCTTAGGATGGTCATTCTTCTCTAAACCCTATTAGATTAGATCTAGTGTTTGAGGCAAGAAATGGATTCATTAAATAGGAATTTAATGTTCTTATTAAATAATTAAGAACAATATTAAATACAAATTACTTACTCTATATGAACATATCCAATGTTTGATTTATTTTGTAAGAAAATGATTAGATCGACATTACTTGTCCACTCTATTATATTTTTTTCTCTTATTTGATGTACATGTTCAATGAGAAACATATATCATGGATGGGTGTTGGGATAACAATGAAGAAAATAATTTTAATTTTTTATTTTAAAAAGGTTGGTACTCAAAAAATTTGGATTGGAGGGGCTCAAATCATTGGCCTATAAAATTGGTTATTTCTTCATCATGGGTGCCTCAGTCTCCCTCTTTCGAGTTTTAGCTTATGTGGTTGCATGACCACTTTATCCATGAGTATGTTGTGGAGTGGTGGAGGTATGGTAGACCTGCTTATGGTACTACAATGTATACTTTTTTTAAGCTTCTTCAATTTCTCAAATATCAACTTAAACGTTGGAATAGGCAATGCTATGGCAATATTTTCCATGTGAATTTTGTATCCCAAGTTGAGTTGGATGGTATTACAAGGTCAATAAGGGAGGATGTGATGACTGAGAATCTATTGCATGAAGAGACTAGGGATTTGAAATCTTTGTAAGAGTGGGAGCTACAAGAGGAAGTTTACTGGAAAGAAAAGGCTCAAGTTGAGTGGCTACAAGAAGGGGATAAAAATATTGCTTTATTCTTCAACTCAGTAAAAGTCGGGCGACACAAAAATTCTATTTATGCTCTAGTGAATGACAGGGGTGAGATTCTTTCTTCCTTTCATGATATCACTAATGAAGTTGTGTGGTATTTTGCTTCTTTATTTAGGGAGGATTCACAAGGGGGCTCTATTGAGGAAGCTCAAGCCCTTTCTTGTATTCCTTCTTTGGTCTCTAAGGAGATGAAGGAGCATCTTATGAGTGATATTTCACTGGTGGAGCTGGAGGGTACTGTGTTTCAGATGAAGATGGGGAAAGCTCTTGGCCTTGATGGTTTCTCGATTGAGTTCTTTCAAGAATTCAAGGAGATTATCATGTTGTACTTGTTGGCAGTTGTTCAGGAGTCTCAAAAGAATAAGCAGATGTTACGGACTTTGAATTCTACCTTCCTTGCTCTCATCCAAAAATGTGAGGGGGTGGATAGGTTATAAAAAAATTGTCCTATCTCTCTTTGCAATATAATTTATAAAATTATCTCTAAATTGATTGCTGATAGGTTGAAAAAGTGGCTCAAGGTGCTAATCTCTAAGGAACGGAGTGGTTTTGTGGCGGGTCAGCAAATATTTGATAGATTTGTTATCACAACTGAGACCATTCACTCTATGGCCAGTTCCAAAGATAAGGTGATGTTCATCAAGCTTGATATGGCTAAGGCATATGATAGAGTTTGGTGGTCCTTCCTTTGGAAGGTTCTAGGTGCTTTTGGTTTTGAGGATGAGTGGATTCAATGGGTTATGAGTTGTGTTACTTCAATTTCCTTCTATGTTTTAATCAATGGTGAGAACTCTGAACTTGTTGGTGCCTCTCGGGGTTTGCAGAAGGGTGACCTCGTCTCTTCTTATTTTTTTTTACTTCTTGTTGAAGGTTTCGGACGTTTGATAAGAAGGAATGTGGAGTTGGGTCTCATTCAGGGGTGGTGGTGGGGAGGTGGTCTACCTCCATAGTCTCACTTGCAGTTTTTGGATGACACTACTTTAATGGGTATGGCTACTATTAGGGAAGCTTTGAACTTGCGTAGAGTGTTGGATGTTTACCTTGTTGCCTTGGGCTAATTAATTAATGAAGATAAGTCTTGCATATTTTTCTTCAACACTTTGTTTTCCATTCAGAGGCGGATTTCTCATATAGTGAGATTTCAAATTGGGGTTCTTCCTCTGACCTATCTTGGTATCCCTATATCTATTGGTCAGTTGCCCAGGGATTCTTGGTGGCATATTCAAGATAAATTTTGGGTGAAAGTTAATCATTGGAACCATCATTGGTTGTCTTTTGTGGGTCATGTTCAGTTGCTCAAGTCCATGGTACATGCTCTCCCCATATACAAATGTATGATTCAGGTGGCCCCATTGGGTTTTGTTAGGGAATTGGATTCCTTAGAAATACATTTTTTATGGCCTGGTAGCTTGTTGTCTTCTAAATGGAGCCTTGTCAGTTGGAACATTTTTTATAGCCCAAAGCAATTTGGGGGTCTTGGGTTAAGGTAGTCATCGTCATCTAGGATGGTGTTGGCAGCTAAATTGTATTGGCAATGGTGTGCGGAGCAGGATCATATTTGGGCTAGGATACTAACTCAAAAGTATTTCCATGGGATTCCTCTAATTGGTATTCCTTGATATCCCCTATTGGGGAAAGGCTCATTGATTTGGAATACGCTCAAGAAAGGGGTTGTGATCATCAAGGATGGCTTATTTTGGATTTGTAAAAGAGGGACAAAGGCTCAATTCTGGTCTGATTCTTCGGATGGTTATCCTCCCATTGTTTCTCAATTTCCTAATTTTTTGAACCTATGCTAGAGGTTCTGTGAGGCTAGATGGTCAAGGGTGAGTGACTTTAAGTCCTTATCTTCTTAGGGGAACTTGGTGGTGGCAAGATGGAAGAATCCTATTGAATGGCCTATTGTTGGTATAGAGGAGGAGTGTGTTGAGCTTCACGGTATCCTTTCTCGTATATGTTGTAGCTCCCTCCTAGATGAGGATGTTCTTTCTTGGTCTCCTAATCCTAAGGGTGTCTATAGTGTTGCTTCTAGATATCAGGTGTTGCTATCTCATCAGCTGGATGGGGTTGAGGTTCCTTGGTGGAAGAAAGTGTGGAATAAGATTTCTTGGACAAATTGTAACTATTTCATTTGGACCTTGGCTCAGAATAGATGCTTGACATGGGATAATTTTCAGAAATAGGGTTTTTAGGGCCCATCTATGTGTCTTCTTTGTGGTCATGGTGAGGACTCTTCTCACTTGTTTTTCTATTGTCCCTATGCTTTGCAAATTTGGCATATTTGGTGGGGAATTTAAAAAATACCTTGTGTCCATACTTCTTACTTGGTGGATTTTTGGAGTATTCTAGGTAGACCTCCTTCTATGGCCTCTTTCTTGTAGGATGTGTGGTAAGTCAAGCCTATCTTCTTACTATGGCAACTTTGGTTGGAGCAGAATCGAAGAATATTTCATGGAGAAAAGCTATTGATTCAACAAGTTTGTCACAAATTTATGGGTATGATTCGGGAGACGGTGGAGGAAAAGTGTGATGTGGTGTTTCCTTTGGAGAGAGGGGATGTTGAGTTGGTGGATAGCCTGGGTATTCAAGGGTTGTCTTCGACCTCTTCTTGTGTTAGGAGAGGAAGGTGGGTGAAAAATAAAGTTCAAAGGGTGGGGGGATGGCTGCCCCCTCTGGCTGGCACTTTGAAGCTCAACACTGATGGTTCTTCAAGGGGTAGCCGTGGACCTGCTGGAATTGGTGGGGTTGGTAGGGATTTTTCAGGTTCGGTGGTTTTCTTCTTTTATGTTCATGAAGGATTGCAAACTATCAACCTTATGGAAGGTTTGGTGATCCTTTATGCTTTTGAGTAGGCTTATGCTTTGCGGTAGTGCAAGGTTATCCGTGAGTCAGATTCATAGGTTTTGATTAACTTGTTGAATGAATAGAAGGTGTCTGTTGTTAGTTGGCAGCTTGTTGTGATGGTGCAGCAGATTATGCAGATAAGTTCTTTGATGGAGATGGTGTATTTTGTCCATATCCTAAGGGAGTGGAATAGGGCAATTGATTGTTTGACCAAGTGGGCTTCTGAGCATTTAGATGGTTGGAAGATTGATGAGTGGAAGCAAACATCCCATGAGCTCCATCAGAACTTGGAGAGGATTATTGGTGAGGATGTGAATGGTTTTGGTGAAGGATGATATTGTTTTACGTTTTTTTGTATGTTGTTTATGGGTTCCTAGGGCCTTAGCCCTTTGATTTTATGTAATACTCTTTTTTGATTTTCAACAAAGTTTTTACCCCTTTTATATTAAAAAAAATGGTTGCTACTCAAGTATAAATTTTAGTTTAATATTTTTTCAATCTAGGGTGTAAACTTATGAAAGATGTAGCAAATATATGCTTAAGGGATACAAGTAGTAAATTAAGTGTAATGAAATGAAATCTACTTCAAGAAATGAATTATAAACCATATAAAAAATTCACTAAAAAATATTTGTAATCTTTTATGAACACTATAAACTAGTGACAAGACCTAAACTCTAGTTAAATGAAGTGTTCATGGAACTCATTGTTGGCTATAGGAACTATTGTTTAAATAACTTTAAAATAAAGATTTTTTTTTAAATTAAAATTAATCCATAACTATAATCTAAATGAAGATATGTATTGATCTAATTTTATGACCAAAACCTAAAAGAAAAAAATCTTACTACCAAATCCAAATCAAACATAAATTAATCTAATTATTTATGACTAAACTATTAGCACAACCTATATAAAATCAATCTAACAATACACAAGTTCTAATCATACTTTACACACTTATAAAAATAAATAGAAAAATAAATGCATTCATCCATTTCCTTAGAGTGGGCCCTCCCCTTGATTTTGCAATCAAGAAAAAGAGTTCTCATGAATTCTTTGAAGAAAATTTATCGATTGTGAAGTTTTAAAATAATAATCAGTCATCTGCAGTTAACAAGGATGGACAAGAATTATTAGAAGTTGTACCAAAGCCAAGTTATTAAAGAAGAAAATGATTACCAAATGAAGCCATTCACCCTTGAAGAACTAAAGAAAGTGGTGTTTTCATTCTCACCAAACAAGGCACCAAACCTTGACAGATTTACAACTCTATTCTTCTAGAAGTGTTGGGATTTCATTGGCTTTGATCTTCTATTGACATTGGAAGAATCAAGAAGGATAGGGACTATGCTAAATCAATTCAATGTAACACACATAGTAATTATGCAAAAATTAAAGGATCCCAAGTCTTTTGTAGAGTTTAGGCCAAGTTCATTATGCATACTATTTACAAGATTTTTACAAAAACTATTTATCTTAGACTCTAGCCTTTTTTAGAAAAAATAATTTCACAAGAACAATGAGGCTTTGTGCCAGGAAGGGACACAATTGAAGGAGCTTTGGTGGCATGTGATATATTACATTCCATCAAAAATAATAACCTATCATCTTTTATCATCAAATTAGATATGATGAAAGCTTATGACAGGGTGGATTAGTGGATTAGGCCTTTTTACTTCAAGTATTATAAAATTTTGGCTTCAACAATAAATGTTTTAAATTGATCCTCTTATGCTTGTCTAGGGAAAAAATCTTAGTCATCATAAATGGATCTTTAGTAGGTATCTTTAGCTGAAATCAAGGGGTTCGACAAGGGGATCCTCTATCATAATGACAGAAGTATTGAGTAGATCAATATAAAAAGTGTATTCTCAAGGGCTATAGCAAGGTATTGCAATTCCTCACACAGACATCTCAGTTACTCATTCATTATTTGTAGATGACACTATTTTGTTTGGAAAATCCTCAATTAAGAAAGAAATCATGTAGAGCACACCCTAGATAAAAATTCATCAGCATATGGCCAAAAAATAAATGCCTCTAAGTCAAAGATATATGTATTTAACACAAGTGCGACCACCTCAAAAAAGATAGTGGATTTTTTAGTTATTCAAATGGCAGATATTCCTTGCTCATATTTGGGTATACCATTCTTTATGGGGGAAAAAAATCTCATATTGGGGAAAAGTTATAGAAAGGATCAAAGAAAGAATATTATCTTGGAAAGCTAGATGGATATCTCTTTCAGATCAAATTTTAATGATTAAATATGTTTTAGCAGTAATTCCCAACTATTATTTGGCTATTTTGAAAGAACCTAAGGCAATCATTCTACAAATTGAAAGCTTATCAAAAAAATTTATGGAAAGGAAACATGGATGTTAAAAAGAATATTCATTTAATATCCTTGGATAATATGTGCTCTGATAAGCTTAAGGGTGGAGCAAGTGTTCACAATATTTCCGCAAGAAATCTGGCCCTTAGAGAAAAATTGGTATGGCAAATATATAGAAAACCAACGTCAAAGTGGGCTAAAATAATGCAAGCTATATACCTGGACAATGAGAACCCAACAAGAATTATAACCTTCTCTAATCCTCCAAGCGGCTCAGTAATATGGAATTTCATAGTAGCATGTAGGGAAGTCATTTTTCCTTACATATCATGGGAGGTAAATAATGAAGAAGATTTCGAATTCTAGAAGGACTCTTGGAATGGTCATCCTCCATTAAATACTATTCAAGAGCTGCAATCAACAAAGGAAAATTTGTTAGTAAGTTATGGTACTAAATTGAAGGATTATGTCTTCTCTGCAGATGCTTTATAGGTAATTAATTTAGAAATATTGCTCAATTGTTCCTATTTCTACCAATCAAAAATGTAATGCCCTGCCTCATAACCCTAGAGGAAGTTGCAACAACTATGAAAGTGTACAAATTTTTTTATTATTATTATTAAGTGCATTATTAACATGAGAAATGCACTACACTATCACAACATCCTCTAAGGCATGTGACTAAGGTTACATCTAAATCTCATAACATATACATTACTCATATATAGCATTTAATTAATTACATATGAATTTTAAGCACATACATTCAAAGCATTAAAATTGCATCACATAGAATAAAAATACATTAAGAACATAGATTACATTAATTTACAATTAAGGTTTACAATACTCATTCCCAGAATGAGGAAGGTCATACATAAGAGTTACAAGATTACATGAGACCTCCTCAAATACAATCGAGGATTCAATTAAATACAAATGTCAATTGAAATAATACAACAAAAGGAAGGAACATATTCATTGGTGCCACCACGAGCTCTCCAACTGGAATATCTTGCCATCACGTACAAAAGTAAGGGGACCCAACAGAGTAAGGTTCATGTTCCACCCAACCAAGTGGTACCTGAAGACCCACCCCCCATGCTAGGAGATAGTAACAAGGTTCCCTAGGCAAGACCTACTACCTCTAGACACAGGCTAACACCAACCATACTTAACAATTATCATTACAACACTAAATCAAAGGGTACAACACTACTAGAGTCAAATAATTAGATACACCAGTGAACCATACATACTGCTGACCTAGGAGAAGTGTCACCACAAAGGTGTATGGGTTACCCCAACAGATCTTCCTAGACCCCAACCCCCATCAAGAATCACTCTCCTATTGTCAACATGTGGAACCAATCCACAACCCAAAGATAACTAGAGCACACTATAGATATTCAGTCCTCATCCAAAGACAAATGACATCACATTCCCATTCATGGAAACCAAGTGATTCCCGAACAACTACAGTACGCACTACCCAAGGGTAATTAAAGGGATGAAACCAAGAAACACAACTCCAAATGAAAATACTACAACTCGAAGACTTATTGACACAACTAACTAGTTTCCCCACTGAAGTGAACATAAGAAATCATGTGCACATCAAGAAACACAATAGTACATTATTCACAATAATCTAATTTGATACCAATTTACTTACAGGCAATAAAGCAGTTAAATTTAATTGTATATTCCAATTTTCCCCATTTAACTATTTTAAATTCAATTTCCTCTTTTTCATCATTTCTATCTCAAGACATTCTAAATGTGAATTTGCATGCACTCATTATCAACAACTCATTTAAATATTTAAATATATATGATTATAATTATACATAAATAAATATATTATTAAATATCTTAAACTCAACAAATAAATCCTAAATAAAAATATTAAAAATAAATTTTAAAAAATATAAATATATATACATATATATATATTTATATTTTATCAAATATTTTAATTATTTCTACTATGTTAAAAAAACCAGTATTAAAAATAGATATACATTTAACATATATAAACATATATATTTAAGTATATTTTTATATATATAATATATATATAATTTTCAAAGATTAAAAATACCAATTAACAAATGTAAATTGAAGTCATATATTAAAAACAAAGGAGGCAGCAAATTATAATTTAAAGCCATTTAATGTTGGTAGTCGACTCCCCAACATTTAGGGAGGTATGTGGCTATAATGGGAGGCAACAATGGCTGCCTCCTCACCCACCTCCCCCATGGGGGCAGCAATTGGGGAGGTAGCCATGTGTTGCCCCTTCCTCCCCTCACCACCACCCTCCACTTTAAAAACAAACATTTTAAACAAAAAAATAAAATCTCCTGCAAAATGTATTCATAGACATGTGTACGAACAATTATCCAAATTTTAAATAGACATTTCAATAATGATTACTTTATAAATAAATATGTATATACTTTGTATACATATGTGTGTATATATACAATAATATATATATAATTTCAAAAAAAAAAATCAATTAGGGAAATTATTTTTCCAAAATGCATTCTAGAGGAAACTTTTCCAACATACGAAAATCAACATACAAAGAAAATTCTACAGATGAATTTTTCAAATAAAAACACATTCCCTGAAATTTTCTAGACAACAAATCTTAAAGAGAAAGAACAATAAAATTCTTATAGGCAATCTAACAAAAAATTTCCCGAATTTTTTTAAATTCTACAGAAAACTAAATTTCTTCCCGACGAAGATTTCTTTCCAGATTCCCTAATTGTATTCTTCTGGGTTCTTCTATATTCACAATAATCCCAATTGACAATTTTGCAATAGTTTCCACAAAGAATTTCATTCTATATAGGATTTTATTCTATAGGATTTCATATATGACAATCACAATTTTTATTCTACAAAGGATTTCATATACGGCAATTATAATTTTTATTCTTACAAAACACAAAGCTTTTAAAACTTGCACAAACAATTTTTTCGAGAATAATCTAAACTAAGAATCTTTTCAATATAAAACTAACAAGAATTAAAGGAGGAACCTGTAATCTAATGGTTGTGAGGATGTAAATTGAAGCAGCGCCTCCTCTACATATCCAAGTAATTTCTCCCAGATAAATGAGAGCTTCCTCCAGAAAAATAAAAATTCTCAGCACATAAACTTTTCCAGAGAGTAACTTTTCAAAAATCTCAAGAACACAAAAATTTTCTCGAGAGTAAATCTTCAAAAATTCGCAGAACACATCCCTCACAAAATACTTTTTTTTTTTCTTTTTCTAATGTCTTTTTCCCCAACACACAAAATATCCTCTATGCTTCTTCCGTGAAGAAGCTTCTCACTTTTTTCAGCCACAAATTTCTCTTCGTGAATAAATCTTCCAACAAAACCTCATAAATTTTCCCCACAAATGTTGAATACCCATAATATCTTTAAGAACCAAATTGCATAAAATCCTCCAAATATTTTAAGAATTAAAAACATTTAATAATTCTAAAATATTTAAAATCTCTAATTTAATTTAATTCAACTAATTTAATTAATTAATAAATAATCTAATCCTTAAATTAGACTATTTACCAATTAAATTAAATTAATTAACATCTTCTAACATTAAAACCAGATTAATTTAATAATCAACTTAAATAATTAAATCCATTAAATTACCTTTTACAAACTTTGCAACACAATAATTCAAGGAAAAATTAAACAACTTTTAACAACAAAACCGACTAGACTCAACGACACACTATGACTAGGGTAATGGCTTGACACATGAATCCTAGCTACTATCTCCCAATAAACATTACCGTTGGGAAATGAAAACGCTCAAAACTATGAAGTTAGGTGGAGTCAATGTCTTATACCTACAAACCTGTAAACAAAGCATATATAGAACATGTATATATACATCATAATAGAACACACCGTGAAGAGGGAATCGCAGAATCACAGGGCGCTCACAAACGAGTCATGCAATTTTGTCTCCTTCACCAATACACTATCACAAAATTGACAATTCTAACATATATAATCTACTCATGGGAAAATAACAATGTTATTCCAAATAACCATTATGTTAATCAAAGACATGCCAAATGATAACATCAAAATAGAGTAACATCACATCATAGCATAAAATCCACATCGCTCTATAATTAGCAATCAAATATAACAAAGCATCATAGTATATAAAAGTTTAAGTGCAACTAGAAAAGAAAGCAAAACAAGGTACAACACTGTCTGATACCAAGAGCAAAATGGAGGGGTGTTACAAAAAAAAATTAAGGAAAGAATTATGGTTAAACCAGAAATTTTGGATAAGATCATCTGGGATCCTTCTCAAAATGATACTTATTTAGTAAAACAGGGATATAAGTCAATAATTTTTGATGGTATGTGCAATCAAACCCAATAGGCATATTCATTCTGTTGGAATCCTATGGTGCTCACCAAGGTTGGTAGCTTTGCTTGGTTGGCTTTAAGAAACCAGATTTTAACAAGTGGTAGGTTGGCTAAGCTGGGGCTTCTAGAGCCATTCAAATGTAGCTTGTGTGGGGAGGCTCTCAAAGATGTGGATCATTTGTTTGTTCATTTCCCTTATGCACAATAATGTTGGTCATTTATTAAAGGGAAGTTAAGTTTTTTTTTCCCCTTTTCCAAAACTCTCAGGGGTCTCTTCTCTACTGCCTATTCTTTATAGGCCATCCTTTTTGCATGTATCTAGAGGGTAGTTCTAGCAATAGTGATATGGAATTTATGGTGGGAAAGTAAAAAATGTATCTTTAGGAAAGTGAGCTCATCGATGCATCAAACTCAAGTAAAAATTGAGAAAGAAAAATCAAAGGTTACAAATTCCTATGTGAAAGCTCACAAAAATGTTGGTTCTCTTTTTACAAATTGTGATGGAGACATCCTAAAGAATTTGAATTCATTAATTTTCCTTTCAAAGGTATCTTTCATCACCCCTCCAAGAAAAAGTTAGATAAGAATACAATAAAGTGGCAGTTGCCTACATTAGGCTTCTATAAATTAAATTTTGATGGTGCTTCAAGGGTAACCTAAGTTTATATCAAGGGCAAGGGTATGTATCAAAAATTGCATAGGTTCAATAGTAGGCACTAATTCAATACAACTTACCTCTAGCACCATCAATTTACCAGAGGCTCAAGCACTACTTCATGTTTTAAAACTAACAATAAAACTCAAAATATAAAGAATACATATAGAGGGTGACTATCTGATAATAGTAAATACATGCAAAGAAAAGAGAGTTCAAAATTGGCAACTCAAATATATCCTATAGAAATTTTGGTTATTGCTAAAGCAACTTTCAAGAGGTCTATATAATTCATACCTATCGTGAAGTTAATCAATTTCCTGATCATCTTGAAAACATGGGTTGTGAGCAGTAGGAGGTGGAAATTCTAAAGGGAACTAACCTTATTAATAAATATCCTCAACTAGCAGCTATAGTAATATTTGAAATTTCAAATCCAAATTGAAGTAAGGAATGATTAGGATCAGTGTTCGTACCTAGACATGTCAAGTATAAGGGTTCTCTAAAGAAGGTATTTAAAGAAGAAACAAATATTACTACCCATGTTTGTAAGAAGAATGGAGACAACTCACACAGTTGAAGTTAATGTCTTCAAAGGTCATCACTAAATAATCTATCCATGGGCTAAAGGTGACATATCTTTTAATATCTAAATACTAGTTGTGTCTCTCCGGCTTTATATTGTGTAAATCGATGCCACTTTGTATTCACTTTTGGATCTTTTTATGCGTGTTGGATTTACTACATCCTTTTCTTACTGTGCTTTTGGTGGCATCCCTTGCCTTGTTTCATCCTTCCTGAGGTTCCAATTAATATTTTTTTTGTGGTGTGTTCTCTTGGTGCCATCTATTTGTTTGAGGTGTTGTTTCTATCCTTCATTTGGAGGTGGGTTTCTAGAATTTTTGCATGTCTTCCTTGGTTTAGTGGCTTTAGTTTTTTGTGGTACATTGTATGTCATCTTAGCAATGCTTCTTAGTTGGGCAATGGAGTTCTAGGTGTGACTAAGTTCTTCTAGGTAAAGTGGCTACTCTTTGTTCGACAGAGGTGTTTCTAGAAATAGATTTGGGTGTTTATTTCCTCTGTCAATGGTGTAGAATAGAATATTATCCAAGAAATTATAGAGCTCCTTTCCCTGTCCTCCCTTAGGAAAGTCCTTTCTCAAGTTGTCTTGGGCAGGAGCAGTTGCAACAGGTTTTCAAGATAGACTACACAAGTGTTTACAAATGCATTAAGTACATAATTAGGAAGGATAATTTACACCCTCGGGCATAAAGATTAATGTTTCCATAAAATTTGGTTTATATCTTCATCTCAAATCTGGTGGATATGGTGGAATGCTTCTGGTCAGTGTAAAATATTGCATTGAAGGTGGTTAAATAAATCTTCCTAGAGAATAGTGCTTTACTAAGAAGTGTGCAGTCATACGAATTTTGGAAAGGCCAGGCTTATGAGGGTGGACTTTTCCTGCAACACTTTCTACTACACAAAATGGCCTTTGTTTCAACATGCAATGCTTTGAAAATATCCTTTGAATTAAATAATTTGATTTTTTTGAACAAGGCTTTGAATCGACATTGTCATGAAATTGGGAGTAATATGGTTCTGAGCTTCCACCAAAAGTTTCATGTTGTTTCCTTCCTATTAATGCATATGTTCCCTCAGGGTTTGGCATTGGTTTTTTGTCCTCAGCCTCCCATGGAGAATCATCCTCTTCAACCAATTCCTGACATCTTGATGTCATGGTAAATTCTCAATTTTCTCCTTTTAATCATAATGATGAAATCCAAGAGGAACAAGATGAGAATTTGGTGGAATTATGATAATTGGAAGAATAGTAAGATGGTCTTCTACTCTTTTGATATTTTTGTAATATCCTAGGTTGCCTCGTACAAAAAATGGCATTTTCTTAAGATAGCCTTTCTCTTATAGGTCGATAAACTAGTGCAGCTAGTGTAGTTTGCATCACACCACCTTAGTAATCATCAATTTTTTTCACTGCATTCACCAATATATTTTTGCTTTCTTATGTGATTATTTTCTTATATATTATATATAGGCTTTAAATTTTTTATCGAAAAAACCAAAATAATATTATCTATATCTATATTTTATATAATTTAACTTATATTATGGCATGTACACCAAAATGGAGGACCAAAAAGTGGCCACCCCACTTTTTAACCCCCATGAGACCATAACACAAGTGTATTATAAAATGCTCACATTATAGTCCTTTTTTATCATAAAAGCAAAAAATCACACTTTATATTTATTTTTCTCACAAACTTGTGGACTATCCATCCTTCCTATCATGCTCATGTTATTGAAAAGATTATTTTTCATCTCCCCTTTGCCAAATCCTCACCAATATGTCGTGAAGACACTCAAGGATCAAAGAAGTAAGTATTGTTAGTTTTTTCAGTATCAAATTTAGATTAAATAGGTAGATTGAATTAGATTTTTAACTGAAGTTTGTTTAATTTTCAACAATTGGTAATCCACCCCCAAATGTTCAAAATATTGGTTCACCTATTCATCAAATCTCTCTTGAAAAATAGCCACAAAAAACACCTCCTTAAATTCCTTGACATCCTCCGAGAACACAAAAAAACATATTAGGAAAATAGTAAATAATAGAAAATAAATTGAGTTAATTACAAGGTTGAAAGATCCTGTAGCAACAAACTCCCATAGGAACGCCCTCATTGAATCACTATAATCCATTGTATGTCATGTAGTATCAATTAGTGTGAAAATAAATAGTTGGTCTAACAAGAGGGAACAACATAAACAATTTTACATAGACAAACTATCATATGAACATGTTAAACAAAAAAAATAAAAAACATGACTTGTGTGCACTCTTCATCGACCCATAAACCACTGAAATCTTACATAGTGCATGCAAGAGGTTCCCTATCCATTGGTGTCACCACCAAGGGATAAAGAATAATTTTTGTGATGGGTGGTGGATTTTTTTTACCATCCTCCATGCAATAACTATGAGTTACCACAATAATTTTTGAGGAAACTCTATTTTGAGTTTGTTCTCAATTAGATCCCAAATTACTTTGGTATGTGAGAGTTCCAAGGTACAGGTGTGGGCTCCACAAAAGATAGATTGGGGCACAATGTGACCCAAACCAAATACCCATACCACTGGCTAGACCATAGTTAGATCATGTGACTATCCCTTTTGTTGTGAAGGAGGGTGTTGAGGTGGAGACCTTAGAGTCCAGTAGCTTTCTCACTCAAACCCTCATACAGCATAATAGGCCTCTAGTATAGGGTGATATGGGTAAGTATTATAGGCGTCAAGTTCCACCTCATGTATTTTGTTCTTGTGGGTATCTTTGTGTTTATGATCCTAAGGATAGTCAAGGTGCATGTTGTAATACCCCTCCACTTTGCTTCTTGTGTGTTTGCTTTATGCCATGTTTGGGATGCAGCTACTATTATACTGGACACACCTTGTTGTTTGTGTTTTGATCGTTACTATTGAGCGACGTTGATTATTGTGTGATGTGGATTATCTGACTATTGTTTCACATGCATTATGGATTATTGATGTTAGTAGAGTTAGCTTGAGATATTGTATTATGTGATTTCTGATTATGATGTAATGTTAGTCTTTGATGAGTGGATTGGTGAAGAGGATGGTTTCACATCACTCCCTTGCGAGCGCCCTGCGAATCCGTGATTTCTTCTTCACGGTGTGTATTATATATTGGATATATTGTATTATGTTGTTTACTTGGTTTCAGGTTGCAGGTACATGACATCGACTCCACCTGGTCTCACAGGTTTGAGCGTATCGATCCAACAGTTAAGTTGAAAGGGAGATAGTAACTAGGTAACATGTGTCAGGTCTACGCCCTAGCCTTAGTGTGTCGATAGTCCTGTTTTGTGAGTCGTGTTTACTTGGTTTAATGTTATATGATTTTATTAGATGCATTATTATTTGTTTAATGTTTAGAATAATTGCGTTGGAAAAATAGTGATTATTTTAATATTAAATTTAAAATTATGCTTTGATGTTTGTTTAAAAGTTTTTAATGAAATTTAATTTAATTAAATTTTAATTTATTTAATTAATTAAATTTTAATCTCAAAAGGGTTAAATTTAGTTATTAAATAATTAAAATTGATTAATTAAGTTTATAAAATTAAATTTAATTTAATCTTGAGAAATTGAAAAGAAATAAAAATTGTATTTTATTTCAATTTTGTGTTTTCGAAAATTAGAAAAGAAGAAAAATATCTAATTCTCTACTTTGCATGCAAAAGGGAATTAGAGTTAGATTAGATATTTTTAGTTTAATGTGAATGCATGTTTTCAATTTATGGGAGAGAGAATTTTTTGGAAGGATTGGTATTTTCAGAGGAATTTGGGAAATTTTGAAGAAATTGCACAAGTAGGGTTTGAATCAAATTTTGGATTTTGGAATTGGAATTGGTTGCACTTTTGAGGAAAAGCTTGGAGGAGGCTTCTATCAAGAAATTTCATCATCTTCTGTAGCATCATATTCCAGGTTTTATACTTGATGTTTATTTCAATTTTTAATTTAATGGTTGAGGAAATTTTGATAAATTTACTGTAGGAGATTATTTAGTATACAAAACCATAGATCCATTGTTTAAATTTCAATTTAAAATGTTCTCAAACATTTAGGATTTATTATGAAAATTCTACTTTGAAAACAATCAGATCTGTATTTCAAATTCAAACCCTGTAGAAAATCTACATTGAAAATCAAACAAAATTTAGATCTATTCAAAGTTTTTTTGTTTAAATTATTGATAAATCAGAAAGAATAGATTGGAAAAAAATTAAATTAACATCCTTTGAATTTTTGAATGACATTCTGGAAATTTTAATTAATTTTCTTATTATTGATTTTTTTTAATATTTTCCTCAAATTTATCAATCTTATAAATTCTGATAGATATAAATATATATATTATATATTTATATATTATAAGAGTTTGCATATAGTATATAAAAAATAAATATATATATGTTAAATCCTCTATTCTATCAAAATTTTGTGATTGAAATTCTCATTCTCGAAATTTCGTACTGTATTAATGGCGGAATGATACTATTTTTGGTTTCTGTGAAAAAAAAAGAAAGTTATTATAATAATAAAAAAAAATATTATCCACAAAAGTGGACGGTGGCCATGACCCCACCGCCCACAAGTATTTGTGGGAGGGGCGTTGTCATGGGACAGCGTGCCCACCTTTTGGGGGACGCGCTGTCACATGACAGAGCCACCCCCACAGTACTTTGACCATGCCTCCCTTTTATGGGATTCGCACCTTGATCTTTGTTTATTTATTTTTTAAAAAATTTATTTATTTTTTTGTGTTGACCTTACTTTGCATGAATATGGGATTCTGACCCCTGTACATTGAATTTAATAATTTTAATTTTTTTTATTATAAGTAAATTTTGTACCTGTGTACAAGTGATTGTGTATTCGTCCGTCGTTCGAGGTAGCTCGGAAATCGTGTTTTGAATTTTAATTTTAATATTAAATATATATAAATACTATATAAATATTATATGATTAATATATGTATTTATATATATATTTATAGGTATTTATATTTTTAGAATTAATTATGATAGATTTTTCCAGAATTAATTAAATACTCAGATTGGTAATCTTATTAAATAGAGTTTCTTTTTCTTTATTAATATAAGATGCAAGCATGACTTTTAATATAAAGGGTATATTTAAATTACGTGAATATATTTAAATATTGAGGGAATGTTACTTTACATATATATTTAAGAGTATATATTTATATGTATTTGAATTTCAGTTTTAGGTATATTAACACATACATGTATTTAGACAATTAATTAAATTGAAATTCTTATTGAGCATGATTAGGTAACATTGCGAAAAGTATTTATTTAAATGGTGAAATTATTGTGTTTTAATGAAAATTTAGAAAGATAGTAATTTAAATTGCTGCGAGATGCATTAAGTAGAAATATGGCTTTAAGATATCCAAACATAGTGATTTTCTTTATCAATGCATTATTATATTGTTTTCCCTTTCAGTGAATGCTTTGGGAACGGGTAACCGTGTTATGCATTGAGAAGTCTTCCAGTGAATGTGGGTCATTCCCATGTTAGTTAATATTCGTTTTCCTTGGGTAGTACTTTGTGAGTTTGTTTTCCTCCAAGTTTTGGAGTGGGATTCTGTATTGTCGTCTCCTAGATTAGGAGAGACTGAGTTATTCAGTTCTATAACACTTGAGTCACCCTTGGAGTCTAGATTTGAGTAGTGAGTTATCCATTAGAGGAGTGGCTTTTGTTAGGGGTCGGAGCCCAAAGAGGTAAACCGGGTAACCTTCGAAAGTGTTTTTAAGAAGTGATAATTAAAGCAAAGTACTTAGGTGACTAAGATGCATTCACATTAACCAAGATAAAATTAACCTCACTCGCAGACACAAGGGCTTGTTTAGACTTGGGGTGAGTGAGAAGGCCTGGAATGGCAAGGTCAACTAGCTTGTCCATATGAAAGGTAGTTGATTTCGCTTGAGTGAGTATGAGGGCCGAGATACAATTGAGGTCACTAGGATTACCGGAGCCTATGAAGGATGCCCAGAGGAGATCTCATGACACACCTTGTGATGACACTCTATCTAGGATAACCTTGATTATATGTTGTGTGTATGGTTTCTTTAGCACACTTGATTTTATTATGTCTGGAAGCAATGTAACCATGTTAGTGTTAGATTTATATTGTGCATATGTATGGTTGAGTCAGTTTGTTCAGTTAGTCATCCTTTGGTTAGAGGTAGTAGATTTCTTGTCCATGTTGTATTTTTACTATCTCCTAGCATGGGGGGTGGGCCTTCGAGTACCACTAGGTTGGGTGGAACATGCACCAAAACCATTGGGTCCCCCTTTGTTCTTCAGTTCGTTGAAGCATGACATCCAGTTGGACAGCTTGTGGATATTGTTATTCTCTTCTTGTACTGTTGTAATTCTTCTTGTTATCAGTTGTATTTACCCCTCTTGTTGTTATGAGGTGGATCTTGTAATTATTATACTTATGTATTTTGACTCATTCTAGGAATGAGGATTGTAATCTTGTAATGGTTTATGTAATGGAATTATGTGATGGTTAATCTATTCTTATCTTGTATTTACTTATGTTAAATGAATGCCATTCTTGAGTTATTTAATGCAATGTAATTTAGATGATGTATGTTAATGGGAATTAAGTAATCTCGGTTACGTAGCCTTAGGGGAGGTTGTCAATTATAGGTGAACATGTATGTTTAATTCACTTTAAATTAAAAAAAAATTAGTATGCATTTGTAGTGAATTGAAACTTCCTCTAGGGTTGCGTGGCGGGGCATTACACATGGTATCAGAGCCAAGGTTTAAACACTGGGTGCTCTGGGATTATGATGTACCCATTAAGCTTAGTTGTGTAGGTTTTTAAGTGTACCTTGTCTAATACCCTTTTGTGTCTTTGTAGGAGTATGCCTCCTAGATGCAGATGAGGGAGAGGACGTGGATGTGGCCGGGTAGACGGTTGAGGGGAGAGTCAGCATGACTCGCCACCTCATGTGTCACATATACCAGAGCAAGAGGAGCATCAGGCTTCACAGAATGATCTAGGAGGTGGTGGTAGACAATTAGATCCTATTAGGGTCGAAGCTGCACACAAAGCCTTCGAGGAGGCTATGGCATTATTAGGACCATGACAGGAGGTACCAGTAGGTAAACCTATGGTTGGGACAGTTACAGGTCAGTCTGATATGTTAGCAGTAAACTATATGAGGGACTTGATTCGATCATAGCCGCCTCAATTTGATGGAGTGGGTACCGGTCTTGAGGCCGAAACTTGGTTGATAGGACTTGACCGATGTTTTTCCATGCACCCGTTTGATAGTAACACCAAAGTGCGGTGCGTTGTTATTCATCTTCGGGGTTTTGCAGCCACTTGGTGGAAACTAGGGGAGCAGAAGCTCCATATAGACATGAGTACAATATCTTGGGAGATTTTTCTTGAGAGATTTAGAGCCCGCTTTCTCTCTGATCATTGGCGTCAGTGTAGAGGCGACGAGTTCCATGCCATACGTTAGCTAGCCATGACAGTTGATTAGTATGAGAGGCGATTTTACGAACTTAAACAGTTTGGAGGGATAGGGGACGATGAGGGAATGCTAGTGCAACATTTAATTAGGGGCTTAAACACCTGTATCAGTGGAGGTGTTCGGGTCTTTGAACCCAAGTCTATAGAGATAGCTGTGGAGAAGGCACGGTTGGTGGAGGAGAACCTGACTATGGCACTGGGAGGTCATACAGGTGTTAGTATTGGTGGTGGTACATGAGCTGGGACTATTGCTCGAGGGGGACAGACATAGGGAGTTGTGCCTCCTAAGACTCAGCAGGTATTAGTATAGGGCAGTCAGCAGCAGTCATTTCAAGAGAAACGAAAAGGTTTCCAGCAGGGACAAGGTAATAGGAACTGGAGGCACATGAAGCATTTCAATGCTGAGCAACCCGCTCAGAGTGCCCAGTCCACTTTTGGAGGTAGTGTACAACAGTCTAGTGCACCAGCAAGAGGCAAAGGTTATGGTAGAGGCACAGGTTGCTTCTCTTGTGGTCAACAGGGCCATATTGCTAGGATGTGTCCCAATAAGGGCACGTCAGGATTTACACCGAGACCAGCGGCGTCAGAGCCGACAGTGGGAGATGCTGGCAGAGGACATCGTGTGTTCGTAGCGATTGATAACCGCCAAGCAAAGCACTAGGGTACCGTAGTAGAGACCTATGGTATGTTACTGGGTAACCCTGTTACTATTCTTTTCGATTCAGGAGCATCTGATTCTTTCATTTCGTCATCGATCGTGTCACGTTGCAAACTGGGTGCCGTAAGGCAAGCCGATAGATGGCAGGTAGAGTTAGCATCTGGTGTGAAGGTTGCATCACATTTTGTAGTACCTGACTGTAGGTTGGAGCTTGGACCACTTTCCACTACCGTAGATCTTCGGGTTATACCACTGGGATCCTACGATGTTGTTATAGGTATGGATTGGTTAGAGGCTCACCGAGCAGTTATTGATTGTCGACGTAAGTCGATTCGGTGCATTAATGCATCTAGTGGAGAGGTGGATATTATAGGAGTACAGAGACCGATATCTTTGAGGATCATCTCAGGTATGCAGTTGAGGAGATGTGTTCGTTGTGGATGTCAGTTGTTTGCAGTTACAGTGGAGGATTTGGGTTTAGGAGATGGAGAGGAGAAGGTAACTCTTGATAGTCAGAGGTGCTACCATCTTTTCAAAGATAGACCTTAAGTCGGGATACCATCAGCTTCGTATTTTTGACACAGATATACATAAGATGACATTTCAGACACGGTATGGTCACTACGAGTTCACAGTGGTACCATTCGGGTTGACGAATGCGCCATCTGTGTTCATGAGTTTGATGAACGGAGTATTTTGCACGTACCTTGATAGTTTTGTTCTTGTGTTTCTTGATGATATATTGATATATTCCAGGACAATAGAGGAACATGAGGAGCATTTGCGACAGGTTTTGCAGTGTTTGCGAGAAAACCAACTTTACGCCAACTTGTCGAAATGTGAGTTCTTTAAGTCTGAGATCAAGTATCTTGGTCATGTGATCTCAGGAGAGGGAATATCTATGGATCCTTCAAAGATTCAAGCTATTCTTGATTGGCCTATGCCCACGAATGTGGCAGAGATCCATAGTTTTATGGGGCTTGCAGGATATTACAGGAGGTTTGTGCAGAGTTTTTCCAGGATAGGTCATCCTATCACTTCTCTTCAGAGGAAAGGGAAGAGGTTTGGATGGTCAGAGAACTGTGAGTCAGCTTTTCAGATTCTTAAGGATAAGCTGGCTAGTGCACCAATTTTAGCGATACCTGATCCCATAGGAGACTTTGTGGTTTGTACAGACGCATCTTTAGAGGGCTTAGGTGCAGTCCTAATGCAGGAGGGACGAGTGATAGCTTATGAGTCGCGTAAACTTAAGGATCATGAACTTAATTATCCCACACATGACCTTGAGTTAGCGGCAGTAGTCCATGCATTGACTAGATGGAGACATTTCTTACTTGGGCACAAGTTTGAGTTACATAGTGATCATAGGAGTCTGCAGTATATTTTCACTCAACCGAATCTTAACGCTAGACAAAGGCGTTGGATGGAGTTCCTTTGTGAGTATGACTTCGAGGTGAAGTATATTCAGGGGAAAGAGAACATTGTAGCTGATGCACTCAGCAAACGTAGGCATGAGATTTCTGAGATGACTCTTATGGTAGATTTACAGAGTTGGATTCTTGCTACTCTTCTAGTAGATAGTTGGTACCAGGATGTGAGAGCAGAGATTGAGGCAGGTAGACCTCTTGAGGGCAGATTTATAGGATATTCACTTGAGTAAGATGGGTTACTTAGGAATTCGGAGCGTATTTACGTTCCTTCAGTAGGTGACCTTCGATCTTTGGTTTTGACCAAGGCTTATCGTATGCCTTATTCAGCCCATCTTGGGGTGAAGAAGATGTACGTAGATCTATGCCAGCTGTATTTTTGGCCAGGGATGAAGAGGGGATATTGCAGATTTTGTAGCACGATGTTTGGAGTGTCAGTGGGTGAAGGCTAAACACCAACATCCAACAGGGCTTCTATAGCCACACCTTGTACTTGAGTGGAAGTGGGATATTATCTCACTAGACTTCATTGTTGGTTTACCCAACTCCTCATGATGACATGGTGCTATTATGGTGACAGTCGATAGGTTGACGAAGGTGGCACACTTCTCGCCTATGCGTGCTTCCTATAATGCATCATCAGTTGCTCGAGTGTTCATGGAGGACATTGTGAGGTTGCATGGAATTCTGCGTCGGATTATTTCTAGCAGGGATCCAGTGTTTACTTTAGCTTTGTGGACATCATTACAGCATGATATGGGGACACAGTTGAACTTTAGTTTAGTATATCACCCTGAGATAGATGGACAGACAAAGAGGGTTAATCAAATCCTCAAAGATATGTTACACATGTATGTCATGGATCAACAAACACGGTGGGAGGATTATCTTTATCTAATGGAGTTTGCTTATAATAATAGCTACCAGAGTTCCATAGGCATGGCACCTTTTCAAGCCTTGTATGGACGTCCTTGTCGTACTCCTCTTAGTTGGGATCGATTGGAGGACAGAGTGTTATTGGGACCTGAGATGTTACAGGATATGGAGCAACAGGTGGATTGGATTAGGGAGCACTTGGTGGCAGCACAAGATAGGCAGAAGAAGTATGTGGATGCGCATAGGGTGGATCATCAGTTTTCTATTGGCGATAGAGTATTCTTGCGGGTGCGTCCGTGAAAGAGTCCTATCTGATATGGAAAGGGTTCTAAGTTGGCTCCTCGCTTTGTCGGACCTTTCGAGATACTCGAAAAGATTGGTCTAGTTGCTTATCGACTTGCTTTGCCGCTAAGTCTTGCATGTATACATGACATTTTCCATGTTTCAATTCCTTGACCTTATCATCGGGATGTTACTCATGTCCTTGATTGGGATTATTTACAGGTAGAGGACGGGCAGCGCTTTGAGCTCGTGGCCATAATGGAGCGCAGAACGCTCGCTCTTCGAGGGCGAGATATTGAGCAAGTCAGAGTACAGTGGGATCCCAGGGATGATACTTCATCCACCTGGGAGGATGCAGTTAGGATGAGGGAGTTATATCCCTACTTGTTTGCAGGCTTCCAGGAGTAAGTCTGGTCCTTGGGGGGGAGAATGTAATACCCCTCCGTTTTGCTTCTTGTGTGTTTGCTTTATGCTATGTTTGGCATGCAACTACTATTATACCGGACACACCTTGTTGTTTGTGTTTTGATCGTTACTATTGAGCGACATTGATTATTGTGTGATGTGGATTATCTGACTATTGTTTCACATGCATTATGGATTATTGATGTTAGTAGAGTTAGCTTGAGATATTGTATTATGTGATTTCTGATTATGATGTAATGTTAGTCTTTGATGAGTGGATTGGTGAAGAGGATGGTTTCACATCACTCCCTTGCGAGCGCCCTGCGAATCCGTGATTTCTTCTTCACGGTGTGTATTATATATTGGATATATTGTATTATGTTGTTTACTTGGTTTCAGGTTGCAGGTACATGACATCGACTCCACCTGGTCTCACAGGTTTGAGCGTATCGATCCAACAGTTAAGTTGAAAGGGAGATAGTAACTAGGTAACATGTGTCAGGTCTACGCCCTAGCCTTAGTGTGTCGATAGTCCTGTTTTGTGAGTCGTGTTTACTTGGTTTAATGTTATATGATTTTATTAGATGCATTATTATTTGTTTAATGTTTAGAATAATTGCATTGGAAAAGTAGTGATTATTTTAATATTAAATTTAAAATTATGCTTTGATGTTTATTTAAAAGTTTTTAATGAAATTTAATTTAATTAAATTTTAATTTATTTAATTAATTAAATTTTAATCTCAGAAGGGTTAAATTTAGTTATTAAATAATTAAAATTGATTAATTAAGTTTATAAAATTAAATTTAATTTAATCTTGAGAAATTGAAAAGAAATGAAAATTGTATTTTATTTCAATTTTGTGTTTTCGAAAATTAGAAAAGAAGAAAAATATCTAATTCTCTGCTTTGCATGCAAAAGGGAATTAGAGTTAGATTAGATATTTTTAGTTTAATGTGAATGCATGTTTTCAATTTTTGGGAGAGAGAAGTTTTTGGAAGGATTGGTATTTTCAGAGGAATTTGGGAAATTTTGAAGAAATTGCACAAGTAAGGTTTGAATCAAATTTTGGATTTTGGAATTGGAATTGGTTGCACTTTTGAGAAAAAGCTTGGAGGAGGCTTCTATCAAGAAATTTCATCATCTTGTGTAGCATCATATTCCAAGTTTTATACTTGATGTTTATTTTAATTTTTAATTTAATGGTTGAGGAAATTTTGATAAATTTACTGTAGGAGATTATTTAGTATACAAAACCGTAGATCCATTGTTTAAATTTCAATTTAAAATGTTCTCAAACATTTAGGATTTATTATGGAAATTCTACTTTGAAAACAATCAGATTTGTATTTCAAATTCAAACCCTATAGAAAATCTACATTGAAAATCAAACAAAATTTAGATTTATTCAAAATTCTTTTGTTTAAATTATTGATAAATCAGAAAGAATAGATTGGGAAAAAATTAAATTAACATCCTTTGAATTTTTGAATGACATTCTGGATAATTTAATTAATTTTTTTATTACTGGTTTTTTTTAATTTTTTCCTCAAATTTATCAATCTTATAAATTTTGGTAAATATAAATATATATATATATATATATTATAAGAGTTTGCATATAGTATATAAAAAATAAATATATATATGTTAAATCCTCTATTCTATCAAAATTCTGTGATTGAAATTCTCATTCTCGAAATTCTGTACTGTATTAATGGCGGAATGATACTATTTTTGGTTTTTGTGTCTTTTTTGAAAAAAAATATATAAAAAAAAAAAAGAAAAAGAAAAGAAAGTTATTATTATAATAAAAAAAAATATTATCCACAAAAGTGGATGGTGGCCATGACCCCACCGCCCACATGTATTTGTGGGAGGGGCGTTGTCATAGGACAGCACGCCCACCTTTTGGGGGATGCGCTATCACATGACAAAGCCGCCCCCACAGTACTTTGACCGTGCCTCCCTTTTATGGGATTCGCACCTTGATCTTTGTTTATTTTTTTTTTTGTGTTGACCTTACTTTGCATGAATATGGGATTCCGACCCCTGTACATTGAATTCAATAATTTTAATTTTTTTTTATTATAAGTAAATTTTGTATCTGTGTACGGGTGACTGTGTATTCGTCCGTCGTTCCAGGTAGCTCAAAAATCGTGTCTTGAATTTTAATTTTAATATTAAATATATATAAATACTATATAAATGTATATATAAATATTATATGATTAATATATGTATTTATATATATATTTATAGGTATTTATATTTTTAGAATTAATTATGATAGATTTTTCCAGAATTAATTAAATACTCGGATTGGTAATCTTATTAAACAGAGTTTTTTTTTCTCTATTAATATAAGATGCAAGCATGACTTTTAATATAAAGGGTATATTTAAATTACATTAATATATTTAAATATTGAGGGAATGTTACTTTACATATATATTTAAGAGTATATATTTATATGTATTTGATTTTTAGTTTTAGGTATATTAACACATACATGTATTTAGACAATTAATTAAATTGAAATTCTTATTGAGCATGATTAGGTAACATTGCGAAAAGTATTTATTTAAATGGTGAAATTATTGTGTTTTAATGAAAATCTAACAAGATAGTAATTTAAATTGTTGCGAGATGCATTAAGTAGAAATATGGATTTAAGATATCCAAACATAGTGTTTTTCTTTATCAATGCATTATTATATTATTTTCCCTTTCAGTGAATGCTTTGGGAATGGGTAATTGTGTTATGCATTGAGAAGTCTTCCAGTGAATGTGGGTCATTCTCATGTTAGTTAATGTTCGTTTTCCTTGGGTAGTACTTTGTGAGTTTGTTTTCCTCCAAGTGTTGGAGTGGGATTATGTATTGTCATCTCCTAGATTAGGAGAGACTGAGTTATTCAGTTCTATAACACTTGAGTCACCCTTGGAGTCTAGATTTGAGTAGTGAGTTATCCATTAGAGGAGTGGCTTTTGTTAGGGGCCGGAGCCCAAAGAGGTAAACCGGGTAACCTTCGAAAGTGTTTTTAAGAAGTGATAATTAAAGAAAAGTACTTAGATGACTAGGATACATTCACATTAACCAAGATAAAATTAACCTCACTTGCAGACACAAGGGCTTGTTTAGACTTGGGGTGAGTGAGAAGGCCTGGAATGGCAAGGTTAACTAGCTTGTCCATACGAAAGGTAGTTGATTCCGCTTGAGTGAGTATGAGGACCGGGATTCAGTTGAGGTCACCAGGATTACCAGAGCCTATGAAGGATGCCCAGAGGAGATCTCATGACACACCTTGTGATGACACTCTATCTAGGATAACCTTGATTATATGTTGTGTGTATGGTTTCTTTAGCACACTTGATTTTATTATGTCTGGAAGCAATGTAACCATGTTAGTGTTAGATTTATATTGTGCATATGTATGGTTGAGTCAGTTTGTTCAGTTAGTCATCCTTTGGTTAGAGGTAGTAGATTTCTTGTCCATGTTGTATTCTTACTATCTCCTAGCATGGGGGGTGGTCCTTTGAGTACCACTAGGTTGGGTGGAACATGCACCAAAACCGTTGGGTCCCCCTTTGTTTTTCAGTTCGTGGAAGCGTGACATCCAGTTGGACAGCTCACGGATATTGTTATTCTCTTCTTGTATTGTTGTAATTCTTCTTGTTATCAGTTGTATTTACCCCTCTTGTTGTTATGAGGTGGATCTTGTAATTATTATACTTATGTATTTTGACTCATTCTGGGAATGAGGATTGTAATCTTGTAATGGTTTATGTAATGGAATTATGTGATGGTTAATCTATTATTATCTTGTATTTACTTATGTTAAATGAATGTCATTCTTGAGTTATTTAATGCAATGTAATTTAGATGATGTATGTTAATGGGAATTAAGTAATCTCGGTTACGTAGCCTTACGGGAGGTTGTCAATTATAGGTGAACATGTATGTTTAATTCACTTTAAATAAAAAATAAATTAGTATGCATTTGTAGTGAATTGAAACTTCCTCTAGGGTTGCATGGCGGGGCATTACACATGTAGCCATGATATATTTACACTAGATCAGATGGTCATGATAGAAGCTTTGTTGAGTGAAAAAATTAGCTTTGATAGCCAGGTAAATTTCAAAAAGTTCATTTAATTCAATTTATTAAATTTTATTTTGAAATGTAAGATAAAATAAATTACTAGAATGATTATAATTAAATTTCAAGATCAGAGTGTTCACCCTACTTGCAGTGGTCCTCAACCTCCCTATTACATAACGGTGTAAAGTGCATATGTATGCAAGTTCTAAAGAATCATAAATATTACATGTGAATAGTTGGACCTTATATGAATGGTATTATTATGACTCATTTTTGATGTTGAATAGGTTAATGTTGGGCTTTCGACATCAACACCTGTAAGTCAAGGTGCTCATCGAACTTTCACTTAGGTAACCTTGCCTATTTTTATTCATTAATGGTGTTGTATAATAATGTTAGGTAGTTTTGGTAATTGAATAATGTTGTTTCATTTTTAGATGATGAAAATAAATACTCCTCTTGATATTTATACCACAATGGAGCATGGTGTTATTGCAGCAGTATCAAGATTGATTCCTTTGGCATAGGTATGAGGAAGATTAGTAAACTTCACATTATATTTTCTTTTTTATCTATATATTATTGAAAATTTGAATGATATTCATTTTTATTTTTATTTCTATCTTGATGGTTGTCATAGGGCCTTTTAATTCCAAATCATGAAGGTTCCCCTATTGCGGATAACATAGTGATTATTTGTATGTGGTAAGTGATTATTCTATTATATGTCACTTTATCATTCAATTTTTATATATAAATGTCCAAATTTTTATTGTATTAGGTGGAGGTCTAGGAAAGTTTAGATAGGAGGATGGGTGAATGAGTTCTAAAGAAACCACCATCTTATGCATCTACATCCACTCGATATTCAAAGGTAGCTTGTGATATCTTTCCTTCCCCTAGAGGGAAATGACTACATTAGGGTCCTTTGTTGTATGCCTATATGACATTTTTTAACATATATTTTATATTACAGATATGTGACATTGTATGTACATATGGATCTTTTGTAAGGATATATGGATTTCTTGTATATATATTATACTTTTATCAACATATAATTTTGGATGCCTATATGGCTTCTTGGTTAATACAAATCTTTTTTTACCAATTTTATCCATATTTGTATTATAAATGATTAGTTGGATAAATGAATAATGAAATGATGCAACTACAAATGGTTAATGTTATACATATTTTCACTATAAATGATTGATTGAATAATTGAATAATGCTCATTTTAGTTCATAATAATATTTATTGATACTTTTCTAAAACTTAATTCAGGTGAAGAAATGATGTAATATAAATTCAATACATGAAATATTTTAAGGGAATATTTATACTTGTGAGAAACGATATATCACATTTATAAATTTTTGCACATCACATTCTATTTGTGGTAGGATCTTATAGTTTTGCTTGAACAGTTATGGATATGAACATATATTTCATTATACTAATATATGATTATTTAGTCTATTTGTTATTGTGATAAAAATTAGATTAGTTAAGAGTAAAGCAAAAAATTGGGTTTATTGACTTCAAAATTATAAATAGGATTATGTATATGTTGTATGCTCTCACCTTGTCCTTGTGGGTCTTGGTGATCAGAAAATGAGAACTAATCTGTTGGTCTAAACTAATTTGATTTTAATCTATTTTGAGATATTTTAATAATTAATATTTTCTATAAGATTAATTACTAATAAATTTCAAAGCGATTAGTATTTGTAAATTTATATTTGCAAATTAATTTTCAAGTGTTTAGAATAGTTTAACTCTATTCTCAAAAGAAATTAATAATAGTTAAATTTATATTGGCAAAGAAATTTTTAAATAGCTTAAAAAATATTTATTTTCAAAGGAATTAATGCTTGCAAAAGTAATTTTCAAATGTTAGAATAATTTAGGTGCATTAGTAATAGTTAAACTTACAAATGCAAAATTAATTTTAAAATGCTTAGAATAGTTGAAAGCTTATTTTGGATAAAATAAGTTTGTATTTAAGTTATATTTGCAAATTTAAGTAAATTCTTGAAGTGTTTAAAATAGTTTACGTTTATTTTCAAAAATAAATCTAGTATTAGTTAGCTTTATATGTGTTATAATTAAAAAGGTAATAAGTATACAAAGATAATTTTCAATCAATTATTATAGTTTATTTTCAAAGCAATTAGTATTAGTTAAATTCAATTTCAATTAGTATTAGTTAAATTCATTTTCAATTAGTATTACATTATATTACGAAAGAGTAGGATATGTTTTATTTTGGTAGTTAGTATTAGTTTAACTTTCAAAAATAATTGATTTTCAAAGGCAGTTAGAATTAGATAAGTTTTTTCCTTCAAGGAGGTAGATGTTATTTCTTGAGGATAAAATCCTAAAGGGTTTTTTAGTTTCTCTTGGGTACTAAATCTTAGAAATAGAAAAGAGAGGGCATAGGGATTTCCCTTGGTGGATTTTTTTGGAAGAAATATTGTTTGCTTGGGTATCATTTCTATATCAGATTTCTTTGTCATAATAAATATCTCACCTAAGATAACATATTAAATCTAGAGGATTTAAAGGTCCTTCAAAATGTGCTCCCAATGATACTAATGAAGAATGTGTGGCTCATATTTTCTTTGAATGAACATATTCTATTTTCATTTGGAGATGGGAGCGGTTAATTTTGAACTAGCCTCTTGTCCATGCTACTTATCTACTTAATTTTTGTGCTTATTTTGGATGTCTTCTCATCTCTCTTATTTCCTCTTAGTGGCTTAGAATATTAGTCTTATCTTTATCTTTTGAAAGATTTGGAACCTTAAAGTAGAATCATTGGGTCTTCCAAGGTTACCCTAGATTATTATTGGGTGTGTTTGGAAAAGGATTTTGGGCTTAGTTAAAGAAACATTGGCTACAAAAATCCTTGGAGGAAGTCATATATCCTTTATATATTCAATTCTTGAGGCAATTAGATTTGTACTATTTAGTTCTCTCCTCAATCCATTATAGATCTAGGATTAAAATATCTAGTATGATGAATAGATCAAGTAAATTGTATCTTCAACCACTATATTTTTGAAAAAGTAATATTGATGGTCCTTCTTAAGGAAATCAGAGTGTTGCTAAGATTGGTGAGTCATGAGGTCATTTTAGTGATTTTAATTACTCACAATTTATTTATTTATTTTAATTTGAGTGTGTCCAAAGTTATTTTTTAATATCATCCTAATATTTTTATGATAGAAAGCTTCTTCTTACTAATTCAAAACTTACTCCATGTTGCTAAAATTAGAACCAAACCAATAGTAGCATTTTTATCTTATACACAAATATAGAAAGGAAATATAGATGCCTAAATATGGATATGTATTCTTTAAGTAAATATAGTTATGCATACAAGGCTCTTAAGTATCTTAAATGATTATTTTATTCCTAATTTTTTATCTTATTTTGGTAAGTATTTTTCCCTTATATTATCATCAAAATAGAGACCCCCTTTTTAGCTTGATATTTTGAGAGAGTTTCTATCATCTTTCAATTTTCCATCTTCTTTGGATGACATATATCCTATTTGATGAGTTGATTTGATCTTCATGGGTCATAGTTGACTTACATGTTCTAGATCATGCCTTCCTATGCTACAAAATGTGTTATTTTCCTAGTTCAATTTGATGTTTTATCATTCACTTGATAGGTTCTAGCATGAGATTAGTTTGAGGAGTCTTATATATACATTTACTTCATTTCTTCATTTGACATCTTGGCTTACATGGATATGATCACAATACTCTGGTCATTTTAACAAGAATATTTGATTCTACATTATAGTTCAATTTTATGATTGAAGGTATTTAGTCGTGAAAACCATGATGAATCCTTCAATTTTAGGTCACTTGATATACTTGACATGGTAATGCTTGAATATATATCTATAAGCATTTGAGGTTATGGTTTTGTCACACCGTGCTATTAGCAACCTTTACATGAGTGATGCTAAATATTTTTGTGATTACTATCATGCTTGCACATGTCTTGGGATGGAATCTATATTCCATGTAAAAGAGTTATTAATGGTTAAGTTGGGTCTTTATCAGTGTTGGATGGTTTAAACCCTTAAAATATTTTTATTAAAAATCAATATCATGTAATATAGAGAACTTTCAATAATGTAGTTTTGGTAATTGAATAATGTTGTTTTATTTTTAAATGATGCAAGTAGACACTCCTAATATTCATAGGATAATGGAGCATGGTGTTGCTGCAATAGTAGTGAGTTTGATGCCTTTAACAGAGGTATGAGGCAAATTAGTAAATTTCACATTATATAAATGTTATTTTACTCATCTATTATTGAAAAATCAAATGATATTCATTTGTAGTTTAATTGCTATATGAATGGTTGCCACAAGGCTTGGTAACTCTAGATCATGAGTGTTCCCCTATTGTGGATGAACAAAGTGATTATTTATATGTAGTAAGTTATTATTTTGTTATATTTTATTTTATAATGTAATTCCTATATATTAATGTTTATAATTTTTTATTGTACTAGGTGGGGCTCCAAGAACCTTTAAATAGAAGGTCAAGTAAATGAGTTCTAAGGAGACCACCAACATATGCATCTCAAACCCCCCAACAATCGAAGGTAGTTCATGATCTATTTCCTTCACCTAGAGGGAAATGACTATGTATTAGGGTCCTTTGTTGTATTCCTATATGGAATTATTGTAAGCCTATATGGCTTTCTTGTATATATGTTATACTTATATCGACATATATTGATGTATGTCTATATGACTATTTGGTTAATACATATATTTTTTATTAATGGTGTCCATATTTTCATTATAAATAATTATTTAAATAAATGAATAATGAATTGAAGAAACTATGAATGACTAATGTTATCCATATTTGCACTATAATTGATTACTTGAATAATTGAAAAAGGCTCACTTTTCCATGTAGGTTGTAGTATGGTTGCATACTTGTTAGGAATAGATAATGACAAACTAATATTTCTAAAATATCTTTTCAATACCCACTGGTTGGTTAGTATCTACATTCAAATGCATTCAAGTATCCATCCATTCTTGCACATTTGATCCTCTATCAATGTTATCATCTGGCCAACCTAGCATTTCCTATTTCATTGAATGATGTTTGCCTATTTATAGTATGGGCCCATATCCTCTAGTTGACAAAACACTATTTCAAATTTATAGATCTACACCCCATGCCAACACTTTCCTTCCCCTTAAAAAAATTAATATTCCTATATTGAACAAAATGTTTACAGACTACATTGAATTCAATCCATGGAGGAGATTAATTCTTTAGTGTAGATCATAAATTCATAAGAGTATAAAGAGTATAAAGAGACCTAAGTTGACCAAAAACCCTAAAGTGGACCTATTTTGTAGCCACCCAACGTGTTAAATTTTTTGGTTTATCCCCATGAGATGAAAAATGTAAACAATGCCTCTCAACAACTTTTTACTAAATGCAACTAACATGTTTTGTAACATTTGAAACATTATCGCCATGGTGAAACAACTTAGATATATGAAAAAATGAGAGAGGTTATTGTATAGGGACCCTATGTGACCCTACACCTTCAGATAGAACATTTATAAGTGCCACAATTTCTAAGAAATAATTCATCAAAGTTTGTCACTTTTTGGCACTTAGGCCTCTTAAGAGAAAGCGTAGAAGCAATGTAGCCTAGGATGATCTAGCATGCTAGGGTGAAAAACAGGACCTTGCATAGCATAAACCCACCCACTTGGACATTTTGGTACTGTTGGTTTGGTTGATGATGAATAGAACAAAAATTATGCTACTTTGCAACTTTCTCTTCAATGCATTTGACACTTTTTTCAGCATGTGGAAACTTGTCGCCACTACAAAATGGATTGGAGATATGGAAAATTGAGAGATCTAATTATAGAGGGACCCTACATGACCCTATATCTTCAAATGAAATATTTATAGGTGTCATGGTTTTTGAGAAACAACTCATCAAAGTTTGTCACTTTTGGGCACTTAGGGTTCTTAAGAGAAAACATTGATATAATGTAGTCTGAAATAATCTGACATGATGGGGTGTGAATCAAGATATTTCGTAGCATAAAACTTCCCACTCAAACATTTTGGAACAATCAATTTGGTCACATGATGAACAAAACAAAAATAATGAGGCCTTGCAACTTTCTCTTCAATGCATTTGATGGTTTTTTCAATGTGTGAAAATGTGTCACCACGACCAAATGGATTGGATATATGAAAAAATAAGAGAGGTTATTGTAGAGGGACCCTACATGACCCTATGAATCAAGAAAAAAAAATTAAGTGCCTTTTTTATTTTTTTTCTGAAAGTGCCTTTTTTTTAAAAATGACTTGTCAAAGTTTGCCACTTTTTAACACTTAGGGCTCTTAAGAGAACGTGTCAATAGAATGTAGCCTGGAATGATCTGACATGATGAGATGAAAAATAGGACCTTTCCTAGAATAAAACCACCCACATAGACATGCTAGCACTATCAGTTTGGTTGCATGACTAAAAAAACAAAAAATATGCTACCTTGCAACTTTCTCTTCAATGGATTTGACACTTTTTTCAATGTGTGAAAACTTGTCATCACGGCCAAATGGATTGGAGATCTGAATATTGGGAGAGGCTATCGTAGAGAACCCTACATGACCCTATACCTTTAGACGAAACATTTCTAAGTGTCATTTTTTTTGAGAAACAACTCATCAAATTTTCCCACTTTTTGGCAATTAGGGCTCTTAAGAGAAAATGTCGACATAATGTAGTTTGGAACGATCCAAAATTTTGGAATGAAAAATATGACCTTTCCTAGCACAAAACCACCCACTCAAACATGTTGGAACTATTTTTTTGGCTGTAGATGAATAGAATCAAAATTATGCTACCTTGCAACTTTCTCTTCAATGCATTTGATGCTTTTTTCAATGTGCAAAATCTTGTTGCCACTTCCAAATGGATTGGAGATATGAAAAATAGAGAGATTTTATTATAGAGGGACCCTATATAACCCTATAGATTTAGAAAAAATAATTCTAAGTGCCACATTTTTTGAGAAATAACTCGTCAAAGTTTGCCACTTTTTGGCACTTAGGGTTCTTAAGAGAAAGTGTCGACACAATATAGTTTGGAATGATCTGACATGTTGGGGTGTGAAACAGGAAATTTCCTAGAATTAAGCCACTCACCTGGATGTGTTGGAATTTTTGGTTTGGCCACATGATGAAAAAAACAAAAATTATGCTACCTTGCAACTTTATCTTCAATGAATTTAACACTTTTTCAACGTGTAAAAACTTGTCACCACAGCCAAATGGATAGGAGATATAAAAAATAAGAGAGGTTATTGTAGAGGGACCCTACGTGACCATATAACTTTAGATGAAACATTCTAAGTTACATGGTTTCTAAGAAACATCTCATCAAATTTTTCCACTTTTGGCACTTAGAGCTCTTAAGAGAAAGTGTTGACACAATGTAGTTTGGAACAATATGGAATGTTGGGGTGCAAAATATGACCTTTCCTAGCATAAACTAACCTACTCAAACATGTTGGAGCTATCGGTTTGGCCACATGACAAACAAAACAAAAACTATGGCTCTTGAAAATTTTTGACTAAACACATCTGATGCTTTTTGCAACATTTGAAATTTTTTTGCCATGGTCAAGTGGATTGGAGATATGAAAAACTAAGAGAGGTTATTATGGAGGTACCCTACATGACCCTATAAGTTTAAACAAAAAAATTCTAAGTACCACGATTTTTGAATAATTTCTCGTCAAAGTTTCCCACTTTTTGGCACTTAGGGATTTTAAGAGAAAGTGTCGACACAATGTAGTTTGGAACAATCCAACATGTTGGGGTGCAAAACAAGACCTTTCCTAGCATAAACCCACCCACCAAGACATGTTGGAATTGTCGCTTTGGCTGCATGATGAACATAATGAAAAGTATGACTCTTAACAAGTTTTTACTAAACACATCTGACACTTTTTGCAACATTTGAAAAATTATCACCACGGTCAAGTGGATTGGTGATTTCAAAAACCGTGAAAGGTTATTGTGGATGGAACCTACATGAACCTATACCTTCAGAACTTTTTTTTGTAGGTTTCATGGTTTCTAAGAAATAGTTTGCCAAAGTTTTCCATTTTTGGCACTTAGGGCTCTTAAGAGAAAGTGTCGACACAATGTAGCCTAAAATGTTCTAGCAAGATGGGGTGTGAAATAGGACCTTTTCTACCATAAACCTATCCATCCAGACATGTTGACATTGTCGATTTGTCCCTAGGATGCACTAAATGCAATGTTATGACTATTGTAATAAATTTATGACATTTCTAATGATATTATGATAGTACTAATTAATTTATGACTGCCCTAATGAACCTTAGACCATTCTAATGAAGTTATGATAGTCCTAATGAACCTATAACCATCACAATATCAAGTTATGACTGACCTAATGAATTTATGATAGTATTAATGAATTTATGACTACTCTAATGAACATATGGTTGTCCTAATGAACCTATGATAGTTCTAATGAACCTTAGACCATCATAATGAACCTTAGACCATTCTAATTAAGTTATGATAGTCCTAATAAATATATAACCATAAAAATATCAATTTATGAATGTCCTAATAAATTTATGACTACTCTAATGAACCTATGATTGTCCTAGTGAACCTTTCATTGTCCTAATGAACCTATTACTATCCTAAAAACCTTATAAATTACTAAAAGAGGGTATTTATTCTTTTTAATAAATCAAAAAGTACCCCCAACTCATGTATGCACATAAACCCTTCTATTTTTGCATAAAGAAAGTAAAAATGATATTTTCTATCATGCTAAAGTTCACCAAAATAAATCTAAATGACACCCTTGATATTTCAAGTTCATTTTTATCATTCCCTTAGGCCTTAATGCATTTACAACTCATAAAAAACATAAATTTATGATATAAACTAATTTTAAAAAAACATGAAAATATGCACTTATTGTTTTTCATAGATAGGGATCTTAAATCATGAATGATTCAAAATAAGGAAAAATGGTTAAATAAATATCATGTCTTATTAGCCCAGAGGGATCACAATGAGTCACAAAACTAGTTATAGCCTCAATTAACACATCAAGTGTAATTTCACGATATGATTAGATCAAGTACAACATATAACAACCAATGTGAATGTGAATCAAGCAAGGAATATCCCTCTTCTAATCAAATTGTATACATCCAACAATATTCTTTGAACTTAGCATTATAAGGTTAATACAAGATGTACAACTATACTAAATATAATCAAATAATTGAACAAATATCATTCCTTATTACCTCACATGGATCACAATGGGTTTCAAAACTAGGAAAAACTAGAAAAAAAGGGATAAAGGGGTAAAAATAGAAGTCCAAAGAGGGTTGAGTTATGGGATTTTTAGGTCAAAATGGATGACCATTTTTGGGTGGTAAAATGATTGCAAGGGATGATTCGGTAGTGAAGGAAGCGCACAAATAGTAAAGAAGGGAATGAGGATGAATGGAGGATGATTAAAAAAGGTTGAGGAGCAAGTTTCAAGCAATAAATGGATGGTAAAGAGGCTATAAAACATGCGGTTGATAGTTAATGTCTATATCAATTGGTTGATATAAATGATGGTAAAGAGGGTATAGAACATGTGAATCAATGATGAAGAGGATGGAACATAGGCTACAATAATGATAATGGATTAATAAGACAAGGTTATAGAATTTAGTGGAGTGTGCATTTATGACAATAAAGGGCTATGAGAAACTAGATGTAGGCATGAATGATTAATAATATAAGGTTGTAGAATTTAGTGGAGTGTGCATTTATAACAATAGAAGATTATGAGAAACTAGATGTAGGCATGAATGATTAATAAGATAAGGTTGTAGACTTTAGTGGAGTGTGAATTTCTGACAATAAAGGACTGTGAGAAACTAGATGTATGTATTTGGGTAAGATTCAAGTACAAGAGATTTATAAGTAGTATAATTACATAGATATTTATAAGCAGTACAATTGAGAGGGATGAATAGTGGAAGAGTTGAGAGGAAAACCATTGGGCTTTGATCACAAGAGCAAGGACATGGATGAGCAGTCATAAGAATAGTTAGTTGAGTATGAAATTTGTGTGAGTGAGGAGAAGGTTGAGTGTGTATTTAAGGAATTGAGTGTGTGTATGAGAGTGGATAGGGGAAGCACAATTACTTGCATGTAATACAACTAAGAAATACATCAACATAAATACCCTCATGATGGTCCATATTTTAATAACCAAAATAAAGTTATCAATAGTATGAATTTACAAATCAAATATACCTATTTCTAAATCAGCTTGACTTTACAATTTATTTTCATTTACAATAAATCCAAGGAACCATATGGGTCTACTCTACTCTCTATTGCGTCAAGTATTACCTCATGGTCAAACTCATGAACCTTGCACAAGTTCTTTTTCAATGGTCTACCCCCATATTTGATCAAATGAACATTGGATGCCACAACAAAGTTTGAGTAATGAAGAATCTTTTGATGTGTGTCAAAGTCCTCAAACAACCAAACATCAAACTTTTTAATTGGTACCTTCGAATCCATGTTCTAGTAACAACCACTGACCCTATAGGATATTTGATATTTTCTCCATCTATGACAAGGGCCTCCAATTTATTTTTTTCCTCAACACAATGATACAAGTAATAATTTGTTCCCTCTTCATTGTACTCATCTGCAATAATTGCATAAGCATGCCCTACATTGATATGTGCATCCAATTAGATAAATTTAGTCAACTTTACAAAAATACTACAAAGTAAGATAAAATACAAACATGAGAAACATTGTGCAAACAGAAGTTTCAAAGATTATCCTAGAATATCAAAATTACAAGGCATGAATCATAGACCATCTTAGGATTGGTTTTGTCCATAAGAGGCAAGGAATTGTAGGCAAGGGGAAAATAACACATGAAATCTAAGTGTTTTTGTAGAAGGGATTCCCCAACCACTAAGAGGATAAATGATGAATATATTTAAGGTGTGGATGCTTGTTCATGAGGGAAAGTATGGTTATGGAGATTAGATGGGATTATGATAGGATAAATAAGGCTTAGGGGGTAAAAATAGGTAATGGGTGGTAGGCAAACTTTAGGTGTGGGAAACATTTGTGCATTTATAATATCATTTTATGAAATTTATGATGCGGGTTATTTTATGTTTATTATTTCAATAGGGTGATATTGGTGCATGGGCATGTGTGAATGGAACACGCACAATCATACATTATGCATGTGAAATTTTAATTAATAAAAAATGAAATCTAAGTGTAATAGTTAAGTGTTCAAAGTGGAAGATTTACCCTAGCATGGGAAAATATAAATGATGGTGTGGTAAAAAACACCTATGTAGGTGTAGAGTCCCTACTAGCACGTCTAGTAAATTTGGTGGTGATCACATAATTCAAAGGGTAAAACCTAATTGAAAAATTCACTTAACATTGGAAAGACCTTCATTGAATTATCAACCAAGGCTAGTAAACTTGTGATGGTTTTGGCATTGTATGTGCTTTCAAAGACTCAAAACTACCTAAAACAATCTAGTAAACATATTACTATTGGTGTAAAATCATAAACTACAAAATAGTAAAGAAATTAAAATATTCCTATGGCTACGAGTACCTATAGTATAAGACTATAGTTAACTACTGCTAAGAAGTGAATGTTAGAAATTGAGTGAACTGGTGATTAAACCTATTCTACACTCTGGAGTACAAAAAATCTAATAATATGACTTATGAAATAGATATTGTTCATGAATCCATTAATGATTGAAAACATAAGAATATTCTAACACATCTTGCATTTATAAAGTAATAGCTAAAAACATAATGAAATAGCTTAAAAGGAAAGGAGTGAAGGATAATTACCTTAAGTGGCCCTTGCTCAAGTAGGTGTCTTCACTAAACTAAAACCAAATAGAAGCTCTTAAGATCCAAGACAATCATAGTAACTCAAATTCATCATTTGCACAAATCTAAAATATTACATAAGATTCTAATAAAAGATCATATTCATGAAATCATCATTGCACAAAAAACATAGTTTGTATTTTAACTAAAAATTGAAAGATTATCTGATAATTGATAAAATTGATTGACTGAAAAATAACTAGCTAACCTAAGACTCAACCAATGTGTTGTACATGTAGGCATGAGGGAGCTTATTCAAAGTAGGACTCTAAACTAAAACCTTTAATTACCACTCCCTAGATTTTAGAGGGTGACAAAGAATCAGTTATATTTTAATGCAACTAAAAAAGAAGAAGAATCCAAATTGGATTATGACTCTTTGTAATAGACTAGAACGTAGAATGCTCAAAATCAATTTTGTTTAGAATCCCAAATAAAAAAATCTTCTTCCTTATTCGATTAATTTATTAGTTTTCATAATTATGCATAATTATATCCATTAAATGTCTCCATAATGTATTCATCATGTTAGTTTATTCTAGAAATCCCTTATTTTTCTATTCAAGAACTTCTTCGGCTACGAGCTACAGTAATTTCTCTGGCTGCAAGGGGTTAGCTCATAAAACATGCATACATACTATCAACCATGACTAAGCATAGATATCCAATTAAAATTCATACATATTCACACATAAATCATGCATTAACCATCACATCATAATTATACTTCCATATACTTAAATCAGGTTCAGGGTTTGCATAGTAAGTATCAAAGATAGCTTAATGTATGAATATGTATATGACAAATTTCTTGGTAATGTCTTTAAGAATGTATAAAATCTATAAAAACTAACTATTATCTAGACCCATCATTTCCCCCAACAACCCTTTTTCTTACCATCAAGCAAATCACCTAGGGCTGGAGGTTGTAGTGTAGTGTAATTTCTCTGAGATCCATGACAATTTTTATTCCATTTATTTGCTTCAAGTAGAAACCTCTATAACATGAAAGCCTCCTCATTCTATTAAGTTCAACCTGCTCACATTCCTCCATTTTGACTCCTATCCAATGTGGCACTAGATAAAGGATTATTGGTGGTTGGAATATAAGTGACAGCCAATTAAGTTCTTTTTCAGTAGCAATATCCATGTACCTACACACTCTTTCAATCATGGCCATGAAGTTGTACATTGAATGTGGCTCTTTCCTCTATAATTATGGATTCAAACTATCCCATATCTATTGTGCATACTTATAAAAATGATGAACCAATTCAACTGTCAATGTTTGCATTCTGACATAATCTTGCATCCTTAATTGTGTGATCTTTCCTCCTAGTCCTTAGTACTCCAGTAGTACTCCAGAAGTTGTAACCATTCATTTATGATTGCTCCAAGTTTCTTGGATTCCTTTCTTATTGGTAGAGAAATACACTTTTCTCTCTCATCATATTCCTTCATAAGTTCACCCCCAAATATTTCATTCCTAAAGTAGGATGCTAGTGCTATGGCCTGTAAATTCCCCATAAACATCGAGGGGTTCCATTTTGTCTCCTCGGGCACTACATAGTTATGTAGATAGTACTCACAAATTTGATCTTATTCATCTAGTGTAGATTCGGCAAAAATATTAAGGATCTTCAATCATATTTCATGCTCATGGAAATTGGTCAGTTGATTATTAACCTAGTAAATTGAAGACTCAAAAAAATTTCTTGGAGAAACAAGGCATAAGTTTTGGCTAGGGGTCTACACTTGACAATTTGGGCAGCCTTGGCTTCTACCTCTTCCACTTTTACTACTAACTTACTCAACTCAATATCCTTACCCTCCAATATCTTTGTATGCTCTGCCATTATTTATTCATTTTCATTTTTCTATTTTTCCCTTTGTTGAGAAAATTCTTGAGTAATCTTCCATAGTTGGTAACCAAGGGATAGAGTTGTATGATATGTAGGGTTTTTGTAATAAGGGGCTTTTTATTTTCAACTGCAAGTTCCTTACTCCCTATTTTGGCCATGGCAAGTTGTGCCAACAGGTCTAGTTTTGCCCCATGTCCATATATTTGCAGTTTCTCTTCCAACTCTTGTATCTTTATCTCCCTTTCTTTATCCTTCTCATAATTCTAAACCAGTTCCTCAAGGTGTTTAATTATTTCTAGTTCTTCCTGTAGCTCCTTCTTAACATTTCTAACTTACAAAAACATGTCTTCATCTTTTTCTAAAAACTGTTCATCACAACCCCTTAAGTAATCATAACCCTCATCACTAGGGCTAATTGGGGTTTTCTTTTATGTCTTATAGGTAACAAATACATCCTTTGAGTCTAACATAGAGGTGGTAGATATATACCACTTCCTTTTTATAGGCACCTATATACATTCTCAGAGGAATTTCCCTTTATATTTGAATCAATATAAACCATCATAATATTTTCTTCATGTTGTCCTTTGTCCCATGTTTCCTGTGTTTGTTTATCTATACTTCCTCTCATAACATCCTTCTTCTTCAAATGGCCTAAATGCCTAGGTGGGGTAGATTTCCTTTCTTTTGTATCTTAGAAGGTGTGGATGAACTACCTCTTCTTTTCCTTGTCCTAGGTGTTTTGGAGGAAGATGGAGTCTCTTGTGTTGCAGGTTGGACAGAGGATGCATGTGGTAAATCGTGCTCAGTTTTTTCCTCAAGTTCACCTTTTCTAAGGGTAGGTGAAGCCACAAGTGAAGCAGGGGTGTTTCTCTTATAGGTTCAATAGGTGATTCTGGGGCCTCTAGCTCTACAGGTTCCTCAAGGATTTGATGAATTTTTTGACAAGCTATAAAATCCTCCCAAGTCACTTGAGGGTGTTGAATCCTAAGAATAATTTTTACCAACAAGGTTATCAGACAAAAATGTGATAAGGTTAAATCATTTTTATTCCTATGATGTTTTTCCCCCATTCTCTTGAGCAAATTACAAAGATAATTGGGCACATTGACCAATAGATTTTTACAAAGATGAATTAAGAATTTAAAATTAATAGTATAAAATAGAGATAATTTTCCATCACATGTAATGTAATTAATGATATAAGAGGCACAGGAGGCCCATACCCATGGAAATGGTAGTCTTTTGGTTCTTTGTGATGAGGATTCTAGGTTTTATCCTAGCTCGTTGAAGTCATCTCTAGTTGCAACTGCATTTTCTCAAGTAGGAAACTTAGCTCCAACTCTTGGTAGTCCCAACACTTGTGCAATTTCCACCTCTAAGGAATCCACCTTCAAACCCTTGATTGTGACCTCATCAAATTGTAGTGTGGTTACAAATTTCCTAGTCATTTCTTCATTGTACTTTGTCAACTTGAGAAAGTAATCCAGCCAACCAACCCTTGTAAAAATGGGAAGACATAATGTGTCCTCCAATATCTACTTGTGAGTTGATGACTCTTTTCAGATAATGTCACCTCCCATGGTGAACTTTTCCTTCACTCAATGTTCTTAGATATTCAACTCAATTTCAACTTAACCACCTTCAAACCCTCTTTTATGCTCACATGCACTTTCCATTGTAACTACAACTGTTACATCCCCTACCCAATGTATCAGCTTAATTTAGCTTTAATTGGGTCAAATTAGCTTAGAATATAGGATCTTAGGCAATTGACAATTGATACTAACAAAAAAGGGTTATAGGTGCAAAAATCATTAGGACAGAAAGGGTTTGTATGTTTGTTTCTACATTTGGCTTTTGGTGGCGAAAAATGAAAAAAAATTGGTTGATATATGGCCCCTCCAACTTAAGGTTCAAAGTGACCTCACTTCAAGTTAGGTAAAAAATAGGTGAAGGGTATGATTGAAGAATATGGAAATAAATATAATGAATAGATAGAATTCTAAATTTAATTTAAATACATAATGAAAACTTTTTTAAATTTGTGTTAATGATGGTAGTGTAGTATGTGTACTTGTTGAATGTGATTAATTGAACTCCGTGTGTGTGAAGTTGATTGAAAAGCATCTATAGTTTGACAACTGATTTGACAAGAGTTAATTGTAGTGTATGGTTTAATTAATGACAAGGTGGTAAGTGTAATAAAATGAATTGGAATGTACAGATGGTGAGATATGAAGTGTCAATTCAAATATTTGAAATTTGAATCTATATTATGAAAAGGATTGATCATGCTACATGTACTTAATATAATATGACTAATGTTGCATATGTGACAAAAGGTGAAATTAAAGGTGATTAACTACAATTAATGTAGCACAAATTTCGAAACACTTTGACTAGTAGTGTTGTGGGTACCTTTTGCATTAGGTCCCAAACTGTACTGTGACTTATTCACATGTATTAAGTTATAGGTCCCTACTGCAACAGGGCCCAACTATGTTATAGAAGCTTTAGTATATGAAGCTATAAGTCCCTTCACTAGTAAGAAGCATTTGTGGAAGAATATTTTGAATCATAGTAACTGATTCGTGTGTACATAAAATTGTGGGATACTAAATTATACTTGAGTAACCTCGGGAGATGAACTGTGTAGGTCATCTAATGAGGAACTATGAGAAATAGTTGTATCTACTACTAAGATGTTACCCTATGATTTATTGTTTGTATCTGAATCATGATTTTGACCATATAGATGCATTAGTGAAAGAAGAAAGTCATCTTTTTGAGTTGGTTGTTTATATATCTTCAATGTGTGTCCATTCACAAGCAGTGTGAATCTGACTATTCTATAATTTGTAATTTAACTAATCCATTAGGAAATACACGTTGAATTTCATAAGGTCCCAACCATATTGATTGTAACTTACCATTGTGGTCCTTGTACCTAGAATAATATAGTAAAGCCCAGTCACCTACAGTGAACTCTTTGGCCTTTATAAACTGATTGTGCCATTTGGTCCTCTATTTTTGTATGATTTATGTATGACGCATTGCTTCCATTCTAATTTAATCCAATCCATTTAGGTTGTGCAACCTTTCTTGTTGTTCTTTTGTTAAATCCATGCCTAAATGCATTGTTGTCATAAGTGTCTTGTACTTAAACTCTATTGGTAGAACTGTTGTTTTACCATAGACTAACTCATAAGGTGTAAAACCTATAGTAGTTTTCCATGTTTTTTAGGCCCACACTACTTCAGGTAATCTTGATGCCCAGTCCTTTTTGTAAATTTTCACTATTTTGGTCAAAATATTCTCAATCTCTTTGTTTGTAACCTCCACCTACCGATTAGCTTGGGGATGATAAGTGTGGATTTTCTATCTTATTTAGTATTCTTTAACCAACTAATAAATAAGGTCATAAGTGAATCGTGGACCTTGATCAATGATAATTTCTCTAGGTACTCCATACCTAGTAAATATGTCTTCATACAAGAACTTAGCTACATTGTCATCTCTCTCAAACTATAATGTCTTGATTTCAACCCATTTTTTCAAATAATCTATACATACCAAGATATACTCTTTATTATTAGAGGCTGGTGAAATTGGTCCAATGAAGTCAAGCCCTCATTTGTCAAATGGTGCTAATGCTATCTATGGTTGTAAAGGAATTTCATCTGACCTTGTTGGTTTTCCCATCCTTTGACATCTACCACAACTTCTGGTGTACTTTACTGAATCCTTGTGAAGAGTTGGTCAATAGTAACCTATTGTCAAGATCTTAAATGTTGTCCTTTTGGTTGCAAATTGACCTCTGTAGGGCTCATCATGAAAATATTTTAAAATATGAAAGAACTCATCTTCTCTTATGCATATTCTCATGATATTATTTGGACATCTTCTCATGGTATTATTTGGACTAGTGTAAAATAAGTAACCAACTACCCAAGAATATGGAAAGGTTTTATGCACCAATTGCCTATTTTCCCTGTGAGAGAAATGTGATGGAATCTGCCCAACCACTAGGTAATTTTCAATATTAGAAAACCATGGTGCATGTAGTGTAAGAAAAAACACATGCTCATCTAGAAAAGATTCATCTGCAACACCTTCTTCTATTTGTGTAGGCAACCTAGACAAAAAAATTTCCACCACATTAGCTTTCCCTAGTTTATCCACTATTGTTATGTCAAACTTTTATAGTAAGATCAACCATCTAACTAGTCTCCCCCGAACTACAGGTTTGTTCATCAAGTAACTTATGGTTGTATGATTTGTGTGAATGAAAACTTGATAACTAGTGATGTAATGCCTAAACTTGTTGAGATCATAAACAACTACCAACATTTATTTCTCAATGAAAGTATAGTTAAGCTCGACTCCTTGTAAATTCTTGTTGATATAATAGATGGCATATTCTTTGTTCCCTTATTTTTGTCCTAGTATTTCTCCTATTGCAAAATATAAAGAATCAGTGTGTATATGGAAAGGTAGTGCCCATTTTGGCCCCCTTAAGACAAGTGCTTGTGTCAAGGTTGTCTTAAGTGTTGTAACGGAACACTAACATTTTGTAGTCCATTCAAATTCAATGCCTTTTGTGTGTAATACAAACAATGGTGCTGCAATTTTGTTGAAATCTTGGATTAATCTCCTATAGTAGACTGAATGGCCCAAGAAGTTCTTGACATGTTTTTTCTTCTGTGGCACAAGAAGTGTGGAAATGATCTCAATCTTGTTCAGGTCCACTTGAATGCATTCACTTGAGATGAAGTGACCTAGAATAGTCCCTTGATTCATCATCATGAAACAGTTTTCATGACTCAATGATAGGTTATATTCTTTATACCTTTTCCAGATTATTGAGTGCATCTTCATAGGTGTCTCCATATGTAGTGGTCACCCATGTAGATTTCCATGGAATCATGAGCATAGTCTGAAAAGATACTAAGCACTACCCTCTAAAAAGTTACTAGGACATTACATAGTCCAAAGGGAAGAATGAAATAGGAATAAGTACCCTGAGGGCATGTAAATATAGTCTTATCTTGGTCTTCTAGAGCTATCTTTATTTGATTATAGCCACTAATCTCATCTAAGAAAGAGAAGTACTTTTTCCTAGTACTTTTTCCCTACTAAGGAATCAAACACTTGGTCAATGAAAGGTAGGGGGAAGTGATCCTTCCATGTTATTGTGTTCAACTCCCTATAGTCCACACATACCCTCCATTTTCCTCCTTTCTTAGGAACAATGGCTAATGTTGACACCCATTGGCTATTAGAAATGGGATAAATGAAGTGTGCATCAAGTAGATTTTGCAACTCAGTATTGAATATTTCTCTTAAGGTAGGGTGTATTCTCCTTTGGGTTTGCTTAATTGAATTGAAACTATCATTTATATAGATCTTATGCATACAAAGTTCTAGATTAATTCCTTTCATATCATTATAGTCCCATGCAAAGGCTATTGTGTGTGCATGTAATACAGTGTTCAGGTAAGTCTCTTGCTCTTTAGTCAATCTATTGTTGATGTTCAAGGTTTTACCAGGCATAATTTCCAAAGTTTTGGATTGTGATTGCACATATGAGAGATCAAGGCCACTAGTTTTGGGAACACATTATTGAGGAAAAAGTGAATGGAATAGTTGGGATACCTCTTCAAATGAATTGGCAGTTATAATGTTCTATAGTGGATCCTACAAACATGTGAAACGGTCTTGTTGTTGTGGGTCCCTATCGTAGTTGTTCTGCATAATATGGTCAATTAAGTCATCTTCATCTTGGGTTCTTAACAAAGGGTTGTGTTCTATTGTCATGAGAGTTTGTAGTGAGTAATGATCTTCTTCATCCAAGGTGGGCCATATAGTTTTCTCTAGGTTCTCATGAGATTGGGCTAGTGGATAGAGAACCAATTTCTTGGTTATAGTCCCATTGGATATTATCATGTTCCCAAACCTACAAGCTATGAAAGCATCAGTTGTAGCTAACCATGGTCTACCTAAAATGAGTGGATTTCTTGCAAGGTTGACCTTTGGCTGCAAGACTATAAAGTCTACAAGACACTCCCATGAATCTAAGGCAATGACTAAATCCTCAATGAATCCTCAATTATTTTTGCTTGTCATGTGGGTGACCTAGGTTCGATCCTCGACAACGACACCAAAAATGTAGTGACTACTAATGTCTAGTAAACTTGGTGGTGATCACACAATTCAAAGGGTAAAACCTAACTAAACAGTCCACTTAACATTGGAAAGACCTTCATTGAATTATCAACTAGGGATAGTAAATTTGTGATGGTGTTGGCACTGTATGTGCTTTCAAATACTAGAAACTACATAAACCAATCTAGTAAAAATATTATAGTTGTTGGAAAATCATAAACTACAAAATAGTAAAGAAAATAAAATTGTTCCTGTGGCTAGGGGTACCTACAGTATATGATGTAGTTAACTACTGCTCAAAAGTGGATGTTGAAAACTAACTGAACTGGTGATTAAACCTATTCTACACTCTGGAGTACAAAAAACATAATAATATGACTTACGAAACAAATATTGTTCATGAATCCATTAATGATTGAAAACACAAGAATCTTCTAACACATATTGCATTTATAAAGTAACAACTAAAAACATAATTAAATAATTGAAAAGGAAAGGAGTGAAGGATAGTTACCTTGAGTGGCCCTTGTTCAAGTAGTTGTCTTTGTAGAAGTTGAGAAATCTAACTTCACAAACCCCAAAGATCACCTGCATGCAAATACCCTGTCACAGAAGAAGACATTGGAGACAAAAAGGCAAGGGTGCTCTGAAAGGTGAAAAGATGTATTAATCAGAGTGAGTAAAATACAATTAGATCAATCCTTAAGAAAGGAGATCATGCAAAACCTAAAAGTAACCCTAATAGGTAAACATTTAATAATTAATATAATTATTAAATGTCACAATATGTAAACTAAATGTGAAATCTTAAGAGAGGAATAAAGGCAACTTAATTAACATAATTAAGTTAAAACCTTTACTCTAACACCCCCCCTTAAGATGAGCAAGAGTGCAACTACAAACATGTACAAAAAAGCAAAGGTAAATACAATGCATGAAATGAAACATGGGTCCCGACAACTAGGCCTGATTAGGTACCCATTTACAAAAGCAATGCAAACTAAATGAAACGGAGTAAAGGAGAAAACCTAGTGGGAACAAAACTCCTCCCCAAAATAGAATGCAAAGAAAGGAATATGATGTACTAATGAAAGAAGGATAGGAGGTGGATTACATGATACCCCCCATAGACAGCTTCTATCATTTAAGTAGATGTACAATGGTCTCCATAGGAGAGATAAAAAGAGAGAAGAAGGCCCCCCACAATGAAGAAACTCCTGTCACAATGGTAGATTCCTGATGTAGAATCCAAAAGGAGATCGTGAAGCGGAAAATGATATTCCTCCCATTGGGAAGAAACGAATCCAAAGGACGATGCTGAAGAAACCCTATGAAGAGTGATGAACCAATCTATCTCAAGATGTGTGCCATGATAGGATGCTAAAGAAACTCTCTGTCTGAATTGAAACAAATGATGTCAAATCCAAACTGATGTGGAGAATCCTGAAATGCAACCTCTGAATGCACTAATAATGGTGGGCGACCAGTGATAACCTGACTATCAAGGTAGAGGATATGAATGTCCTCATAAGAATCCTCCAAATCTGCAATATGAGACTCAACAAACAAGAAATATATGTTTGCAAGATAAGAGTCCAAAATAGCTATGTCTGGAAGGTGAATGATGCCCTGTTGCACTGAATCAGGAACAACAGGAGATGCCGATGAAGTCTCAGTCTGAAGAGTAGGAACTATGAGACAAGCCTTTGATCCATCAAAATATGTAAGGGTGTCTAAATACACAAGCTCCTCTAAAGTATCATGATCAAAGGGTGTATTCTCTCTCCAAGCAATGGGTAAGAGACAATCTGAAGCAGGATCCTCTGGGAATGGAGAGAGATTAGGGTCTCCATAGATCTCCCAAAGACGTGTCCAAAGTGGGTGAGGACAATCAATGTCCGATACAGCCAACATAGTGTCATGATCAACACTAGACAATATAATTCCTACTATGTGATTTATAATGATATCCCATGCTAATTTTCCCTCTAAAGTTGTTGGTTCAGGTATGAGATCATACAAATAAGGCAAAAGATTAAGCCACCTATAATGTGTAAGTATACCCTTTGCCCATGACTCATAATTATTTCGTTCCAGAACTACAACTGAAGGGTGAGTAGAAAAACCCATGATAACTCTTCAATGAAAAAAACTAAGAAATGTAACCTTATTGCATTTAGATCAAATTAATATAACCCATCCCACGCAAACAAAACCCATGTAAGTGCCAGAACATCCAAGTAATTGAGCAAAGTGTAAAAAAACACAAAGCTGAATAAAATTTACCTGGAAAATTATCTAATCAAATAGACTATAGATCTTAAAATAACTCTACAACACCTTTCCAACGCCTATTTGTTTGCGCAAAATGGAGCACAGACGCAAAAGATATGCCCCCGAGAGTGAAAAACTCAAGTTCTGACTTTGACTGGAAAAAACGACTGCAAAATGGAAAAATAAAAAAGAAATAACCAGCACCACTGGAATGGCGCCAGAACCATCTTTCCGGCAATATCTCGTTTTCGCAAAACGGAGATCGTATGCAAAAAATACACCCGATTTCGTGAAAACAGCTCCAAAAAATGGTTTGAGGGTTAAGCCTAGCGGTTAGGCTAATCACTAGCAGTTAGCCGCTAGTGGTTAACTGACAGTAGCACCCATTGATTCTATGATTTTTTCAAAAAAAATCTTGGATTGTGTTCTGTACCGAGTCGTACGACCCAGAAATGCAAAAAAATTGCCTCTTGGAGTCACTGTGTCTGATTTCGACGATTTGACAGTCAATTTAGGGGTTTTTGGGTGCTCTGAACGCGATGGAAATGTCCATTTGGTCCAGAAGTGCATAGAAAAATATCCTACCCCCAGATGCACAAAAAATCAGCCTGGCTTGAAATCCTTGCACAAAAAAAAACGCTGTGAGAGAATATCTTCAAATCACGAACAAGTAGCCACATGTCTGGAGCTTTGATACCATGTAGAAGTTGAGAAAGCCAACTTCACAGACCCTGAAGATCACCTACATGCAAATAACCTATCACAGAAGAAGACATTGGAGACAAAAAATCAAGGGTGCTCTGAAAGCTGAAAATATGTATTAATCAGAGAGAGTAAAATACAATTAGATCAATCCTTAAGAAAGGAGATCGTGCAAAACCTAAAAGTAACCCTAATAGGTAAACATTTAATAATTAATATAATTATTAAATGTCACAATATGTAAACTAAAGGTGAAATCTTAAGGGAGGAATAAAGGCAGCTTAATTAACATAATTAAGTTAAAGCATTTACTCTAATAGTCTTCACTAAACTAAAACCAAATCTAGATCTTAAGATCCAACACAATCATAGTAACTCAAATTCATCATTTGCACAAATCTAAAATATCACATAAGATTCTGATAAAATATCTTATTCATGAAGTTATCATTGCACAATAAACATATTTTGTATTTTAATTGAAAATTGAAAGAGTATTTGATAACTGATAAAATTGATTGATTGAAAACTAACTAGCTAACCTAAGACTCAACCAACCTGTTGTACATATAGGCATGAGGGAGCTTATTCAAAGTAGGAATTTAAATTGAAACTTTTAATGACACTCCTTGGATTTCAGAGGGTGACAAAGATTCAGTTAACTTTTAATGCAACTAGAAAAGAAGAAGAATCCAAATTGGATTTTGACTCTATTTGTAATAGATTGGAACATAGAATGCTCAAAATCAATTCTATTTAGAATCCCAGTTGCAATAGGAATCTTTCTTCTTTTGTGCCTTTATTAGTCATCATAATGATTCATCATCTTCTCCATTAAATTTCTTCATGTGGTATTCATCTTGTTCAATTTATTTAGGAAATCTCCTATTTTTTTGTTCAGGAACTCTTTCAACTGCAGACTTTGTGTTGTAGTTGCTATAGGCTACAATACATCATCTAGCTAGAAGGGGTTAGTTCAAAAAACATGCATACATACTAACAACCATGACTAAACATAAATATAAAATCAAAATTCATACATATTCACACATAAATCATGCATTAACCATTGCATCATAATTATACTTCCATATACTTTAATTAGGTTCATAGTTTGCATAGTAAGTATCAAAGATAACATAATGTATGAATATGTATAGGATAAATTAATTGGTAATGTCTTTAAGCATGTATAAAAGCTATCAAAACTAACTATTATCTAGACCCATAAGTAGGTACATAAGGCTATAATATAGGTGCATGCTCCTTTGGTATAAGTGAGGCAATAGGTCCCTAGTGGTGATGTAGGTCTAAGAATGTGATGTCAAGATACTAATGAAGGGGGAATGCATGCTTTCCCGCAAATTTGAAAAGGATATATGTAATGATATCATAAGAGATGAGTGGGAAGGATAAGTTTCCCTCGCTAAAATAGGTGTGGCTATAAAATCATGATAATGCATGAACCATGAACCATATACATGACCAACATTTTGTAAAGATAAGTTTCAAGGGTAATCCTTGAAGATCAAACTTATAAGGCATGAAACACAAACCATATTAGAATTGGTTGTGTCCACAAGAGATAAGGAATTTTAGGCAATGGGAAATAACACATGAAATCTAAGTATTTTGTAGAAGGGATTCCCCAACAACTAAGAGGATAGATTATGGATACATATAAGTTGTGGATGCTTGTTCTAGATTGAAAGTATGGTTATGGGGCCTATATGGGATTTGGAAAGGATAAATAGGGCTTAGGGGGTAAAAATGGGTGACGGATGGTAGGTAAACCTTAAATATAGGAAACATTTATGCATTTATAGTATCATTTTAGGGAAAATATGATGGGGGTTGTTTCATGTTTATTATTTCAAAAGGGTGATATTAATACATGGGAATGTGTAAATGGAAGAAGAAAAATCCTACATTGTGCATGTTCAAGTTTAATTAATAACACATGAGATCTAAGTGTAATAATTAAGTGTAACCCAATAAAACATGGAAACTACATATGGGTTGAACATGAATCTCAAGGCATGAGGTTTACCCTAGCATGGGAAAATATAAATGGTGGTTTGGTCAAAAAAACCTATGTAGGTACATAAGGCTATAATATAGGTGCATGCTCCATTGGTAGAGGTGAGGAAATAGGTCCCTAGTGGTGATGTAGGTCTAGGAATGTGATGTCAAGATACTAATGAAGAGGGAATGTATGCTTCCCCCAAATGTGAAAAGGATATATGCAATGATATCATAAGATATGAGTGGGAATGATAAGTTTCCCTCACTAAAATAGGTGTCTCTAAAATCATGATAAGACAATTGATGGATGTGCACATGCAATTGGGGGAAGGAATGCTACCCCTATTGTAAGGATGTGTAAATGAAATATTTGAATATAATAATGGAATTCATGATTTCCCTAATGTAGAGATATACCGAGTTAATAATATAGTGTAAAAGGAATTGTTCCCATATTTCTAGTGTAATAACTTAAAAAATGTGATAATTCAATGCAATATTAAGAGGTAAATCTAAGAGACAATGCTCATTGTGTAAGCTCTAAAGGAAATGTATGCCACTGTATGATCAAGGAAAGTACTCAATACTCAAAGAATAACATCATAGTAAGGTAAATTGACATCTGAATATGATAAAAAAAGCAAAGCATTATATTAAGCATGTATGATAAGAAGTGATAAAGCAACATAAGAAATCAAAGTGGTAAAGGTGATAGTCATAAGTGAATAGAAATTTGAAATGTGAAGTAGGAGAATAATGGATAAAATATCAACCCATGGGAAACAAAGGAAAATTTAAAGCATGTGTATAAAGAGAACATACCTTAAAATCTAAGATTTTATTTGAGAAACTACCTAATTATGCCTAGTTCATTTTTATTCTTGCATCAAATTCCTCAAAACTTAGAGATTTTCACCAATTTGCTTCGTTTTCAACATTCAATTCTATATAAACCTAATAGGATTAATAAAACTATGAAAATAACTAATCTATAATATGAAATTAAAAAACAAATCATAATTAACATTCTAACACTACAAACATGGAAATATTAGTTTATATAATCAAATTTCATCTAAAAACTTTGGTTTTCCTCCTTTCTATGTTGTAAAAAAAAAAAATATGGTACAAAGGTGGTGGAATATGTAAAAATGCTTGTTCTTTTTCCAACACCATGAATTTTTTTTTTTTGTTGGATAGCACACAAAAACTAGAGAATAAAAAAGATTGTGGGCCTAGATCACACGTGACATGTTTTTTTAACCATTTTTGCACTTCCCAAAATCACTCGCATTAAAGCGTGAGTGTTCTTTGGCTTGATCAATATATGAACATGTTTCAATTTTTCCAAAGTGTGAGTGCACTTTAGATTGCTCAAAATGTGAGTAGTTTTTAACTTCTTCAAAACGCAAGTGAATTTTGGATTTCATGAAATTCTTAAGTTTTGTAATTCTGAAATAGATTTTTTTGAAGACTAAGGTTGGGAGATAATTTTATATGGAATCATATCTTATCAATGTGATCTATCCTTCCATAAAATTTCATCCTTCCTTGACCAAATAGAGGCTAGAATCCAAAATCTCATGCCCTGTCATTTTTCAATAACTTCATTATAATAGGTATGAGAGTGAAATTATAGTGATAATGTTGGGGAAGGACGGAAAACTTAGAATGAAACATCTAAGAATAACAATGCCTTTGGTGATTTTCATTTCTTCAAATCACCCCAAAGACACAAACTACTATGCCATAAAGTGGAACATGCACAGTTGTTTTCCCCATTAATCCTTCTAAGGAAAATGTATGCAAACAAATAATAGATTCAACACATATGCATAGATTCAATTCACAAAATATGACAACATGGAAGACAAACTAATGAACACACAGATATACATGGGGAAAACCCTTTAGGGTAAAAAACCCCACCCTCCAAAAGATCCAACTGTTATATTATTCAAGAACAAACAAAGTTATAATACAATCTTAGGCCCATAGCCTTTATAGGAGTTACATCTTATTTCATTTGGAGAATAAAGGTAACAACACATTCAGAATATTCACATTGTTACAACACCCTCACATAGTACATAGTGTAGATTCATCTCATCTCACCAATTGACTCTCTCTGCCAGCCTCTCGGTTGACCCAGCCTAACGGCCACCACAGGTTCACATCTTTTTGTATTATGTGTGTCTTTATGTTCACGGTTACACTGCTCTATGCATATTGTTCAAACACACACACTCATAACTGCTCTTCTTCTACCAACCAACAACCAATAGCCATTAGGGTATTTAATTACCCCACCAACAAGCTTCCCTCATATTTGATTGCACCGCCCTGCAGCATGCATCAGGCCACACAACATTGAATTGGATTACAAAGACTTGCCAAATTTGCAATCTGTCAACCCCCGTAATTAATCGCTACCAAAGAATAAAGCTTCTAGCCAATCAACGAATAATATTGTGCCATGTGTCGTAATGCTATTTGTCCGTCGCTTTGACTATCACTCCAAATAGTCAATTCGGTTCAACTTCCACAGCAGACCAACCGTCGAAAACTACCCAAGCGATCAAATGGCCTCTGAGCATTTTCCCTTCATATATTGCTTGTCATGGCTAGGACCCACCAAGACACATGTACACCGCTAATGCAATTTCAAGGAATTAGAAAATCATCGACAATATTCCCTTGAGGTTTCTCTGAAACACCGACACATGTTTGAAGTCGACACACCCTGCATGAGTTACTTGAGACCCACCACACAAGGCACGGACATTGTTTATCAAGCCTCCAAGTGTCAACCACTTAGGCAATTCCACTCACTTCACAAGATTTCATCGGTCCTCACCACAAAGGAGCCCAGAATAAAATGAGCACCATTAGATTAATCTCATCGCAACCGTTGATCAAGATCACCTTTAACTATCTTCGGTCCATCGGCATAACCTGGTGAAGAGTTCCACTGAAGAATCCAAGTCACACTAATACAATTTTCATCGTTCTATCATTGAGACCATCGATAGCCTCAAGTCACACCGATATAAACAAACCGCCAACACTGAGCACTCATCCCAACAGAACAAGTTACACCGACCAAGCACTTCGGCCGAACTTCTATCATCACTAAGAGTTAGGGGAATTGCACCGACTGCTCAGGTTACACCGATGAATGGATCAGTGATATTAAGGCACATATTTCCAACAATCTCCCACTTGACAAAGATCTTATTGACCATTCCAGATCACCAACAATGAACCATATAGAAGCACAAACAACATCAACTTCAAAAGGCCAAACCAGATCACCTCTATGAAACACATTCTCTAGAAACAAGATAGAAAACTAGTTAGAACAACAACCAGAACACTGATTGCACCCATCCAACTGATTAACCCACGTGACTAAAAATAGCACCCATAGCTTGTGTTATTTTGTCCAATCTCACATACCTTCAAGGTATCCACATTAGTAAACTCATGCCAATAGCACAACGAACCCATCAACCGCAAATACAAGCAACATGCACAAAACACATCCAAGTACTCCCACTACATGGGTAACACCAAATCTGAAAGATCAAAGGCATAACAAGTCTACCAATAAAAACACATAGAAAATGTAATCATGTAGTACCAAAGAAATCTCCACAATGATATTCACAACCTGCAACCAACTGCTACACGAATCATTTCTCTCAACAGTCTTCCAAAGCTCTTCCAAGTTCTTCAACGCCCAAACATAAGAAAGAGATAAAGAACCTCCAAGTTACCACTCAAAAACTTGATTGAAAACAAAAGGTCTAACGGAATCTCAAACCAATGTAAAATGAATTCAAACTTCTAGGAAGACAACCAAGACCAAAGAGAGACACTTTTCACAACATATACCTGTAGAACATCCTCCTACATACACTTCTAAAAGCCAACTACATCAAATATGATCTCCTTCTCATCCCAAAGGAAAATCCATAACAACACCCAACCGCTCAATCACCAAGATCAAAATTAACCTATGTTACATGTAATCAATCATGAATGTAAGACTTCCAAAGAAGATCAAACTACTTCATTTCCCATCTCAGGAAATCAGCCCATATAAATATCCCTACCAGTTCTAATCAATAAATGATATCACATAAAATCTCAAGGAGATAAACCATGTTGTCCACCTTCCACTATGAATCCTCCAGATCCATTAAACAAGAATTCAAGATCCATATCATAAAAGAAAGCATAAAAGACCTTTGAAAGATATAATGGGAAAATAACTCTCAAATAGACTTTACTAACAAGAAGATCAAGAGTGGGGAAAATAAAATGCTCCTCCAAGATATACAAGCCACCATTACTCATCCACGATCAATCTCCTCATTTATCTATATTGAACTCATGTCCAACCAAGGTGTAGGCTACTTGGAATTTCAACTGAAATCAACACCTTTCTCAAAACAATTTCAGCCTCACCTTATTCTCCATGTATCCATGAATGACTGCAACTGATCATCTCATGCTAAACTCCAATCTTGCATTACTGCACTTAACATGAAGTTCTCAAGCATATGACCAATGTACTCAAAACACAGAGAATTGCCAGACCATTGTCAAAGCTCCAATCAACTGAACTAGGAACATTTCATGACACCATGATCTACACATCCCCCATAGAAGATACCATGCTTCAAGTGAACTAACCATGGTCTCAAGAGCAACACAACATGCCAAAACTCTAATGCACAAGTAAGAGTATACCATGACATAAAATAAACAAGCTCTAAACCAAAATCACTTGTCAAGCACCACCAACACCTCAGCCAAAGACTCCAAAATCATTCCATGGTTCCAAGATGTTGCACATCCTCAAATAGTGTCCATGGAAATGCGAAAGAAACCTTCTGTAGCAACAGGATCTAAGAGTCCCTCCTAGTAACATTTGCAACACTAAAGAAGATCATTCACCACCAAGTGATGAAATCACAGTCATTGCTAAAGATCCCACTAAACCGTGACATCCAAGCTTTCCAAGCATCATGACCACACATCTGCTGATCTGAAAACCTCTAGGTACAATCGACAACATGTCCATCTAACAACAATGCCAAGCAGCACCAAGATCTCCAAACCATATAGAACACACCATCACTATCAATATATTACACTAAAAATGTGTACTAAGCTCTCCATGACATCATGAAACACACGCTATAGGTCCCCATAGCCGACTATTCAAGTACTCAATGCTATCCATCCTCTCATCTCAAAATAGCTACACCAATGCACAAGTGACCATAGACAAGGTCAGCTAACATATCTGCACCAACATTGAATCAACCTCGTGGATATAGACAGTCCACTTCCGAGTTATCTCACTACAACCAATGGGTAGCTAATCCACCAACCACATAGCTAAAAGATCAATCACAAAAAAGTGAAAACCCCATCATCGCAAAGGAAACTGCAAAACTGATATTTCAAAGAGAACGACAATGTAGACAAACTTGACTCAAACACCAGATCAAAAAATAGATTTGATTTGCCAATCACGTCCACAACTCAAGCACCATAGTCTAGGAAACCAGTAGCAGAACCACAAGATTGCTGAGTGAAAAATCACATACCAACACTCCCATGTAGAGGGTACATCACACCTCCTCAAAACCATGTCGAACTGCAACTATCTCATCCAGTCACACCCCAAAAGCTAGGGTCTAGAAAATAGCTTAACAAAAGCTCCACAGAACCGCAATTTTTTCTTGACCATGCAAAACTTGCAAAACCACTGTGATTCCAAAACACCCATGCACATCCATATCCACTGCACATCTGGATGACTCAAGATTCCGCACACAATCATCATGGTTAACCAGAAAAATGAAAAACAACACAAATATGCATCATAGACTTTTTAGGAAAATCTATATAAAACCTTCATAACCAAAGAACATGAATCTAAGCCATGCAAGTACAAGATATCCATAAAAAAGGAACAAATAGTACAGGAACTCGAGGCCCATTCCAGACCAATTCAAAAACCACAAGCATGCACATGCATTCGAGAGAGCCAAGCTATTCAAAAGTTTTCAGACCACCCAGAGATCAACTTCATAGCCTTCATGCAATCAAGGTAATAGAGAACAATGCCTTCAATGCTGAGTCGAAACACCCAGCACAAGCACAATACTCCAAGGGTGAATAACAACCCAAGAATTTCTATACCACCAGGGAGCCTCTCACATAGACACCTAGTATGAACCACACTCTGCTGCAACACAACCATAAGCATAAACTCACACCCCTTGCATCAGGATCATTCGCTACCAACTAGGAGCCTCATACCATATCATCACAATATGATCAACTCTAGATTCTCCATGTTCAATGAATTTCACGTTGTGTGTTGTCTCAAGAGAGCAAAAACTTTTACTCATCAAACGATCAATCATTAGCCGATTCCTCTAGATTTCCTCAAGCCTGACAGAATAAGAAATCTTCATAGGAGAAATACCTAGAACCAGCATCCAGAAGAAGGCTCTAATACCACTTGTTGGGGAAGGATGGGTCAACTTAGAACAAAATATCTAAGAAGAAAAGTACCTTTGGTGATTTTAATTTCTTCAAATCACCCTAAAGACACAAACTACTATGCCATAAAGCGGAACATGCACAGTTGTTTCCCCATTAATCCTTTTGAGAAAAATATATGCAGAAAAATTTAATAGATTCAACACATATGCACAGATTCAATTCACATAATATAACAACATGGAAGACAAACTAATGAAAACACATATATACGTGGGGAAAACCCTTTCGGGTAAATACACCACCCTCCAAAAGATCCAGCCATTGTATTATTTAGCAACAAACAAAGTTACAATACAATCTTAGGCTCATAGCCTTTATAGGAGTTACATCTTGTTTCATCTGGAGAATACAGGTAACAACACATTCAGAATCTTCACACTGTTACAACACCCTCACACAACACAGAGTGTAGATTCATCTCATCAAACCAATAGACTCTCTCTTCCAACCTCTCGGTCGGCCCAGCCTAACGACCACCACAAGTTCACATATTTTTGTATTATGTGTGTCTCTGTGTTCATGGTTACACTGCTCTATGTATATTGTTTGAACAAACATACTCATAACTACTCTTCTTCTTCCAACCAATAACCAATAGCCATCAGGGTATTTAATTACCCCACCGAAAAGCTTCCCTCATCTTTGATTGCATCGCCCTGCAACACGCATCGAGCCACACCACATTGAATTGGATTACAGAGACTTGCCAAATCTGCACTCTGTCAACCCCCGCAATTAATCGCTACCAAAGAATAAATCTTTTGACCAATCAACATTGATTTACAATAGCGATGTAAAATCAATAAATAATATCGTGCCACATGTTGTAATGCTATTCATCCATTGCTTTTACTGTCGCTCCAAACAGTTGGTTCGGTTCAACTTCCACAATAGACCAACCGTTGAAAACTACCCAGGCGATCAAATGGCCTTCAAGCATTTTCCCTTCATATACCACTTGGTGTGGCCAAGAGCCACCAAGACACGCGTACACCGCTAGTGCAATTTCATGGAATCAGAAAAGCATCCACAATATTCCCTCAAGGTTTCTCCAAAACATTGACACACGTTCGAAGTTGACACACCTTGCATGAGTCACTCGAGACCCACCACACCAGGCACGAACACTATTAATCAATCTGCCAAGTGTCAACCGCTTAGGCAATTCCTCTCACTTCATAATATTTCATCGGTCATCACCACAAATGAGCCCAGAATAAAACGAGCACCGTTGGATTAATCTCATCGCAACCATAGATCAAGATCACCTTTAACCATCATCGATCCATCAACATAACCTACTGACGATTTCCACCGAAGACTCCAAGTCACACCGATACAGTGTTCATCGTTCTATCATTGAGACCATCGATTGGGTTCCACTGATATCCCCGAGTCACATAGATATAAACAAATCACCAACACTGAGCACTCATCCTGACAGAACAAGTTACACTGACCAAGCACTTTAGCCAGACTTTTATCATCGTCGAGAGTTAGGGGACTTGCACCGACTGCTCAAGTTACACTGATGAATGGGTCAGCGAGATTGAGGCACATATTTCCAATAGATAAGCGATAAGCTTTATGATAGTGAATGAGAGAGTGTACAACAATACTATTCCTAGAATGAATCCAACATTGGTGATAATTTATAACAAGAAAGATAACAACCTAATGGATCTACCCCAAACACATTCTTATTATGATTGAAGGTAATCTAATTGAGCCTCACATTCTACGTAAGTATGTACTCCCCATAATTATTGTGTGAAATTTTATTTGAGTGATCTAATTAAATTTCTTAGGTTTTAAGTCAAAGAATGCTATGAAATATCCCTACTAACCCATTTAAACTTATGGGAGTAACCTATAAATTCATGCCAATTCTAATAACTGGAGACATAATTAACTCTTTTAGAATTGATCTAGAACCCCAAAGTTGTTATTATATAGAGGAAATATTTAGATAATTGCTCTAGTTGAAAAGGGTCAAGAATCTCTAGTATAAATAGGATGAACAACCTAAGTTGATGATAAGTATAATATATATGGATCGTATGATGAACATATTATGAGTAAGCTTGAGATTGATGAATTTTTTATTATGGATAAGGACTTGGACTTTATCAATCACATTAGTTTCTTAATTAATTAGATAATAAGATTCCTCCAAAAGGTACCCAAATATCTATAAAGGAGTCGTTGGTGTATAAGGTTGCACTTACCCTAAAATTTGATGAGGCCACATTTTGAAGAGAATGAAGAAGATAATGATTATTTTGAGATTTTCACAAATTAAGGTGAATTAAAGTTGGTGAGGTTTCTTTCAAGAGCTACTTCACCTCTAAGGGATCTGGCTTGTATTAATCAAGAATTTTCACAAGTAGATGATCATATATCAAGTGTATATGGAGAACATGCAACTATAGAGAATAGGCAAGAATTATTCTCAGTATCTAAATAGTAAAATATACTTAAAGAAATAACTTTGGTGATAAGGGAAATGGCATATGTGGTTGTGGATGAAGTCCAAAATTTTATTAGGGTGAATAATAAATTAAGGAAAAGAGCTATCATAGAGGTTCTTGAGGAAAATAGATCATTAAGAATCACTATATAGAAATACACTTAACCATGTACCCTCAACCTTATACCTTAAACCCTAAACCCTACACCCTCAACCCTATAACTTCAACCCTATACCCTCAAATCTATACTCTCAACCCTAAATATATACTTGAACTACCCTCAACCCTATATCCAATATCCTAAACCCTAATCCTTATACCCTATACACTTAACCTTATATCCTCAACCTTGAACATTATCCCTCAACCCTATACTTAAACCCTAAACCCTACACTCTCAACCCTCAACCCTATACATTATACCCTCAACCCTATACCCTAAACCCAATACCCTCAACCTTATACCCAATATCCTAAACCCTATCCTTATACCCTATACACTTAACCTTATACCTCAACCTTGAACATTATCCCTCAACCCTATACTGAAACCCTCAACCCTATACCCAATACACCAAACCGTAATCCCTATACCCTATACACTTAACCCTATACCCTCAACCCTAAACACTATCTCTCAACCCTCAACCCTCAACCCTATACCTTAAACCCTAAACCCTACACCCTCAACCTTATACCCTAAACCCTATACTCTATACCCTCAACCCTAAATAGATACCTTATATCCTCAACCATAAACTAATACCCTCAACCCTATACCCAATATTTGAAAACCCAAATCCTTATACCCTATACACTTAACCCTATACCCTCAACCCGACACCTTAAACCCTCAACCCTCAACCCTATACCCCATACCCTCAACCTTGTACCCTAAACCCTAAACCATAAACCCTAAATAAATAGCTTCTACCCTCAACCATAAACCCAATACCCTCAACCCTATACCTAATATCCTAAACCCTAATCTTTATACCCTATACACTTAACCCTATACCCTCAACCTTGAAAAGTATCCCTCGATCCTATACCCTATATTTAAACCCCCAATCCTCAACCCTATACATTATACCCTCAACCCTCAACCCTCAATCCTAAATAGATACCTTATATAGACTCAACAGCTGATCCAACACCCTCGACCCTATACCCTATACACTTAACCATGTACCCTCAACCCTATACCCTCAACCCTATCTCTCGATTCTGCACTATATCTCAACCCTATCTCTCAACCCATCAACACCTCTATAGCTATACCCATAGCCTACTTGAAATGAAATCTTTCAAGCACTCCTATTCACAAGAATTTTCTGAATTATTCTTGTGCCAAGACAAGGTCCCACTGATATGGTTTATCACCCACCAAACACCTTAACAAATTTCCTAGGCTCCTATTCATAACTTCTATCTACCCATCAGTCTAGGGATGATAGGTTGAGCTAAATCCTAATTTGGTACCCATCTTCCATAGTGTCCACTAGAAATGATAAAAAAAAATTATATCTCAATCTAAAACAATACTTTTAGTCAAACCATGTAGCCTAACTACCTCCTTGGAAAATAGCCTAGAAATGTGAGATGCATCACAAATATTCTAACATGGTATGAAGTGTACCATCTTAGAAAATCTATCGACTACAACAAATATTGAATCATGACCTTTCTAGGTATGAGACAACCCAAAAAAAAATTCATACTCACATGTATCCACGGTCTCCCTAGAACCTATAGTGGTTGATACAAACCAAATGTTCTACCATGTTCCTTTGGCATGTTAACATATTTGACATCCATGCACCAATCTCTTCACATCCGTTGTCATCTCAGGCTAAAAATACCCTTCACTCACCTTTTCCAATGTTTTATCAATATTGAATTAGCCTCCCAATCCACCACTATGTATTTCTCTCATCAAATTCTCTCATATTGAGCCTCTACGAATGCATATTTTTTGTCCCTTAAATAACAAACCATCCCGCAAAAAAAAAATCTACCATGGAGTCTTATCTTTCTCCATTGGAATGTGAACAATTATCTAAGCTTCTTGAAAATAAAGATCATTAGGGTATAATTCCTTCATCGCAGCAAAACCAACTACACTAACCCTCAATTAATTCAATAGCATACATCTCTTACTAAGTGCATCTACTACCCTATATGATTTACAACTCTTGTACTTCAAAACAAAATAATAACTTTGTAAAAATTACACCCATTTCACATTCCTTTGATTCAAAACACCTTGAGTATTGATGAATTACATAATGCATGATGATATGTGTAGAGTATAAATTCTTTGGGAAAAAAAATTAATGTCTCCACTTCTTTAGAGCTTGAACTATGGCATAAAATTCTTGATCATAAATTAAATGTTTTCTCTTTTCTTCATTCAAATTCTCACCAAAATAGCTAATGGACCTTCCTACTTTTGTCAATACCCCTCTGATCACACATCCACTAGCATTACAGCAGGTACCTAAAACACATTGCTAAATTTTATCAATTCTGAAACTAGTTGTTATGTCACCTTTTTCTTCAAAAATTGAAAGATTTGTTTTGTTGTGATCGTTTATTAGAACTCTCTCCTACCACCCTTCATCGTTTCAGTGATAGGTGCACATATCCCACTGAAAATTTGAATGAACTTTCTATAAAGGTTCACTAGGCCATGAAAGCTTATGGCTTCAAACATGCTTTTTGGTGAAGGATAATATTTTATTTCCTTGACCTTCTCTAGGTCCATCTTCAACCCTTCTTTAGATACTACAAAGCTTACATATACCATTTCTTTCTTCATGAAACTAGACTTCTTTAAATTCATCAATAACTTTTCCTCCTTTAACCTCTACAACACAACCTTAATATGCAACAAGTGTTCTCCATTTGTCTTACTGAAAATTAAGATGTCATCTAGATAAATAATAACAAACTTTCCTAGGAAAGACTTCAATACCTCTTTCATCAAATGCATAACAATTCTAGGAGCGTTTTTCAAACCAAATGACATCACCAACCACTCATACTACCCATCTTTGGTCTTGAAGGTTGTCTTCCATTTATTTCCTTCATAAATCCATACATGGTGATATCCACTCTTCAAATCAATTTTAGTGAAGTGCTTTGCTCCACTAAGAAATTCCATCAAGTCATCCATTCTAGGCAATGAAATTATGTACTTAATGGTGATTTTGTTTATGGTTCTAGAGTTTTTACACATTCTATGTTCTCTTTCCTTATTTGATGCTAATATAGCATGTACCACACATGGACTGAGTCTTTGCCAAATCAATTCTTTATCCAATAATTCTTGCACTTTCCTATTTACTTCGTCATTCTCCATGGTTGTGATCTTATATGACACCTTGTTAGGAAAAGTGGCCCCTAAAATTAAATCCATGTAGTGGTTGATATCCCTCATTAATATCAATCCATTCGGTAGCTCCTTCATCATGATATATGCATATTCCTAAAGGATTTCACACACCTTTGCTAGAAAATATTACTTGTTCTTCGTAGATACCATCAGTTTTGACTTGGAAACTAATGCAATGCACATTCTTTCCTTTTTCAACACCTTCAAGAATTTATTTCTCCACACCAGGTTCACACCTTTGAGCTACTTCATGTGTCTTCTTCCTTCATCAAGTTTAAAACAAACTCTTGCCCATCCTTCTTGGTCTTATATGTATTGGTCCTTCCATCATGTATATCTTGTTGGTCAAATTTCTAAGGCCTTCCAAGAAAAATATGGCACATGAATCCATGGGCATTACGCGAAATATTACCTCATCCTTATAATTTCCTATATGGAAATTCACAAGAAATTATTATCTTACTGTCACTTGGTGCACTTTTTGCAACCATGTTGTACATTATAGGGATTTGGATGCTTCAATCTTAGCTTACTCACCATCTCCTTGGACACAATGTTGTTCATACTACCACTATCAACTATCACCTTATAGCATTTACCACTAGACTTACATTTGGTTCAGAAAACATCTCCTTTGGACTAGTTCAATCCTCTTCTTTGGATTCAACAAAACCCTTCTCAACACCAAAGATTCGCCATCTTTTGGGTCTTCTCCACATTTCGGGGAGACAAAGCTTTCATTTTTTTCTTGTGTCATACTTATCCTAGTTTCTTTTCCCTTTTTACTACCTTATTTTACCCATGGACATTCAAATGCCCTATGCCCCACTTCTCCACACTATAAACAAGTACTATTGAATCCTCTTCCTCTAACTCTTCCAAATGATCCTCTCCTAGAAAAAATCCTCTTCCTCAAGAATAATCTCCTTTGCCTCTACTATCTTGGGTGTATGTTTGTGATGAATTGTCCTCTCCTTATTTTTTCAAATATCCTCTTCCACCCCCAAAGTGTCTTCATTCATAGGAAAACCTTCCCCTTCATCTAGAATTATTTTTCTTCTTGGCAAGTTTCTCTTCAGCCTTCAAAGAAAATTGGTAGGATTCTTCTACACTAGTGATTCTCACCATACTTAGCTCATCCTAAATGGTATAATGCAACCCATTGATATATCTAGACACAATTTACATATCATCTTCATTATGACCAACCCAAATATTCAATTTATAAAAGTCCTTAGTATATTCTTGAATATTTCTCTCCTTTTGTTTTAGATTCTATAATTTTCTAAACAAATTAATGTGATAATCAATTGGTAGATTTTTTTTTTCAACTTTGTTACCATTCTATCCTAGGTTCTAATTTTATCCTTACCCTTTCTTTGTCTTTCCGTCTAAACATGTTCCCACCACAAGGAGGCATGGCCCTCCAACTCAATGTAGGAAAACTTAACTTTCTTAGGATCTTCAACCATCTTGAAGTCAAAATACTTATCCATTTAAGATATCCAATCAATCAACTCTTCTAGATTCAAAATACCATTATAACTTGGCGGATCCAAATGAGGTTTGTTGCTGATTTTAGACATGACTTGCAAAAACCTTCTTTTAGGTTCATCACCCCATTCTTGTGCATTAGATTTTGACACTTATATTTCCTCTTCATCCTCACTAACATCTTCCACATGTACTCCATGGTTTTGTGCCACTTCAATATCTTCCAACCTTGATGTTATCTCTCTCATCATCTCTACTATGGCCAAATCTCTTTCTCTAGGTGGTGCTCTTCTTCCTTGTCCTCTTTGTGCCATATCTTCACCAACTTCTTGTAGTTGCAAGTATTCATTCACTCTCTCACCCACAACAAATTTTCTAGAACGCCTTCTCTAGGAAACATCCCTAATACATAAGGAAAACATTATTTGATACCAATTGATAGATCTTGGATTAGAGAGTCTTATCAGACGACCTAATTCAATAGCTAAACAAAGAAAAAATAATATCCACAATCACAACAACTTCCAAATATTTTATTCTTCTCATAAAATTATAAGAGTACACTAGTTTCAAATAAACAACAACCAACTTATAGCTCAATTTTATAGTAACCAAAATCCTCCAATTTTTTGAATCTAGAACATGAATCAATCAACCATTATATATCCCTATGGCCAAATAGTTGAAATGGTTCATTTATCAACCGTTAGTAGTTGAAAAACATTCAAATTTAACCTGACCATCAACATTCTACACAATTTGCAGCTTGTTTCGTAGGCCATTAAAGTCCCGCAATCCACTTGAACCCCATAGACCTAAACCTGAATTAAATCAAATATAAAGTCCATAGAAATCTTAGCTTGATTGGAATCTAACAATACATTTGGTACAAAAAATCTCGAGCACCATTGAATCCCCACAAGGTTCAATTCAAACCCTCAAGCCTACATAGAAGGTAAACCATATTTAACCTCAATGGAAATTTTCCTTCCATCTAAACAAGATCCAAATTTCATGTCTCCCAACAACTCATCTATTTCATATGCAAAACCTTACATTTGTACATACCTCATGCCACCATTACCTCACTCTAAATAAATGAACCTGCTAACCAAAAGTCCAGTTCACTTGAGTTCTTCCACATTCTGAACAATTGTTGATGTCATCAATGTGTTATACTAATGTCATCAATGTGTCATATTGATGTCATTATTTGTTGATACCCATGTTGATTTCATTGCATGTCATGTTGGCATCATCATCTAAACTTCTCATTTGAATTAGAAGGTGAAATAATAAGGTTCAATTTACTTGACTTGATCCACACATCCCAATGGAATGAAATGTTAAAAAATGGAAATAAAATTGCATAGATTATACCACTGTTGAATAACAATAATAATAAATATTATATTTCTTTAGGACATTTACAATATGCATTGCAAATGTTTAAAAATAATTGCATTCCCATGAATAACCACCCAAATTCTCTTACAGGAATAAATCCCTAAAACTAGAAACTAATAATTAAAGTTGATTTACTAAATGTAAACTTTATTTTCCTAAACACCCCCCCCACTCCCCCTTTAAGTTTACATAATAGAAAAACAAAAAATAAAATTTAAAAATGTAAACCTTAAATTCCTACATATCCCCCCTTAAGGTTTACATCACAAAAAAGAACCAAAATTTTGTATCAACATCAACCTAAATTGCTTGGTCTAGGAAAATGTCTTGATTAGACAACCCCGCATCAACATCAACCCAAACTCCTCATGTCTGGATAAATGTTCAAATTCTCCAACATTTACTTGTGAATCAAGACATACTCAACTATTCACAAATACTAAATGTGAATCGAGAGTAACTCCATATTAACACTCCTCCAATTGTGAATCAAGACTAACTCCTTTATCCACAGTAACACTCCTCCATTTGTGGATCGAGACTTACTTGAAATTATCCACAAAAACACATTTGCAAAACTATGGATCAAGACAAAATTAATTATCCATAAATAGTTTGTGGATTCAATTATCCACAGAGCGACAAAACATTGCATGCCCCATCTTTCTCTTGAAATAACTAGAGATGAAACAAATGCTTCTCATGCAAGAATCATCCCTAAGAAAGAAGCTAGCTTGGGATGATAGATGCCCTCTTGCCTCCATTTCCTCCAGCCTCTTATATGAACCCTATTCAATTCTTAGAGAATATATAAATCTTCTTCATTATCTTGATCACACAATGCAACATTACATCTTTCTCCCTCTCTTTAGTAGCAAATAAAGCATTATCTATTTTTAACTTTCCATCAATAAGATCTCTAGCACATTGAATGCAATTCACTAGAATGTGTCCTCTTTGGTTACAACAGAAGCATTTGAAGTTATTATTTCTTGTTGAAGCGTTAGTTTTCCCTTTGACAAAGAAAGAAGATTCAACAACAGTTGAGTGAGTTTTAGAGACTCTTTTTTCTTCCTCAATCAAAAAAGATATCACATTCTCTAAGCTCTTGGGCTTGGATTCAATTTGTTTGAAGTAAACACAATATTGTCAAAACTTGAGGGCATATTATTTAATAAAATAGCTTTCGTATCATCATCATCAATTGTACATTTTATTCTAGCAAGTTGATTAAGAAGAGAACAAAATGTACTAATATGGTGAACAATACTATCACCCTCATTCATTTTCAAACCAAATTTTTTTTGCTTCATTCCCAGTTTAGCACTTGAAGCCTGTGAACCAAATAAAGAATTAAGACTTTCCCATATTTGGTTTGAGGTTTTTGTCAAATCAATATGATGCAAATATGCATCACATAATCCAAGACCAATCATTGTTGTAGATTTATGATCTTTTTTGTCCATTTTAATAGTTCATCTACATCTTGTAGTTATTTAATAGTTCAATTAACAATCTCCCAGAGATCTTTTTTTATTAAAACTAGTTGCAATTTGACTTGCCATGTATGAAATTCATGACCCTCAAACTTTGAAATAAAATATGATCTCTCCATTTTAAATAAAATCGATCTAATCACTTATCACTGCACTTTTATAGAGCAACAAAGAGATCATAAATATTTAGAATGAACTACAATGTTTTAATTTTTTCTTTAAAAAAAAATTCACACTGTATCACCTCCTTACAGGCTACTAGTTCACACATTGAAATTGCTTACCAAAGACCAAAAAATAGATTTTGATTTCTTCCTTGTTCACTCATATGCCCTTTGTACAACAATGTTTATTTATCATTCCAAATGGCTCTATGCATCAAAATTCCCAATCTAGAGAAATTGTTGTAAAGGCAAGAGAAGCAGCGATTCAAATGACTTATGTGCTAAAAAAAACCCTTTAAACACTTTTTGCACAACAAGTCTCCATACGTTCTTTAACCATAGACACACATGAATCATTAATGCTCTAATACCACTATTAAAAAAATGGAAAGAAAATTGAACAAATTATACCATTGAACTGAGAAAAAATAATAATAAATATTATATTTCTTTAGGACATTTACAATGTGCATTGCAAATCCTTAAAAAACATTGCATTCTCGTGAATTACATTCCTGTGAATAACCACCCAAATTCTCTTACATAATAACTCTCTAAAACTAACAACTAATAATTAACTGATTTACTAAATGTAAACTTTATTTTCCTAACAACCCCCCCCCTGCCCCACCTCTCTCCCCCAGCCTACCCTCCCCCCGCACCCCCCCACCTCTCCTCCCCCCCACCACCCTACACCCCTTTAATGTCTACATAATAGAAAAACAAAAAACAAAATTTTAAAATGTAAACCTTAAATTCCTACATGGAAATCCCCGCAAAGAAGAATGAGGCAAATGACAACAAAAACTTTGTAATGTCTTGTTGTGGGGAAATTGAGTCTAAACCGAATTGAAGTTGATTCAGATGATTGTCATAATCCCACACCCAAATGACCACTCAAATTTTGTATTTAAATGAGATCTACATTTTTGAAAAAAATCTAATTGTGGGGAAATGACCCCAAACCAAATAACCAATCTCGATGGACATTAGAACTCTACATCCAAATGGAATCCAAATCTTTACATGAAAATAACTTGGGTTTTCTTCATAAAAAAACTCACCAAAATGAAGGATGGAATACCCATTAAGCTCCTCTTCAAGATGGCATCATCAAAATAACCATATGAAGTCAAAAAAATTACAACTTGAAACAACCAAAAACCAACCTACAAGAAGAAAACAAACAATTGAATTGAAAAGAATGAAAGAAATATTTTTGGGCAATGCAAGATCCCTTGAGGACCTAGATGCTCCTCCATCACCCTTACATTTCTAAAATATAAAACTTAAATTTGGCTAACCCACTTTATTTTTCCTCCTCTACTTAAACATAATTTAGTTTAATGGTCAAATAACCAATGACAATTTTACACCCCATCCACACCCAAAAAAAAAGGTAAATAATTGTCCTATTTTTATTGGTCAAAATATACCTTTGACTATTGAATGGGATGATGTTTATCATTATCCTATTTTTTGCCCTAAGTTTACTAAGTACACATTTTGTAAATTTTGATGCTATGTGCTAGTATTTAAAATATCTATTAGCATTCATTTGACACATTGAGAATCCACTTGAGTCTTCTTTCATTCCAGAGAATTATTTAGGTGTACAATTAGTAGCTAAACATTTGAAATTGGTGCACTAAATGAAGTAACAAATCTATAGACATCATTCTAGGGCACTTACCTTTTTCTAAATCTTTAACACACATTTTTTGGGGTTGATCTAGTAGAACACATCTTGTGACATAACAACAATCCTCCCAAGGTATTTCTAAATATCACTAGTTTTCAGATATTAGAAAATATAGAAGAAACATAGGCAAATCATTTGAAGTGGGAAGTATCTAACTCCACAAGTTGTAAAATCTAATTTGTATGTACATGACATTTTTGTGACTATACACTCAACCTTGCTCAAGGTGAATAATAAACTTTTCATATCTTATTTCTAATCTCCAAACATCATAGATTTCAAAAACTTTGTTTAAATCATTCATTCTTTATGTATATATAAATAAATAAAATTGTGTGCATTTTATAAGTTTGACCTAAAACATCCTAGATAAATATTTTCCTTACACATGAGAGGCATTACAAAAGGGCACTGGTATGTAATTTCTACCATTATACTTATATATAAGGGATTGGTAAGACATCTCTTGTTCTTTCTTATATATGATAATATTTTTCAATATAGTGAATGATAAAGACATCTCTTGAATCCCATATTGAGAAAACACTGAGTGAGACAGAGTCTTGTGAAAAATCAAAGCCCCACAAATAAGAAGAATATCATATATTTGAACTGATGCAAAGGGGACATAATGGCCATCAGGACTTGAATTCCGTGCATGGCTAAGAGTAGACAGTCACAAATGCAAGTTCTTGGTTAACCAAGAAGCATGGAGTCGTGCATATTCTAAAGCCCTAGGGCTAGATAATCGAAATGCACCATTAGATACTGAATTAAGGCATCATGGTCTCAAGAGTACATAGCATGTCCTCCTGCAGAAAGAAAAACGTTTTACTTAGACTTGGTAATGCAAGAAGCTACTACATTCTGTTTAAACACAAGTGGCTACAATAAAGAAAATAGTAACCCTACCATTAGGATGGAGAACTTGGCCTGTCATGTAAGAAGCATCTTGGGAAGCAAGGAAAACATAGCATGGAGCTACCTCACATGGTTGTCCAGCTCTTCCCATCAGTGTATCTTCTCCCAGATGGGCTACTGCATTAGCATCTAGAGATGCAACATTAACAGGGGTCCATATTGGTCCAGGGGCAACACCTGCAGAGACTATGCCAATCTTGTTCAATGGAGATGTAAACAATGTTATTAAAGAATTCAAGCTTCCACAGTCCATAATATTAAGAGGAAGCAGTGTTGGAGAAACTGTGTAAGAGAGAAATAAATCCACACTATGAATAATCTTCATGACAGTTCTAACCAAAAGCAGAGGAAAAAGGACTCACCATTAACCCTTATTCCACGCTTGGCAAGTTGTCTAGCAAGCCCCCTTGTAAAAGTGAGAATGGCTCCCTTAGAAGAGGCATAGTCAAGGGTACTCGGCATTCCCAGGTAAGCTTGTCTTGAAAGGCTATTGATAATGTTGCAACCCTCTTTCATATGCTTCACTGCATGACTGATTTACACGGTCTGATTCAGAAAGGAAAAAACAGAAGATGCAAAGACAAAAAAAAACATAAATTATGTCACTTACCTCGAAATGAAGAACTGAGAAAATATAGTCCTAAATGTGCGTTCCACTTGCTTAGCTTTCATGTCTTCAATCCTCTCCACCACATGATTTTCTGCTGCATTGTTAACCAATATGTCAATGCACCCATACGCTGCAATAACATTGTCCACAACCTGCACAAAATACCAATTTACAGCTATATGATATTTCTTTTTTAGGATGACAGATTGTCTACACGCAAAGTTTTGGGATAGTTTGAAGTTGCACTATTGGTTTTGAAACCCATGTGATGTTCAACATTTAAGCCTTTTGAGATTGGTTTGAAGATGAATTTAATTGTGATCTTCTATTTGTTAACACCAAAGTAATGAACGATGCTCGTAAATTGTTACTATACAGTGTTGAATTGGTATGTGTTTGTTAAAATTGTGTAAGATTTTTTGAATTAATGTTTTAAATCAAATTTTAAAATCTATCATCAGAATAAAGAAAACAATTTTGAATTTGATTGTAAAGTTGGGTCTTTATGGAAAGAGAGACGAAGAGAAGTGTAGAGTTCAAGAATCCTAAAAGAACCTAGAAACAATAAAATAATTTATACGATAGAGACAAATGAAATAAAAGAACGGTCTAAATATGAAAAGATGATTAAAGTAGGATTCATAGGATCAATAAACAATTCACCTTGGTTTAAATATGAAAAGATGATTAAAGCAGGATTCATAGGACCAATAAACAATTCATCTTGGATCTCTAACATAGTTCATGTTGCTAAACATGATGCTTGAGTTCACATGTCTAGAATTTAGGGACCTTAACAACACATCTCCTAAATATGATTTCCCTCTAGACCTAACATTAATTTGATAGTAAATTCAATTTCTAGACAAAGTTATCCTTAATGGATGACTTTTAAGAGTACAACTAAATCTTAATAAATCCACAAAATAACTTTCACCACACCATGTAGTACATTTTATTATTAATCATGCCATTTGAGTTGACAAATGCAAGAGCTACTTATTAAAGGGTCATGACACTAATCTTCCATGACCTAATGCATAATATCATAGAAGATTATGTGAATGATATCTAAGGGAAATCAAAACAATGAATACATCATCTTTAAGACTTGGGGACAATCTTTGAACTCTTATGTCAATAAAAAGTAACACTAAATCCCAAAAAGTATGTGTTCAAAGTTAATAGTGGTTGTTTATTGGGATTCATTGTATCTTGACAAGACATCAATGTGGATACTAAGAAGATTGATGATATTGTTGACATGCCTCCTCTAAGGAATTTGTCACAACTTTGTTGTCTTCAAGAGAAGATAAAATCAATTATACAATTTATTTCCAAATTAGTGGATAAGGTATTACCATTTACAAAACTTTTTTAAAAAGATGTAACATTTTAATGGAATATTGATTGTCAAAAATTATATAAAGACATGAAATAATATTTGTTAAGTCCTTCAATCCTCATGTATATTATTCATGGAAAACTTTTGCTTCTGTGTATCAATCATATCAATCATAAAATTAATGATAGGGTGAAAATGATAAATAACATGTGATTTATTAGATTAGTTTTATTGGATTATATTATATTAGAGGATGAAAATGAGAAATAATGATTACATTAGTTGCACCTTATTGGATTATATTATATTAAAGTTTAGCAAATAAATTACTATCTACTGTCCTTTTCTAATGGATGGCTTGAAATTCTTATAAAAATAACTTTTAGCACATGGAAAATTGTAGAAAACACTACTTAGAAACACAAATAAGACCCATTTCTTAAAAGCCCAAAATCACAGGCAACATAAGGAAAGTGTAGAGCCAAATGCAATGCCCACCTCTTTACAGGTCTCATCGTTTCCCAAATCCTTGACAGGGATTTTCATGGGGTTTCTGGCATCAGCAGTCTTGTATTCTACTAAATTTTCCAGAGTCTCGTTGGCATCAATCTCCTCTACAGAACCCACGTAAGTAAAAGCAACTGTGGCACCTTCCAGAGCAAAATGGTAACACACAGCTCTTCCAATCCCCGAATCACCGCCAGTAACCAGAGCCACTTTCCCCTGAATCAATCAATCAATGCAATCAAAAAGAAAATATATGTTGGGGCAACTGAAACGGGCTTCGGCACCATCAGATACTCCAGCCCTGGTTGGATATCCTGGTGCTGTGCAGGAAACGACGTGATTTTTCTTCTGTAATAAATGGCAGCTTGTATGAAGATAAGAACAGGCTTATGCTGTTACAGTTTATCCTCAAAACAGAGGACATTTAAGGTGGGTGAATACTCTACTTGAATGTCATTTGATTCAATGATCAAATACTTAATAACAACTTGATTTCGAGATTAAACACTTTATAACATTTCTAAACCTCCCATACCCAAAAATAAAAAAATTTAAAAATGACACTGTTCAACGGCATGATGTTCATGAACAGCCGTGCATGAAAAGTATTATTCATCTAGTAATAGAACTGCTTAAAATACTACATTTTTGTGATAGATTCTAAGTATACCTATTACGTACCCATCTCAAGGCCTTAGCATAAAAAGGAATTTGACTATGAACAGGTACTGACAACAAGTAATCACTGTCCATATACAGTAACCAACATCAAATAGCGACTAGCACATGCACACTTCGGAAATTGCAGTGAGTGTGTCGATAAGCGAAGTGAATGCCCAGCATACAGATTGCATTCATGGTGGATTCTCTACTGTCCAGTCCTATCCAGAGTCCTATCTATGCAGGTGACAATTTGCACTTTTGACCGTATTTATTAATTAGTTGAGAATAAAAAGTGAATAATTTTTTATTTTAAAATTAATTAATAAATACAGTCAAAGGTGCAATCTGTCACTGAATCCAATCGTATCTCTACTGCCAGCTCCATCCTTATCATGTCTAAAGCACGGCTGTTCTTATCTGACACAGTGTGTTTAGCAATTACAATTTGTTTACGGCATGTAACACGTTCTTAATCGGCACCTACTTTTCTGTGGGGTAGTTGACGTGACAGGCACGCCCCTCAATGATGATTAATGGTGGTCATTGATGGCAGAGTCAAAAGGTACGGAGCTGCCTATAGCCCCCAAAACGATATGGAGTATCCGATGCCCCATGCATTGGCATACATGACCGTCCGTGCGCAATTCAGTGCAGCAGCCGTATTTGTCAGAGCTTTTTTAACCGTGTCCTTGTTTTATAATTATATTTTTATATGTTATATTATATATAGTTTTTTTTATTATAAATATAATAATCTATAATTATGATTAAATTATATTTATATGTATTTATTATAAATACTAAATGAAAAGTATAATAAATAAATGACATAAATATTTATATTATATATTATATAATTTTTAATTATTAATTAATTTAGGATGAAAACATATATAGTATATTTTAATAGTAAATAATATTAAAATTATATATTAATTAATATTAATATATATATTTAATATTTTAAATATATATATATATTATAAAATGTATTATATTAATATATGTACATTTTTATATAGTAAACATTTTTTTTTTTATAAGAGTTGTTTCTGGATTATAACTGTGTCAATTTTTTGTATCAATGTTTTGGATCATACTCCATGATCCATCATCAGGAAGATATGCAAGCACAAAAGAGAGATATATGTATTATTATATAATATTATATATTTGTTTTGTTATACATTAATATACATAAATATAAATTTTTAATATCTATATTTATTGTATATGTTTCCATCATAAATTAATTAATAAATTTAAAGAACATATAATATTTTTTAATATATATATTTAAAATATTATCTAATTATAATATAATATAAATATTTTAATTATAATATATATTTTTACAAAACGTATTATATTAATATATAATACTATATAGTAAATATATATATTTTTAACATTAATAATATTATATAACTAGATCATATGATTAAATATATTAATAATAAAATATTAAATAAAAATGAAATAATATATAAAAATATTAAATCTATATAATTATTATGAATAATAAATTAATAATTAAATATAATATTTAAATAGTAAATTATAATATAAATATATTATACTATAATATAATATAATTTTGGAGTTAACTTTAATTAAAATAATAATTAAATAATAAAATATATATTCTAATATTTAATATTAACTATAATATATTATATTACAATAGATTTTTTATATAATATATAAACATTACAATATAACATTAATAATAACAACAACAATAACAATAATAATAATTATTATTATTATTAAGAAAAAGTCCATATATTAATATTGATTCTTATATTATATATTAATATCTTTTAATTAATTTATATTAATAGACTAGGCCTATTTTTTAATCAAATTTTCACATAAAAATTGAATAGACGCATATTAAATTATTATAATAATTTATATATTATAATATGATAGTATAATATTTGTAATTCAATTTTAAAAAATAATATATATAATTTAATATTTAAATGTTAAGTTAATATATATAAATATATTTATAATATTATAATGAAAAAATATTATATAATCAATATTTAGTTAGGATTAGTTTTGTGTGAGAAAATTTATTAAAAATAGAAACCCTAATCAAAACCCTAATTGAATCTTAACCCTTTTTGTAATTGTAAGACTAACCCTAATCCTAGTTGAATTATAACGCCAACCCTACCACAAAAAATTATCATAGAACCCTAACGCTAATTAAACATTGATCTAACCTAACCCTAATAGTAATTAAACCCCAACCTTTACTTTAACCTTAATATAAATATAACCCTAACTCTAACTTATAACTCCTAACCCTAACCCTAATAGATACCTAACCCTAATTCAACACAAATCATAGCCTTAGGATCTATTTTAGAATCCAACCCTAACCATAACCCTTATCTTATTGAAACTCAACCCTAATTGAACCTAAACACGAATCCTAACTTTATGTCTAACTGTAACCCTAATTGAACCTAAACACTAACCCTAACCTTAAGTCTAAATGTAACCCTAATTAAACCCTAAATGTAAGCCTAAATGAATCCTAACTGTAACCTTACTTTAACCCTAATTATAATTAAATATTAGTCCTAACCTTAGTTAAACCCTAACCCTAACTGAATATAAACCCTAACTATATCCCTAATTAATTCCCAATTGATTCTTAAATTAAACTTATTTTAAACCTTACATTTATCATATTGTTAATAATATGATAGTAAGAATAATATA